>OX637462.1:21504764-21893544 GCA_951799995.1 Trifolium subterraneum | reverse complement strand
GTATTGCAAAACCTCCTTTTTTTTTTCTTTCAATTTGTCGTGGTCCTTGATGCTGCCTTGTTAAGTGATTTTATCATTCATGTGACCTATGTTCTCTCATAAAAGATTGTAGTGAGTTGTTTTGTTGTTTGACAGGGTAGCTCCAATGTTTTGAACAGTTTGAGAAGATCTCTTTTGAATTGTAGGGTGTTTGGAAGTTAAACATCTTTCACTCCAATCCTGAAAGAATTTTCTTGGCACACATTTGAGCTTTTTTTTTTTTTCCTTTCAGTTAAGGTCAGAAACTATAAATTTTCTTGCCTATTAAAGAATATGAGTGATGAAGGTGTGAAAAACACAAGAAGAGGGGTTGAATTGTGTTTTGATAAGTTAAAAATTATCTAGCTTTCATAGTTAGATTGCAGCGGATATAAGAATGCTAGACAAACTAAACACAAAATAAAAGCAGAGGGATAAACACACATAGATTTATACTGGTTCCTCTCACAAACCGAGAGTAGTCCAGTCCCCTTGCACTTCCAAGAGATTTCACTATAATCACTAAAGATTACAAACTCAAATGCTCAAGCACACAAGCAAGAGACTTCACAAATGCTCAAGCACACATGCAAGAGACTTCACAAAACTTATACAAATAATCAACACAAATACACTTGTTAAAAACAGAGGTGTTGTAAAAATCTAAGCTTAACTAGACTCTCTAACACTTAATCACTTAAGAATGAAAACAATTGGAGTCTATGAAAATATCAAAAGATATTTAAGCTTAGTGTGTTGTTCAGTTGATAGCTCAAAAATAAATTTGTTGTTCTTTGTAAGCTCAATAGTATTAGTAGAATCAGTAGTATCAGTAGTCCTTTCTCAAGAAGATTGTCGTCTATATATAGACAAATGAATTGTAGACGTTTGAGATAGGACCGTTGTAGTAGATTGACAGCTGTTGATTTTAGTTGATATGAATTTGATTCTCTTTTACCAAAAGAAGAAAATCAATTCCACTACTCCTTCGTTGTAGAAACGCTCCATCATTTTGAGTAAGGATAGTACAGATTTGTAATATACGCTTCAATTGATGATAAGGTTGAGGATAAGAACGTTGTACTATTTGATTATTCCTTAACCATAAGCTGTCTTCCTTCAAAAAGAATATCCTAAATGCTTTTTATCAGAGATACGAGGTTTCTGAAAAACAGAGCATTCTTCTTTAGGATAACTGAACTTTTATCTTCTGATAGGTCTTCAGAAGCTTTGACGGACTTTCAGAGGCAAACTTCCTTCAGAAGCAATAATGAGTTTTCAGACTGTAGTCTTCAGAGGCTTCAAAGATTTCTATCAGAACTTCAAAAATGATCTTTGTGTGTTAACTTTACACTGTATGCCTGCACACTTAGATAAATAATTAGTAATTCCAATTGTCCATTTAATACTTTGTTATCATCAAAACTTAAGGGAATTTTTCAATAAAATCTATTTTGTTCCAACAATCTCCCCCTTTCTGATGATGACAAACATAAAGTATTAAATACAATTGTCGTTGATTTAATTGACTATGTCAACATCAGGTTGTTGAGGTTTGTAAGCTCTCCCTGAGTTTGATATTCATTAGGGTTAGGTTTGAAAGCTCCCCCTAAGTTTATCCATAGTTAATTTGAATCAGTTTAAGATGCAAATTTTTAAATCTGATTGTATACTTCATACTTAACTCTCAGAGTGTGAGGTTTGCAAGCTCAACTCTTAAGTCTGATAAAATTAATTAAAAGCACAATCATAATTAACTTCATCTATGAATACACAATTAAGCTTATCAATTTGCTCTCCTTTTATAATAGCATAGATATAATGAGATAACATGAATAAAAATATAGAGAAAATTTTAGACAATTTCAGCTTCTAAAATCTTGAATATACAACACAATTGTATATATATTACAATTATTACTCCCCCTTTTGTCATTATCAAAAATAAGCAAATAAAAACAGTTAAAGGAGAAAGTAAAAAAGTAAACTACAATGTGCACAAACATAGAATCCTAAGGGTTCCTAAGAAGACTAAGGATTGTTTGCAGAGTAGCTTTTGTTGACTGTTGATCCTGAAGTAGATTATCCAACTTTTGATTCTGACTCATTATAGTTTGATCTAATGCATGTTGAAATTCTTCCAAATTATCTGTTGAGCTTCTTTCCTTTCTTTCAAACATAGGAACAAGTTTTAAAATGAAATGAAGATGTTTGCTTATATATGTATCTAAACAGATTGATTTGTCCTTCCTTGTATCCTTATCAGAAAAGAAGTTATCATGAACACTGAGATGACCTTGTTCACTGATGTGCTGAATGTAGTCTTGCTTATCAGACTCAGTGAATACCTTTCCTTGTTGACTATGTTGAAAAGCATGAAGTTCACTAACATTTGTCAACTGAAGCTTTTCCAAAGCTTGATCAATGCCATCTCTGAGGGTTTCCCATTCATGAACATAAGTAGCAGAGTCCAAAGGAGAATATCTTAAGTTATGTAGTGACTTAAGTCTTTCAAGCATTGCATTACAAGTCTCAAGCATTGTAATGTTTGGAATAGGTGGTGTGGGAGATTCTGAGTGATTTGGTTCAGAGGTTGTTGGTAAATTTTGTTCATATGCTAGTTGAGTGTTGTGAACAGGAGAGACTCTGAATGAAGTCTCATTCAGAATTTCTTCTTGAGAGAGAATTTTTGGTGATTGTTCTGAAGTGTTGGGTTTTGAAGATTGAGCTTTTTCCTCCTAAGGAATATGCTTACCTTCAGGTTGTGATGATTTATTGAATTTTGCTTGTGCTTTGGTAAAACCATCTATCACTTCTTCAAAATCATCAGAAGAAGAAGATGATGATGATGACAGTGTTTGATAGTTTGGTTCAGTTTGAGGAAAAATGGTGTTTAAAGGTTGAAGATTTTCTATGATAGTTTCTTGGGGTAAGGGGTTAGATAAAATGGTGTTGAATGCTTGAGTACCAGGAATACAAGTACTGGAAGAGTTTAAATTACCTGCAGTATTTTGGATATTATCTTCAGATTCTGGTACTGAAGTTCTTTGTCTTTTTGGGACAGGATGATCTTCTTCAGTCACTGATCTCTTCCTCCCTTTTGTAGTTCTCCTCCTTTTAGGCACATTTTCAGAACCAAAGATGTCCTTTCTGATTTATTCTTCACCAGCATTTGTTCTTTCTTCTTCAGCAGTATCCACTCTCTCTTCAACTAATTCTTCTTCACAAATTTCTTCATCATCAGTATCACCAGTATATTTCTTTGAAGTTGATCCAGATCCTTTCTTGATGTCATTCTTGGTGATAGTGATACCCATTTCTTTCATAGATCTAGCAAATTCCAAAATTATTTCTAAGGGTTCATTATCAAATAGATAAGATTCCTCCATTGGTTGACTTTTCTTGAGGTTCTTCAGTAGGGGTTTTTGAGGATAATCAAAGACTTTGAATCCTTCAAGCGCATGTGAATAAGCATCTTTCCATCCAAGAAAGGTGCTCTGACTTCTTCAATATCCTCAAGTACTTGAGCAACTTGAAATTTTTCAGGGATTGTCATTTGAGAGAATAAGAAACTCAGTAGTCTAGGGTGAGCTATTCTCTTAGATGGTTTCTTGAAGTCCTTGGCATCATATATACACTCAAAAAGGTGATGAAAGATATAAGCAGGAAGGTTCAGAGGCTTCTGAGCAGATAGAAAATAGATGAAGTGCTTGTGATCTCATGAAATCAAAAACTAGGTTTAGATAAATTGGACCATTCAACATCTTGAAATAGTTCCAGTTTTTGAATATAAGCAGGAAGTTCCAGTTTCTCTAGGGATCATTGAGGCAAAGTTAATTTTGACCAAAATCCTTTCTCTGTCGTTCATCTGATTAACCCTGTTTGTGACAATTTTCTTTTCCTTAAAGAAATGTCTTGCCATTGCTTCCTTGAAAGCAGACTTATTCCCTTCAACAACATTGTAGAGTTTGAAAAATCCAGTATTTGGTAAACCCATCATTTTAGCCAAATTACTTCTCGCAAGAACAACTGGAAATCCTCCAATAGTTGTTCTGATCTCTGTTTCCTTAAACTCTCTAAGACCAAGTTCTGGGCGAGTTTTTCCTTCATTTACTTGTGGATTCTGATTAATTAACTCTTGAAGTTCCAGATTAGTTTCCACTCTTGTAACCACTTCGCATTTTCTCCAGAAATCAAAAACTAGGTTTGGATAAATTGGACCATTCAACATCTTGAAATAGTTGTCCCAACCTTGTTTAACAAACAAATACTCACAGTCGAAATCGTTTGCCCTTAGTGCTTCAAAATCCACTGGTTTCTCCATAATAAACTGAGCATCTTCAAAATTGAGATTGATTGTAACTTCCTTTAGATGACAATTCTTAGAGTAGACATCAATTGGAATATCTTCAAGATATTTCAATGATCTGGATGAACTAGCCATTCTGAGGGTTTATGTTATGGGTATTGCTAAGATTTTGAGAGGGAAAGAAGGATTTCTGAGTTCTAGAGAGAATTTGAACAGTGTAGGTTGTGAAAGTGAAAGTGTGAATGTGTACAAGTGGTAATAAATAATTAAATTGATAAGAGGGAGTTTAACAGTTTATAAAAGTGAGATTTTTTAGAAATCATCATTAACTGTCTTTACCCAATTAGAATCAAGAGACGTGTTAAAGAATCCCAAAGTAGATGGCGTGTGTCAAGGACACTTGTCAGTAACACTGAGGTTCTGATCGTTACCACTTCTAGTAATGATCAAAGGCTATTTTTTAAGAAAATATCAAACTCTGAGAGTTTATAAAGCTTCAGAGGCTGATCTCACATTTTACACTTCACAGCTAGTTTTGTTCAGAGACAAAAGACATGTTCAAATTCTTTTTAATAAAATCAAATCTTTCAACAACTAAGGGTTTTGTAAATATATCAGCCCATTGCCTCTCAGTTTCAATGAATTGAATATTTACATTTCCCTTCTGAACAAGGTCTCTTATAAAATGATGTTTAATTTCAATGTGTTTAGCTCTGGAATGTAAAATTGGGTTTTTAGAAAGTTGTATAGCAGCAGTGTTATCACAATATAAAGGAATATTGTGACTATTTACTTTGTAATCCTCTAACTGATATTTCATCCAAAGTAGTTGTATACAACATTTAGCAGCTGAGATGTATTCTGCTTCTGCTGTAGACAAAGCTATGGTAGTTTGTCTTTTATTGGCCCAAGATATGAGACTTTCACCAATAAATTGGCAATTTCCACTAGTGGATTTTCTCTCAACCTTTTCTCCAGCATAATCAACATCACAGAAACCTATCAGCTTGTAGTCTTTGGATTTCTTATAAAGTAATCTAAGATTTGTGGTTCCCTTCAGATATCTAAAGATTCTTTTTACAGCAGTAAAATGAGATTCTCTAGGATCTGATTGGAATCTAGCACACAGACATACACTGAATAAAATGTCAGGTCTTGACGCAGTTAGGTAAAGTAAGGATCCAATCATACCTCTGTAGACTTTTTGGTCAACCTTGCCTTCAGATTCATCTTTATTTAGACTGCTTGTTGGATGCATAGGTGTAGACATTGGTTTACAATCTTCCATGCTGAATTTCTTCAGAAGCTCTTTAGTATATTTAGTTTGATGAATATATGTTCCATTCTTGGTCTGATTGATCTGTATTCCCCTGAAGAATTTTAATTCTCCCATCATGCTCATTTCAAATTCATCCTGCATTACTTGAGAAAACTCCTTGCACAAGGATGGATTAGCAGAACCAAAAATTATATCATCAACATAAATTTGAATAATTAAAATATCATCTTTAAAAGTTTTTTCTGAAAAGAGTATTGTCAACTTGACCTTTTTGAAAACCTTTTTCAACTAAGAAGTTACTCAGTCTTTCATACAAATCTCTGGGAGCTTGTTTAAGACCATAGAGTGATTTCTTCAATTTGAAAACATATTCAGGATTTGAAATATCTTCAAACCCTGGTGGTTGTTTGACATATACTTCTTCTGAAATGTAACCGTTTAAAAATGCACTTTTAACATCCATTTGATACAATATAATATTATGATTTGAAGCATAAGAAAGAAGTAACCTAATTGCCTCAAGTCTTGCAACAGGGGCAAATGTCTCAGTATAATCAATTCCTTCTTGTTGACTGTAACCTTGAGCTACTAATCTTGCTTTATTTCTGATCACTTCTCCTTGTTCATTCAACTTATTTCTGAATACCCATTTTGTTGCAATAATGTTCTTATGATCAGGCTTAGGAACTAAACTCCATACTTCATTTCTTTCAAACTGATTGAGTTCTTCTTGCATAGCAACAATCCAAGCATCATCAGAAAGCGCTTCTTCTATTGAAGTAGGTTCAATCATAGAGATCAATCCAAAAAGTGAATTTTCAATTCTGAACTTTGATCTTGTCTTGAGTGGACTGTCTTTATTTCCCAAGATCAGTTCTTCTGGGTTTGAAGATTTGTATTTGAAAGATCTTTTGGGTTGCATATCTTCTTCAATGCTATCATTGTTGTGTTCATGTTCTGGATGACTTTCAGAGGCTGATACTTCAGTTGTTGTGTTGTTGGTCTCTAAGACTTCTATGTGTTCTGAAGTATTATCATTCTCTGAATCTTCATCATCTGATAGCTGTAATTCTGAAAAATTCTCAACTAGCAAGTTGTGTTAATAGCTTCTGCCCAAACAAAATTTAGCTAAGTTAGTTGTTTTGTGGGTAAAGGGAACGTTCATGATGTGATTCTTATTGCATTTTTTTAGTTCGTCTCTCCCTATGGCATGAAATCTATATATATACAGATATCACTTGTACTCTATCACACATCTTTCACTCACTTCCTACATTATACCCTCAACCCTCAGAACATTTAACCTTCTTTCAATCAAGATAAATGGCATCCTCATCTCAACCAACTACAATGGCAACAATTGAAGTTTCTGGTGATGGCCATAAGTCTCCTCAATCTCGAGTTAAGAATATCAATGCTCGCTATCCTCACTGTAACAGCCCAGGCCCCACCAACAATTAGGTTGTCCTGGCACTGCCACCTCACGATCTTCTCCACCCCCTTCTCTAGTGGAGATTTTGCCTTCCGTGGGAATCGAACCATGTACCCTGGGGATAAAGTACATGTTCCATCCATTCCCACTACCAATTGAGCTAGTAGCACAATTGGTAGTGGGAATGGATGGAACATGTACTTTATCCCCAGGGTACATGGTTCGATTCCCACGGAAGGCAAAATCTCCACTAGAGAAGATCGTGAGGTGGCAGTGCCAGGACAACCTAAGTTGGTGGGGCCCGGGCTGTTACACTCACCTTCTACTCTCTTCACGGGGATTGAAACCTGCTGAGTCATTCTCCAAGACGTTGAAACGAGTCCTTCATCAGGAGAAAGCAAAGGCTGAAAATGTTATTCAAGTTAGTAAGCCTTATAAAAAAGTTATTAAGGATTCATATCGAGAGGTGACTCCAACAATGAAAGAAGCAGATGAGAGTTGTCATGGTAATCAATCTAAATCCTTCCAAAAATGGGTACCAAGGAGCAAAATACTGTTTATTACAGGAACAATGTGAAAAGATCTTGATACTCCAATCTCTTGGGTGAATGTGACATACAATGGTCTTGATGCTGCTGTTTCTAGAAAATATATTTTTTATGAAGACACATATACTAAGTCAGAACCTGATGAAAGATTTTTTAACAAGAACCCAGATGAGAGCGACTTCGAAGAAGACTACATTCCCTATCCTCATATAGAAATTCCTGAAGACACATTATGGTGGGATGATCGGTGTAAAAATTGCTTATAAAGTGTTATCAAATATGAATGGAAGAAGTCAAGAAGGCCAGCCGTTAAGTGGACTCTCAAATTTGAAATCAAAAGCCTACTTGTTTTGATCCTTGCTCAGACAACAATCACCAAACCTTATTTGCTTCTAACTGATATGTTTGTGCACTATTATATAGTTTGTTTTGCTTATGTACAACCTTCTCATTAAGTGTTTCTTTTCATATACAACTATGTTCTTTTTGTAGTTCATTTTGATTGATGCCAAAAGGGGGAGTAAGAGAGCTATTAATTAGAGCTATTAATTGCACGGAAAAAATCTGAAACTTCAAAAGTGAACCATGCATCATTAGTTCAAAGTATTTATCAGTTTCTTATTTTATGGATTATTTATGAAAGGAGATCTAATTATAATCTTATGACTGGAAAATCATACGTAAAACTCAAGACAACTTGCGAACTTGTCTTAGTCTTACATGACATAAGGGGAGAGCTTCCAAACCTAGCCTCTGAGTGTCAAAGTATGAAGATTTGATCTAGAGATATAATGATTAGTTCTTAAACTGTTTTAATTATTCATGGATAAACTTAGGGGGAGCTTACAAACCTAACCCTATAGGATATCTGACTCAGGGGGAGCTTGCAAAACTCACAAACCTGAGAAGAACATGATGAATTAATTCAACAACAACGAGGCTCTGAAGGACTTGAACACTCTCAGAAGATCAAACTAGTGCCATCAGAAGCTATCAAGAGTTTGCACTCAGAAGCAGTTTCAACAGTACTCCGAAACATCTTTCCAAAGTATAACTATTAAAAGAAGGACTCTCCATTGCGTACCAAATGGACATTTTGATTTGAATCAAGTCAACACCTCAGAAGGAAGAGTACCTAGACATTTGGGAAAGTTTACCTCTTCTGTGCAAACATCGTAGTGTTCAAAGAAGATGATAGCTACAGTTTTTACCTCTTTGGGAATAAGGCCAAAAACTCCAGTATCGATGCAGCAAGGATTGCGTTGACATCGTAAACCCATCAACGGTCATCTCCAACGTCTACATTTCAACTGCCTATAAAAAGAAGACTTGGTGGACCGAAAAATCTCTCTTGCAAAATCACAACAAAAGAACACTACAAGCTATCAAAGTTCTATCTGCACAAGACTTTAAACTCTGACCACTTTCTTTAGGTGCTTAGTTAAACTTAGCATATCTTATTTTATATAAGATTTGAAATTCTCTTGCTTGTGTGCTTGAGCATTTGGAAGTCTCTTTCTTGTGTGCTTGAGCATTGTTAAGTCTCTTGCTTGTGTGCTTGAGCAATTGTGTATCTTGTGTGATTATAGTGAAATCTCTTGTGAAGACGAGGGGACTAGACTACTCTCGTTAGTGAGAGGAACCAGTATAAAATTGTTTGTGTCTTTCTATCCTTAGCACTGCTTTTTTTATTGTTGTTGTGTTTTATCTCTATACTCCGTTGCATTTCAATCCTTCTAGAGAAAAAGTTTTAACTTGTCAAAACACAATTCAACCCCCCCTTCTTGTGTTTTTCACACCTTCATCCTTCAGACGCCAAGTTTTGTCAAACAAGTCAGAGACCAGCTCGTGATGGAGATGATGCTCATCCTCAGCATTTTCAATGAAATAACCATCCTCAATCAGGCCATCTTTGAGAAACATCGCCCTCTCAAGGAATTTCAGCTCAGCATTAGTCAACCTCCAGGAGGCTGACCTAAGTTCTTCGGAAAATTCAGAGAAATCATCAGCTTGATCAATCAAGTCATCTATGTCATGTGAGAGCATACCTTTCAACGCCTTGATAATTCTAGCCACTGGAGATTCGAGAACAGAGTTTGTGAGATGATTAAGTTAATCTATGGTTCTCTTATTTATAGCAATCACTAGCAGTGGAAGGAATAACACCACATATAGCATACGAGGTCCGAGAAATTCGCCACAAACAATAGCGGTTACCAGCGGAAAATTTTCCCATTATCACCATTTCGCCTCCACTGAGCCTCGTGCTTGAGGGGCTGTGGACCGAGAGTAAATATAAAGGGTGTACTTAGCAAAAACCCGAACATTAATTAATGACTTGTACAACGGCCCAATACAACGGCCCAATACATACGTGAGAGTAAAGCCCAATTTTCCCATGAGGGCGAGACCAGAAGGGCGACACCTATCCATGGCGAGACATGGTCGTATGGGCGAGATGCTCACGATCCCATAATTCCCCCATTCTCCACTGTAACTGTCATTTCTCCACGATTCACTTATCTTCATCTTATGTACGATTAGGAACAGATTCTTAGAAGAACCATGGAATTCAAACCACGTTCCCCATGATCACCTTGTAAATAGGCATGTGGTCAAATGTATAGGAGGAACGTGTGATTGGCCAACGAAAGAAAAGGGCGGGACAAACTCTCTTCCTGTATACCCTATAAATACTTGTAACATTGACGAAAAAGAGGACGGACAACGAAGGAATTTTAATCTCAAGTTTGATTATTTTTGTTTATTCGACGGTCCAAGTTATTTACTTTATACACCCCTTTAAGTGTTCACCAGAACAAAATTAATTTTAAAATTATGAGAATTTTGTAAAATTACAGGAGTAATTTATAATTTATAAATAAAGATAGAAAAATATATAAATAACGTAAAAAAAAAAGGTATAAATAAATAATTAAATCCCGTTGAACCACACTCCCACGCTGACCCTAGGGTTGATTGATTCCCTTTTCCTTCAATTTACATTCAAAAATTTCAAGAAAGAACACTAATCTCATTACTCACAAAAATTACATTTCTCTTTCTCTTTGTAATTGTAAACTTGTCAATCTCTTATCGTTCATCGATTCTATTCGAATCAGGTTCGTATCTGGGAACCGATAAAGCAGTGGGAAATACAGAGAAAAACCAGAATTTGAATCAAAGAAAAACCCTAGGGCGTCTCGTCTTCGCTGTCTTCTCGGTAACTTTGATTTCTCAGGGTTTGACATTCGCTAATCCACTTGACGGTAATTCTTTGATCTTTTCTTGAAAAATCAATAGTTGAAAATCGATTGTATAACATCGATTTCTAAAGTTTGATATTGAGATAGTTTTCCTGTTGATGCGGTCATAATTGTGGTTATGACATCGTTGCCAAGTTTTCTAGAACTATTCTTTGTGGTTATGCTTCGTATTAGGTTTTTTGATGATATTGTGTAGGCGAGAAAATATATGCGTTCTCAATTAATTTCACTCGTATATGGATATTATGTTCATAGTAAGGTTTAAGGTAGCCGCGATTGTCCTGACGTTGTGATCCTTGATACTGTGTATAATCACGGTTAAGTGTTGTCGATAATGTATGTGTTGTGGTTTCAGCAACATAAAAAACCGTCATGCCGCGACTAAAGTTGTGGTTTGGACCTTTATATTAAACCATGGTGGTGATGAGAGCTACACTTGGTTGCTGATTTTGTCAGTATTTCTATAACTAGGAAATTCATGTATTTGTGAGGGTTAGATTTTGCATCTGAGAAAAACATAAAATTCCCATGCTTGAACGTGACCTCAAATCAAATTAAATTGAATTAATTTTGTGAAAGTCTTGCCTACTTGTAGGTTTAGGGTAGTCTAGGAAAACCTTGTTATATTGGTCACCCTTGGATCGAGTATGTATAGCCTTTTCAGGCACTCTCACTAAACTATATATTTGTTGTATATTTTCGATAAACAGTCACAACTGTGGTGACCCTTGTGAGGAGTCTTGGATAGAAGTAGTTTGTTCTGGGTCCTCGGTTATACATCTGTAATTACACATACTCTAATGACAGTATCTTATCTCCTATTATTTCATATCATTATGCAACTATAAATGTTATACTTGCCTCTCGTACTTTTGTAGCAAAATTCAAGGTTGCATTGATAATTAAATATGATGTGGAAGAGAGAAATGACAATATTAACGTTGTTTTGGTTGAAAAATGGTATCCATTTTTCTCTATTATTTAACAAGTTTCAATCATCTTCCCCAAGACCCTGTTTGACTTGAATGTTTTAAATTAGACAAATATTTTGCAAAGTATGCTAGATGATGCATGAATCTAATTGCTATTGGCTATATAAATTATTCTGAGATTGTTTTATGTTGCCTCGTTGACGCTTTTGTCTGATTCCTATTGGCACTACAAATTTTGAGATGCATAAATGTTGCCTTTTAAGTCCAGTTCATGTTGGCAATTTAAATTCGATGAAATGTTGCCTCGATGACTTAAGTTCAAGTCTAATTGACTATATAAATTCGGTTAAATGTTGCCTTGATGAACCTTAAGTCCTTTTTCTATTGGCTATATAAATTCGGTTAAATGTTGCCTTAATGACCCTTAAGTCCCATTACTATTGACTAAATAAATTCGGAGTTGGTTAAATGTTGCCTCAATGACCCTAAAGTCCAATAGTTATTGACTATATAAATTCGGTTAAATGTTGCCTTTATGACTGTTAAGCACCAAGATGGTTAAATTTTACCTCCATGACCCTTAAGTCCAAGAACTATTGGCTATACAATTCCGGTTAAATGTTGCCTCGATGACCCTTAAGTCCAACTGCGATTGACTATATAAATTCGGTTAAATGTTGCTCGATAACCCTTAAGTCCCATAACTATTGACTAAATAAATTCGGAGTTGGTTAAATGTTGTTTCAATGACCCTTAAGTCCAATTGCTACTGACTATATAAATTCGCTTAAATGTTGTCTTGATGACCGTTAAGTCCCAAGATGGTTAAATGTTGCCTCGATTACCCTTAAGTCCAAATGCTATTGGCTATATAATTCCGGATAAATGTTGCCTGAATGACCCTTAAGTCCAAATGCAATTGGCTATCGGTTAAATGTTGCTCTGATGACCCTTAAGTCTCATTACTAGTGACTAAATATATTCGAAGATGGTTAAATGTTGCCTCGATGACAGTCCAATCCACTTGCCAAGGCAAGTTCACTAGTTTTAGTTTCTATTTCCTTCATTTCAATTTTAAATTTCAACATGTACTAATTTGTGTTGTTTTTGAACAGATTGCGTTGATAATTAAATATGATGTGGAAAAGAGAAATTGCATTGTTAATGTTGCTTTGGTTGATAAAAGGTATCCAATTTTCTCGATTATTCCACGAGTTTCAATCTTCTGCCCCAATAAAGCAGTGAGAAATATAGAGAAAAACCAGAACTGGAATCAAAGAAAGAAAGGAAGAAAATGATTCAAAATGACGTTTATGGGAATCTCGTCTTCGCTGTCTTCTCGGTAATTTTGATTTCTCAGGGTTTGGCGTTCACTAATCCTCTTGACGATAATTCTTTGATCTTTTCTTGACGCCGTTCCAAGATTTCTAGAACTTTGGTTTGTATTATTTTTCAATCTAATTCACTTTTAGGATAATATTGGAAAACATTATGCCATTAGGATTCTTGATAATATTGTGTAGGCAAGCAAATCTATGTGTTCTCAATTAATTTCACTAGTATATGGATATTCTGTTATTAGTAAGATTTGCAATAGCTGCGATTGTGTTGATGTTGGGATCTTTGCTACTGCATATAATCACGGTAAAGTGGGGCCGATAATGTATGTGTTGTGGTTTCAGCAGCATAAAAAACCGTCATGTCGCGACCTAAGCTATGGGTTGGACCTTTATATAAAACCATGGTGGTGATGAGAGCTACACTCGGTTGTTGATTTTGTCAGTATTTTTATAACTAGGAAATTAATGATTTTGTGAGGGTTAGATTTTGTATATGAGAAAAACATAAAATTCCCATGCTTGAACGTGACCTCAAATAAATAAATAAAATAGAATTAATTTTGTGAAAGTCTTGCCTACTTGTAGGCTTAGGGTAGTCCTTGAAAACCTTGTTCTTGGTCACACTTGTATCGAGTATGTATAGCCTTTCCAGGCTCTCTCACTAAACTATATATTTGTTGTATTTTTCGATAAACAGTTACAACTGTGGTGATCCTTGTGAGGAGTCTTGGATAGGAGTACCTTGTTCTGGGTCCTCAGTTATACTTCTGTAATTACACATACTCTAATGACAGTATCTCTTATTATTTTATATCATTATGCAACTATAAAGGTTATACTTGCTCTCTCATACTTTTGCAGCAAAATTAAAGGAATGAGCCTCACCGGATCTCTTGGAGCTGCAGTGTATAACCTACAAAGTTTGAAAATATTGCAAGTAATTTTATGTTTAAAGTTATTAACAACATGCATTATTTGAACTATATTGTCAAGATTTTGTTTACTTCCATATTCTGGTTTTTTAAGTGATGTCAGTTCCAACAGCATAATAGGTGAAATACCATATGGTTTACATCCTAATTTCACACATATGTATGCCTGCTGCTCCGCTGATTTTGTTCTTGCATGATTAAATTCAATTTCTATTTGTATTTTAAAGTTCTGTGTTTTTCTGATGATCCTTCTTTATGGCAGAAACATGGCTTGTTGCAACTATTTGAGCCAAAATATACCTCATTCATGATCAAACATGAAAAGACTAAGACATCTGTGAGTTACATTCATATTGATTTTAATTTAAGCTTGAAAGAGGAGATACACTTCGGGATGGAATACATTTTACCAATCATTGATATGACTTGTTACTCCACATTTTCGTGTCTCTTTTGACCATTATATGATGATTGAGTTTTAAAAATGGCTCTGTAATCATCACTTTTGTCATGCATGAAATTCCCTTAAAGCCCTACCTCTTCACCAAACCCTCAGTTTCAACCCTGCACTTGCCACCGCATCGCCTTCCTTATGTGAACCAACTTCATGAGTCCCTCTCGTAAGGAGTTCGACAAGATCGGGATTTACTCTGATGGTTGGCTGACCTAGTTAAGTCTAATATGTAGGTATTATTCTTCTTAGCAATATTGAACAATGTTCTGGAAATTTCAATTGTGTTCTATAATTTGTTTTTGAACCTATGCTAGTTGATTGTGTTTGTGTAGAGATCAAAGCCTTGAAGCTTTCTTACCTAATTAATAAGGTCATTGAAGACACCTCTAATTTCTCAATTGTTGGTATTTTGGTATATTGTTGTGCTCTGAAATTTAGTAGGTTAATTACCACTGTTTGCTTATATTCAATTTCAAAATTTGATTGATAAATTCGGCCAAACATGGCTACTTAGTAAATAGCAAATCTTTTTTTGAAGAAGAGTAAGTAAGAAATCTAATGGAAATGTTAATTTTCATTTACTCTTCAAGCTTCTGTGTGTGAAGTTTCAGCTGTAGAACAAGTTAGAAAAAGAAATTGCACGTAGTACTTTTTTAATCAAAACACTTTGAATTATACTTGCTTGCCACGTCTTTGTATGCTTGATGGGATAGGATACCTTGATAAATGATAACTAATATATGTTTTTCTTATACTCTCTTGTTTAGGAAATTTCAAACACTAAATTGATAGGTGCTACAAATTGTAAATTTTGGGTAAAATGTTGAGAGTTTGAACCTCAATCTCCATAACTCATTTACAACAATTGTAAATTTGATGTCCAATTATCTGCATGAGTGAAAAGCATCTTCTGATAAGGCTTGTTTTCAATTTATCACTTGTTTTTGTTTTCATGACATACTGAACACAATTTATCTAGTAGTCTTTATTTTATTGGACATGAAGCAAGTGAACAATTAATGCATATTCATAACATTTATATCTGAGCTATCACTCATTCCTAATAAGCACAGTTGCATTGTTTGTAGCTTTCTTATCGGCAACCTCCTCCAAGCATTTCCACTGTTGCTTACTATCAAATTATATCAGTTTTTCGCCTTCAATCCACTCAAGTTCATTTTCTGACACACCGGTGGCTTGAATGCTGCCAGATTCTTTCTCTTTCACCACATCTTCGGCGCTGTTGTTCTCGATGGTGACAACTACAACTGCCATAGCGCTACATTTGTTTCGGCTTATGAGCTTGCCTTTGGTACTACTTCTGCACTGACGAGTGACGACTTTTCACTGGCAGCTGTTCCGGTTGCATATACTGGAGCTGGCTCATCATCGGCGAGTGGAGAATTGCCATTAGTTGGTTTTGTTTTAGGAAACATGACATCCACTGCATCAACTGCTTCTTTTGGGACGAGGTTTTCATTTGCTAACAAGGCTTCAAGTCTGGCTATTTTGGCAGCTACTACTGCTGCTTTTGGTAAGCCATGTTTTTTTAATTGGAACCATGTTTATTGCTCTATCTTTGAGTTGTGTGAACTATTTTTTTTCCAGGTAGCCTAGTGACTATAATTCTACCATTAAGGTGAATAAGTGGAGTGTCCGGGGTTAACACCCCTACTTCAACTATAATAAAATGCGATGCCCATACCAACTGAGCTAAGCTCACAAGGACAAGTGTGTGAACTGTTTTTATTACTGTTAGAATGAAGTTTTTATTTTTATATGTGATGGTGATTTATCTTTGAATTTATTTGATGTTTGCATGAATGAAGTTGTGTTATAGAATGTGGTAGATGGAAAATGTTGAGAATGAGGAGCTGAGATGTAGTATAAGGTGGGGGGATAAGGGGAAGTATGTAGAAAACACCATCTTGTTATAACTTGGGGAAATAAGTTTTGGCTGACTGAGCCAATGGCTAGTCGTTTGTTGGTTACATCTTGTTAGTTGAATTTTAAAAAATTCACTGGTCTTTATGTAGGGATGTAGCCCTTAGATCTATTTGAACGTTAACTCAGCTAATCTAGTTGCACCTTAAACTCAGCTATGCCATGTATTTAATGTGTTTTAAGGGATAGAGTTGGCACTGGTCAAATTTTGAATAGCCTAACCATACTTATTTAACTTGTCCTATAATTATTAAACTATTTTAAACTTGTAGAAATTAAAAATAAACACAAGGACTAATACCATGGTAAGGAGTATGATCAAATAGAAGGGGTTAGAAATGCTCACTTATGCGGTTTGTTTACAAAAAAGAGGAGTTGGCACTATTTTAAACATGAGTTAATAGCTAGGTGAAGTTCTGGCGATGTCCAGATGGGGTACCAGATGGGGCAGTATCTGCTTCAACACAGTTCCCAGCAGAACATAATGGACAATTTAACAAAAAAAAGACAGAAATTAAAATAACACAGTATGTTGTTAACCCAGTTCGGAGCAACCTCTCCTACTCTGGGGATACCAATCCAGGAATGAATTCACTACTATAGTTCTAGTTCAAAGATTCCAAAACCTCTCGTTTATATCCTATTGCCTAGATACTATCTCATGCAATCCTACCTAGGAACTCCTAGATATGAAACGCCCTGTCTCACTTCCTCTTAGCCACACGCCCAGTGTGACCGTATAACACTAGTAACAATTTGGCGAAGAACACTCATCAAACAAATACCTATCTCCGTACTTTAAAGCTTAGGAGTAGATTAAAAGATTACAACTCAACTAAAAACAGTCCTACTCTAGCATCAAAATGATACAAGAGTGACTCACAAATAAAGCACAAGCCTTACAAGACACGAAACCCTAAAAGACTACATCTTTGATATATTTGTTTAAGCTTCGGTTTCGGTGAATAAAATAGGTCTGAGTCTTCAATATATATAGCCTGAGATAGCCTGGGTTGTTCCTTGATTTCAGGCTTCACAAATAACAAAAAATTAGAACATATCCGATAGCAAAAAATTCTCTTAAGTAAATCCAACAAAAACCCTAAAATATAGGCATATCTTTAGGGGTGTTACAAAATACGATATGGTCAAGAAATAAGCTGAATTCTTCGTCTTGGGGAACAAGAAAGTCGCTTAATGGATTTACTTCACAAATAAAACGTGTGTTTTTCATGTAACAAACTTTGCACATTTTCTGGCTTCAGGATGTGGTTCCAGATGTTGCCACATCTGACCCTACATCTAACTAAATCTTGTTTTTGCAAAATGTAGCCAATTTCAAAAACCCAACAATCTCCCCCTTTGGCAAATTTTGGCTAAAACAATATTAGACATTTCATGGCGAGATACAGTTCACAGCTTCCAAAAAAATCTGAATTCTTAATCAAACAGACTGGATGGTAGCCAAGATGGGGTAGCGTCAACCAACACATCATACAAGGCACATGCATCAAAACTCCCCCTCAACACATACATAACACAGTGATCATCAGGATAAGAATAACATCACACCCCCTGAATACATATATATATATCACACATACACCAGAAAATAAGGATTACTCCCCCTCACTGCCTGCAGAACAACCAAGTGTTACTCCCCCTGAAAGCCTGCATGACAACCTCACATACAGATCATCAAAACAACATCACCTTCTTCTTCTTCATCTTCTCCTATTTCCTCGTCCATAGTGCCAGAAAGTATCTTCCTTGGAGCTCACCCAGATACAGAACAGGATGCCTGCTCTGATACCAATTGAAATTCTGGCGATGTCCATATGGGGTACCGGATGGGGCAGCAGCTTCAACACAGTTCCCAGCAGAACATAATGGACAATTTAACAATAAAAAAAACAGAAATTAAAATAACACAGTATGTTGTTAACCCAGTTCGGAGCAACCTCTCCTACTATGGGGGATACCAATCCAGGAATGAATTCACTACTATAGTTCTAGTTCAAAGATTCCAAAACCTCTCGTTTCTATCTTATCGCCTAGACACTATCTCATGCAATCCTACCTAGGAACTCCTAGATATGAGACGACCCGTCTCACTTCCTCTTAGCCACACGCCCAGTGTGACCGTATAACACTAATAACAATTTGGCGAAGAACACTCTTCAAACAAATACCTATCTTCGTACTTTAAAGCTTAGGAGTAGATTAAAAGATTACAACTCAACTAAAAACAGTCCTACTCTAGCATCAAGATGATACAAGAGTGGCTCCCAAATAAAGCACAAGGCTTACAAGAAACGAAACCCTAAAAGACTACATCTTTGATATATTTGTTTAAGCTTCGTTTCAGTGAATAAAATAGGTCTGAGTCTTCAAAATATATAGACTGAGATAGCCTGGGTTGTTCCTTGATTTCAGGCTTCACAAATAACAAAAAATTAGAACATATCCGATAGCAAAAGATTCTCTTAAGTAAATCCAACAAAAACTCTAAAATATAGGCATATCTTTAGGGGCGTTACAAAATACGATATGGTCAAGAAATAAGCTGAATTCTTCGTCTTGGGGAACAAGAAAGTCGCTTAATGGATTTACTTCACAAATAAAACGTGTGTTTTTGATAACACCGAAAAATGCACTATTTATTTAATATTATTTGAAACTTAATATTTTCTCTAAATTATTGTATTATCAATAAAATAATTATTAGATTTTATGGAAATACAGATGCAGCCGAAATTTAGCAAAACATGAGTTTTACGGGACTAGAAGTCAAAACAATAGCCAAAACACAAGTGCATGGCGCCTGCCATGGCACTTGTGCCCAACGCCTCACACACAACACATGGTGCCAGCCATGGTTCATGTGGCCACCGGTCATAGTGTTTCAATCACGTGGGTGGAGATAAATATCAAGGAAGACGTGGCCCCCACAGCTCAAACAACTTTCTCCTATGATTAAGGCAAGGCGCCGGGCACGTGGCTTGTGGCTACCAGCCACAAGCTATTTTCACTCTGTAACTAACTGTTCCACATTATCCTCTGTCCACGATCTATCATGTAGGCAACAGAAATTCCTATTATGAAGAGAAGAAAAAGGCTCAACTGTTACTTCACATAGCCTATATATAGAGGAGCCTTCACTGTTATTTTTTCTTCTTCTTTCACGCATTATTTGAGATTTTAAGCTATTGTTATTCTGGTGTTTTTGCTTTCATTCCAGTTGCTATATGTAAGTTACTCTATTTAATATATTAAATTCAGTTCAGTATTTTAAATTCCGACCAGTTTATTTATTGTCATTGATACAGTACGTCTGAATTATTAATTTTTAATTTTAAATTCTGTACCATATACTGTCTCGTACAGTACATGGTACTTTGTTTGTTTCCTTTATTTTTCTTTTTAAGTTAGTGAACGAAACTGTTTTGCTACTACTCTACTTGCTTTATTAATCGGTTCCAGTATTAATTATACAGTCCTGTTTCAGATTCAGTTTTTATTTATTTATTTGGTATCTGATATGTTCCTAATTAAATTAATTACTATTTATTTAATTATGAAGTTTTCAATTATAATTATGTCGAACTAATTTAATATAACTGCAATGTGAATAAGAAGCCGATTTGGGTTTAGTAATTAAGTTGCAAACTTTATTTTCAAACAAACTAGTTTTCTGTTTCAGTTTTTAATTAAACGATAGACTATAATTTTGCACGAAAGTGAAAATTAACTAAAGTGTAAGTCAAAAGCGCGAGAGTGTGAGATTTATACTAGATAGTAAAAACTGGACATTAATTTTAAACACTGCGACAGCTCTTTAAAATTAATTAAACTGTATTAGTTTCCAAAAAATATTTTATAAACTAAATATGAGAGCGAAAGTGAAGTATTTATTTATATTTTATGATTTAGTTCAATAGCGCGAAAGTGTGAGACCTCAGTCTTTAAACTAATATTGTATTGTGAAAACTAGATCCTTTTAATTAAATCGAATTGATTTTCAAAAAGTATTTTTATAAGTAAATGTGAGAGCGAGAGTGAAGCATTTATTTTATAACTTTACGATATTAACCAACAGCGCGAAAGTGTGAGGAGCGTATTTTTAAATCAATATCAGTTTGTTAAAAAGTAACATCATTTCTTAATGCAATTTAATTACCGAACCCATTGAAGCGACTTAAAGTAACATTCCAGTTTAGTTAAATCTAATTGTTTAAATTAAATTAATTATTTTATAATCCCTTTCCAATTAATATTTAGCCTTAACCTTACATTATATTAAAAACATAAGCGAAGTTTTGGAAAAATAGTCCCTGAAGGAACGATAATCTTTTATAACTACACGATAAGTCTGTGCACTTGCAGAAATATCGCATCAGTTTTTCATGTAACAAACTTTGCACATTTTCTGGCTTCAGGATGTGGTTCCAGATGTTGCCACATCTGACCCTACATCTAACTAAATCTTGTTTTTGCAAAATGTAGCCAATTTCAAAAACCCAACACTAGGCAATACTAAATCTTTAAATTTAAGTCAAATGTATGTATATGCTGTTACACAACCCTTGAATACCACCAATTCTTAGAGTAAAACTAAAAGCAAAACTTAAAAATTGTCACATAGCATATATGCTAAAGTACTATTCCAAACACAACATTAATTGATCATAATTGTGAAATGAAAAACAATTTTGACATGGGGTTTTCTCCAAAACTTTATTAGGTCAAATATGATATGCATACCATAAACAAGCTCAATTGGATTAGGAAAATTTGATTTGGACTCCTATACTTAAAAGTGAGAGTTTTAGGCTTAAACAAGTGACTTGCAATGTCAAATTTTGAATCGGATCAGTACCTAGCTGAAACCCTTCACCAGCAGTTTCAATAGGTAAAAATAAGTTTTATGTAGAAAGGGATAGACCAATTTAAGTACTAGAATTCAGAATTGACTCTCAAGTTCCATAAATCAAATCATTGGATGTATGTGCAAATAGTATTTCTGGTATGATTTTACACTTTATACAAACAACTTTTATAGGTTAAAATAAGTTAGGATACCAACTTCCAAGGTTAGGGGACAAGTATAACTAGGGTTAACCCCGTTAAAACCAAAATGAAGGCTTAATTATGACTGGTTATAGTTTCAATTGCCAAAATGAAGGCTTAATATTTTTATCAGCTGCAATTTACTTATTGTGAGAAAGTAGAATTGCATTTAGATTGAAGACTTATTAAAATAATGTTTCCTTCTAGGGATTGTGGTAGGCAATTTATGAGACTATATCAACAATTCACATCTTGGGACAACTCCAAATATCCTGAACAGCCTCTTGTGATTGGATATGTATCTCCTAATTATTTTACACATACTATGTCATATTGCAAGAAATTTGAGAGTCTTGGGTCTCTCCCTCCAAGAATTAGAGAGCTTGGTCTCTCCCTACCAATCCTTTATCCAAATAACTGAATGCCCTCTCTTTCCTACAACTTCCCTATTTATTACAATTCATAAAACACACATAATAGAAACTGCACATATAGACATAACTGCTATTATAAAATATAATATTTATTTAATAATAATAGTTTAACACTCCCCTTATCTTTCACCCCTACGCCAAATATGTGTAAATGCTTCATATAATTTTTTTATGCATTTTGTATATTTTTAAAGTTTTTGCGGTGCATTTGGGCTTACAATAGGTGATTGCATAATATATTTTTTAGTTCAATCTTAAATATAGAGGTTTAATTTATCTTCATTCTTTGACATGAACTGAAAAAAGTTTTGGTTAGTTTGCTTTTGAATGTGTTATGACTTGGATTTTGTGTGTTTCTTTTTCTTAGATAGTAGAAATGTGAAACAAATATTAGAGGAGCTCGAGACATTTTTTTCTTTCAGGGTAACTGAAAATGTCTTTTGGCCAAGTTATTTGAGATCTTTTGGAAGAGAAAATTTCTCGATCTTTGCGGGTGCTTGCTTATAGATCTAGGGAATTAATTACTTTAGGAATTATAGTTCCCTTTTTTGGAAGCAAATGGCACAATTTAAGAAATTTTTTCTCTGGCCACTTAGCTTCATGTGTGTCGTGAGTCCTGTTTTTCGAACAGTTAATAAAATTTCTACTCCAACATAATATTGAAATGTAGTTAGATATACAATATATTTTTTAAGTTGTAGTCCCCTATCCTGGTTTCATGTTGTAATTCAATTAGGACTGATATGCTCATATGCATGAGGTTTAAGTAAATGGCACAATTTTTAAAGTTATAGTTCCCTTTTTTGGAAGCAAATGACACAATTTAAGAAAAAATTTCTCTGGCCACTTAGTTTCATGTGTGTCGTGACTCGTGAGTCCTATTTTTCGGACAGTTAACAAAATTTCTACTCCAACATAGTATTGAAATGTAGTTAGATATACGATATATTTTTTAAGTTGTAGTCCCCTATCCTGGTTTCATGTTGTAATTCAATTAGGATTGATATGCTCATATGCATGAGGTTTAAGTATTATAAAGTTACAGTTTTTACATGAGCAAATATCCAATAAGCTTTCTGGAGAGTTTCTACTTGATTATATCCTGACACTTGCTGATCTATTGGGAATGTTGAAATAATGATATTCTACTTGCTTTTAGATATCTTGATATCATTGGAAAACTAACCTTTAGTTGTCATAGCCCATGACTGAAGTTGCTAGTGGTCTTCTTTAGTTGTCATAAGCCATAGAAGGAGCTTTATAGGTTATAGTACTATGATATATGGATCGTCAGACTTAGTAGGAGAGAATCAATTCTAGCCTTCATAGAGACATCAACATAATATGTCCTGACATAATTCAAAATTTCCATCATTTGTCCTATCATCAACGTCTCAATTTTTTCCATTTTGAAATTGATTTTCGTGTGATGTTGCGGGCAGATGCAAAAACCATTCGGTTTAGAGACAAAGTCTTAAAGAAGGGTTGGATTTGGAAAGATATTTGTGGGATTGATGAAAAGAAGGTTTCTGATATGGTTATAGAAGATCAAGTTGATATTTTGGTAGATCTTACTGGTCATAATGCAAACAATACGCTAGGAATGATGGCATGTCGACCTGCTCCAGGTATTTTTCACAAATCTGTATGTATATTTGTTTCCTCTGTTTTTCTGCTTACATATTGTCTTGATGAACCTTAAGTCTCGTTGCTATTGAGTAAGGCTCTGTTTGGTAAGGCTTCAAAACGAGCTTATAGCTTTTAACTTATTAGCTAAAAGCTCTGTTTGGTAACGGTCATTTTGTTATGAGCTTATAGCTTATTTTACTAGCTTATAGATTATTTTCAAATGTTATTTCAAGTAGATTATAGCTTTTAGCTTATAAGCTATAAGCTATAAGCTAGCTTATCAGCTAACTGCTATTTTTACCAAATAGAGCCTAAATAAATTCAGAGATGATTAAATGTTGCCTCGAAAATCCGTAAGTCCAATTGTCATTGGCTATATAAATGCGGTTAAATGGTGCTTGATGACCCATTAAGTCCCATTACTATTGACATAATAAATTCGAAAATGGTTAAATGTTGTCTCGATAATTGTCTAATCCACTTGCCAAAGCAAGTTCTATTTTTAGTTTCTACCTACTAATTCATGTTATTTTTGAACAGATTGTGTTGATAATTAAATATGATGTGGAAGAGAGAAATTGTATCATTAACGTTGTTTTGGTTTGAAAGAAGTACTCAGTTTTCTCGATTATCCAACAATTTTCAATCTTCTACCCCAAGACCCTGTTTGACTTGAATGTTTTAAATTCGACCAATATTTTGCAAAGTTTGCTAGTTGAAGCTAAGTCTAATTGTTATTGGCTATATAAATTATTCTGATATGATTTTATGTTGCCTCGTTGGCGTTTTTGTCTAATTCCTATTGGCACTACAAATTTTGAGATGGATAAATGTTGCATTTTAAGTCTAGTTCATGTTTGCTATTTAAATTGGGCGAAATACCTCACTGACCCTTTAATTAAATGTTGCCTATGTGAACTCCAAGTCTCAGTCAAATTGACTATATAAATTCGGTTATATATTGCCTCGATAACCTTAAGTTCAATGCTATTGGCTATATAAATTTGGTTAAATGTTGTATCAACAACCCTTAAGTCCCATTACTATTGACTAAATAATTTTGGAGTTGGTTAAATGTTATCTTGATGTCTGTTAAGTCCCAAAAAATTTAAATGTTGCCTCGATGACCCTTAAGTCCAATTGCTATTGGTTTTATGTTGCCCTGATAACCCTTAAGTTCAATTGTTATTGGCTATATAAATTCAGTTAAGCGTTGCCTCGATGACCCGTACGTCTCATTACGATTGACTAAATAAATTCGAAGATGGTAAAATGTTGCCTCGATGACAGTCCAATCCACTTGCCAAGGTAAGTTCACTATTTTTAGTTTCTATTTCCTTCATTTCAATTTTAAATTTCAACATGTACAAATTTGTGTTGTTTAATTAAATCTGATGTAGAAGAGAGAAACTTAATTATTAACGTTGTTTTTGTTATAAAAATGTTCCCAATTTTCTCAATTATTTAACAAGTTTCATTTAATGCTTTAAATTAGATCAATATTTTGCATAGTGTCAAATAACCGATTGTCCCAAAAGCTTAAGCTATTAGGAAGAGCTACATCACTGGTTTTATATTATTTCTAACACGCCCCCTCACGCAAGAGCCCACTTGGGCTTGAAGCGTGGATAATGCATTGGCCCACCTACCATATGCTTAAATTCCACTTTTTTAATTAGAAAGTGAGGGGAGCGGGGATCGAACTCTAGACCACTTAGTCATAGAGGCTCTGATACAATGTCAAATAACCGATTGTCCCAAAAGCTTAAGCTATTAGGAAGAGCTACATCACTGGTTTTATATTATTTCTAACACATAGTGTGCTGGATGAAGCTTAAGTCTAATTGCTATTGACTATATACATTATTCTGAGATGCTTTTATAGGGCCTCGTTGACGCTTTTGTCCGATTCCTATTGGCACTGCAAATTTTAAGATGGATATATGTTGCCTCTTTAGTCTAGTTCATGTTGGCTATTTAATTTGGTAAAATGTTGCTTCGATAACCCTTAGCTAAATGTTGTCTATGTGAACCTTAAGTCCAATTCTAATTGACAATATAAACTCGGTTAAAGATTGTCTTGATGGCCCTTAAATTCCATTGCTATTGGCTATAAAAATTCGGAGTTGGTTAGTGTTGGAACAAAATATGTGTTAGTACACACCCTTAAGTTTTGATGATAACAAAGTATTAAATGGACAATTGATGTTACTAATGTTTAAATTAAGTGTGCAGGAGAATCTAACGTTATATCAAGAGCACATTTAATTTAGACTCTGATGAAACCTATGGAAGTCTGAATCTTTACACTCTGATAGAGTTCAAAAGCTACAACGTGGTCAGAAGCTAAACAAAGTTCAGAAGCTCAAAGAGGATCAGAATGTCTACAAGAGTTCAGAAGCTCAGAGAAGTTCAGAAGCTCAAAGATGTTCAGATGCCTACAAGAGTTCAGAAGCTATCTGCTAGTCATTAGTTATTCGGAAGATGAAGACGTTCAGAAGGTGAATTACGAAGGACTATCAGAGGCCATTTATTCAAGACCAATCAGATTCCAAGTTATCAAAGGTTCATCAGAAGCAAAGGAATTCCCCAAATCATCAGAAGGGCTACATCAACTACTCTTATCAAGCCTGATGATTTGTTCTAAGGACAACTAATTACAACGGTCACAAAGGATGTGATCCTACTCTCTCTAGGAGCTAGTTGTACCTTATTACTGTACTTTGGACAAACAGTAAAGGTGAAGCTTCACTGCAAAAGAAGATGTGGCTTTACTCAACGGATATTCAAAGACTACAACTGTCCATTTTACAACGGAAATTTCTCCAACGTCTCAATGTCTTTCTCAACTCATATAAATATGCAAAAGAAAGAATTGATGACTAACGATCTTCATTAGAAAACATCTCTCAGAATAAAGTGAGAATTTGAATTGTAATAGAAAACATCTCTCAAATGAAGTGAGAATAGAAACTAGCTTAAGCCTCTGAAGTTATTATGTTTGTAATAAGTTTAAGCTTAGAAATTAGTATTACTCCTGCGTGAGTAATTGTAAGTCTTCTGCTTAGTGTAGAAGCAAGTAAGTCTCAATCTTAGTGATTAGAGCAAAGAAGTCTTCTGCTGAGTGTAGAAGCAAGGAAGTCTCTTGTCTTGTGTGACTTGAGCAAGGAAGTCATAAGCTTGTGTGCTTAAGCAAGGAAGTCTCTGATCTTGTGTGATTAGAGCAAGGAAGTCTCTCTGTCTTGTGTGACTTAGAGCAGGAAGTCTTAAGTCTTGTGTAACTTGAGCAAGGAAGTCTCATGCTTGTGTGCTTGAGCATCTGATTGTAATCTTAGTGATTATAGTGAACTCCCTTGGAAGCAAGGGGAATGGAGTACTCTCAATTTGTGAGGGGAACCAGTATAAATTGTTGTGTGTCTTTCTCTCTCTCACTCTCTCATTTACTCCTTCATCATTCACTTAACCTTAAGTTAATTGTGTGAACAATTCCGCTGTGCTTAAAGACTCTGATAGATTTAAAATATCTTGAAAAGTTTTTAAATATCTAAAACACAATTCAACCCCCCCTTCTTGTGTTTTCTCCACGCACCTTCAGTTAGTGTTGCCTCGATGACCCTTAAGTCTCATTACTTTTAGCTAAATAAGTTCGGAGTTGGTTAAATGTCGTTTCAATGACCCTTGAGTCCACTTGGTATTGGCAATATAAATTTGGTTAAATGTTGTCATGATGACCGTTAAGTCCCAAGATGGTTAAATGTTGTCTAAATGACCCTTAAGTCCATTTGTTATTGGCTATATAATTTTGGTTAAATGTTATCTCGATGACCCCTAAATCCCATTAATATTGACTAACTAAATTCGAAGATGGTTAAATATTGTGTTGATGACAGTACAATTCACTTGCCAAGGCAAGTTCACTATTTTTAGTTTTAATTTCGTTCATTTCAATTTTAAATTTCAACATGTACTATTTTGTGTTGTTCAAGGCAAGTTCACTATTTTTAGTTTTAATTTCGTTCATTTCAATTTTAAATTTCAACATGTACTATTTTGTGTTGTTTTTGAACAGATTGCATTGATAATTAAATATGACATGGAAGTGAGAAATTGCATTATTAACGTTGTTTTGGTTGAAAAAATGTACCAATTTTTCTCGATTACTCAACAAGTTACAATCTTCTGCCCCAAGACTCTGTTTGATTTGAATGTTTTACATTAGACCAATATTTTGCAAAGTGTGCTACATGACGTTTAAGTCTAATTGTTATTGGCATTATAAATTATTCGGAGATGGTTATATGTTGTCTCATTGACGCTTTTGTGTGATTCCTATTGGCACTACAAATTTTGAGATGGATACATGTTGTCTTTTAAGTGCAGTTCATATTGGCTATTTAAATTCGGTGAAAAGTTGTCTCGGTGACTCTTATTTAAATGTTGTCTATGTGAACCTTAAGTCCAACTCTAATTGACTATATGGATTCGGTTAAATGTTGTTTCGATAACCCTTAAGTTCAATTGTTATTGTCTATATAAATTCAGTTAAATGTGTCTCGATATGACCCTTAAGTCCCATTACTATTGATTAAAAATTCGGAGTTGGTTAAATGTTGCATCAATGACCCTTAAGTCCAATTGCTATTGACTATATAAATTCGGTTAAATGTTACTCTGGTCATTTTGGACTAAGTCAATATGAGATATTGGACTTAGTTGTCAATCAGTATATTTCGGGGCCAAGAAACACAATATTGAACTATCCAATGATGACACAATCTATGTATTGTGTTCAATATAGCTATAGAGTGCAAATGAGTAATTACACACACGATCGTTATCGCAGAAAAGATTCTTCGTTTGATCAAATGACATTCTCGTTAAT
Source organism: Trifolium subterraneum (assembly GCA_951799995.1). Lineage (NCBI taxonomy): Eukaryota > Viridiplantae > Streptophyta > Magnoliopsida > Fabales > Fabaceae > Trifolium > Trifolium subterraneum. The sequence goes on along the minus strand of OX637462.1, from coordinate 21,865,075 downwards.
TGGGTGATAACGACATGTTATCAACGTTACGAGAACCTACCGAGTCACACATATAGGAGACAAATATGATATGAGAGAATAAATAAGTGAGACTTATTATTTAATTTGTGAAATTAGAGTACGCGGTAGCCGGTACACCATATGATATGGTGCACACCAATATCTTTATAAATAAGGCTCATTAGGGTGCATGTGCTGGTTATAAGGATTCATAAAAACAAAACCCCAACCAAAAATATCCTCTAACTCTCCCCCTCTCAAAAGCTCCGTCTGATTTGGCTAACACCTGTCACCGAAGAAGCTTTGTTTGTATGGACTCGTGATCAATCGAATTGTTTTTGAAAATCTGACACACCGTAGACAGATGTTACGCAAGATGCTACAACAATGTTCGTAGCAATAAATTACATTGTAAGTAATAAAAGCAATAAAGAGAAGAATAGTAAAGAACACAGTAGGTTTGTTAACCCAATTCGGCGTAATCACGACCTACTCTGAGGGATACCAATCCAGGAGGAATCCACTATAATAGTACTAGTTCTAAGTTCTCAGCAAACGCCTCGTTTACAACTTATCACCTAGTCACTACCCGTGATAACTCTACCTAGGAACTCCTAGATATGAGACCCCGTCTCACTCTTCTTAAACAATACTCAGAAGGTTACTCACCGTAACAGACAATGAAACAAACAATAACAGACCTACCTCCGTGCTTCAAAGCTTAGGAGTAAGCTCACACAATCCTAATCTCCGTACTTAAAAGCTTAGGAGAAGACACACAAATACAACTCAAATAACCAGTCCTAAGCTTGCATCAACTTGACACAAGAAAGGCTCACAATAAACAAGAGAAACTCTAAAACCCTAAGACTCACGCTTTATGTAAACACGGTTTTAGATACTTTGAAACAAGGTCATAGTCCTCATATATATAGCCTTGAGATAACAGGTACTTGATGCACAAGAAAATGCTTTAGAATAAATCTGGACCATTGAGATAATCAACACAAAGATTTACTTCAAATATTCTTCAAAGATTGTCTTAAAAAAGATTTACTTCAAATAAATATTCTTCAAAAAGATTCAATTATATTATTGAACTAAATAATCTAAACCACCTTTAGAAACTTGAAGAACAAGGCGCAACTTGGTAATTTAAAACGTGCATATTCTTTTATTCTGAAACAAATCTTTCAAAGATTTGATATAAAAATTCTGCGCATACCAGTAGCAGTAATGATGTACTCCATATGCTACAGCATCTTGTCCAGCATTAGGCTAGAGTTTGTTTTTGCAAAATTGTAGCCAACATATAAAAACCCAACAATCTCCCCCTTTGGCAAATTTTGGCTAAAACAACTTTAGACCAGTTTGTGGAGAGATGCAGATCATACTTTCCTTCGAGTCAACATAAGCACACAACTAGGAAAGAAAGCAGACAATACATCAAAGGCATGCAACAGCGGATCATACACATCTAGCCTCGTGAAGTACACCAAGAGAGAAATAAACTCTCATAGTGGATTCAGAACAGAAACTCTCATACATAGGAAAAATAAATTCTTGTAAAATCATAGCTCCCCCTCATTTCAGCATAGACATTTTCTACTCCCCCTCAATTAATGCATATCATCATACATCATCAACAAAGTAGAAAAACACATATGCCAACCAGATTGTGCTTCAAGAAGATTTGATTTTAAAATATATCTTGTGAAGATTATTGCAGAGAATATAAAAGATTTATTTCAAATAAATCTTTTAGTTTCAAGAAGATTAGAAGATTTAATTTTAAAATATATTTTCAACAAATATATTTATGGGAGGAATATTTTGATGCAAAGAAGATTTAGTAAAAATATATATTTTTCCTCTAGAAGATTTGTTGGAGCTGAAGCATTGTGAAGCCTATATAAAGGAAGTTGCTAAACCTATTGTATCAACCGAAACTTGAATCAAATTAGAATATCAAATATGTAGTCTTTTAGGGTTTCGTGTTCGTGTAGTCACTCTCTAGGAGAGTTGGTGTAAAGTGAACCGCTCAGATTGTGAGATGGTCACTGTGTAATCACTCATAAACCTGTAGGTAATGAGTGAGTATTGTCATTGGAGGAAGCTTGTAAGCAACTCCAAGTTGTGTGTTTAGTCAAGAGTCTTGGCTACGTATTTGTCATGGAAGTGTGTCTTCTAATTTGTTCACAGTGTTGTTAAAAAAATCCTTGCGGGTTAGTAAGGTGGTAGGGAAGTGAGACGGGGCGTCTCATATCTAGGAGTTCCTAGGTAGAATTGCATGAGGTAGTGTCTAGGCGATAAGATAGAAACGAGGCGTTTTGGAGTCTTTGAACTAGAACTATATTAGTGGATTCATTCCTGGATTGGTATCCCCCAGAGTAGGAGAGGTTGCTCCGAACTGGGTTAACAAATTCACTGTGTTATTTACTTTCCTGTCCTTTATTGATTATTTTTGATATTATGTTAGTCTGATGCGGTAGAAGATGCTACAACATTATATAGAGCATCTTACCACTGCATGCCAGAATTTCAGTTTTTGACATTAAAGCACGCTAAGTAATCCTAAAATTCATTTTAGTTTGAAATGCCAAATGATAAACTAAATTTTATACATTGTTTAATACTTTATAAATTATATATTTATAAAATATGTACTATATTATAATTATATTATATAAAGAAAAAATAAAATGCGCACCGATAATATAAAATAATTTTTAATTTTTTTCAATAGCAAACCGTATATTATATCAAATCACTCCACTATACTCAATAATATAATTTGGTGACAATCGTTAGTTGGTTCAGTGGTGATTGGTGCTGAACTTGGTAGGGAGGACCACGGTTCAATCCCCCACAACTGCGATCGGGAGGGGGCTGGAACCACTTGATGCCAGAACTGACCCCCGAACCAGATTAAACTGGTGATGAAAACCAAAAAAAAAAAAAAAATATATAATTTGGAGAAATAGTTTTTTTTTTTTAAACAAAATTTGGATAAATAGTTAACTCTTATTAAATATATCTCTTATATTATAAGCTTGTTCCGAAAAGCTAACCCTAGACCTAATTATTTTCCCGCTCATTTTCCCTATCATTTTACACTAAAATAATAAAATAAAATGTTAAAAAATTGGCCTTCCCAAGAATTGAACCCGCAACCTTTAAGGTTAATTTTGTGCTTTTTGCCACTACACTACATCAATCAATTTGATATTATTTTGCAATCAACATCTAATAAACATGAAATTTTATATATCTCTCACCATGTTAGATATTTATTAATATTATTATTATTAGCTTCCTATTAATATTATTATTATCTATCTACATATATTAGTTAGATACATATGAAATTCCTAATTTTCCCCTTTTTCATTTTTTGACACATAATTTTATCTAGGGTTATTTTGTGTCTTTATTCAAAAGTTAGTAAAAAAAAAAACTTCCTATGATGTTAGTTATTTTCTATTTTAACTTCCAATGTTTGTTTGTTTATTTTCTTTCTTCTTCTTCTTTGGAAACATAAGCATATTTTAACTTCCGTGTTTGTATTAATCTTTCGGAAGGTAGAATGATGATTTTCTTTCCTTTCTTCTTATTCTTCAATTTTTTTCCCTGTTTTCTACTTAAAGTTCATATTTTAGATGTGTGTTTTTTCTTTTCAGTGTCATTTATTTTCTTTTTTTCATCTTCAAAATCATGATGAAAAACTTCTTTGTGTGTTACATTATTTTATTTTTCTCTTTTTTGTTGCTATTTTAAATTTGTTACATCATTATCTTTTTTTTTGTTGCTATTTTTAGGTTTTTTGTTCATATCACCAAAATGAATTTTTTCTCTTTTTTGTTGCTATTTATTTTGTTTTTTTGTTGATACTTTATTCCTACTTTATTTGTTGATACTTTGTTCATACTCTATGACTTTTTCCCTTTTTCTATTATCTTTAAAATTTATGAGATTGTTCAGATGTAGAACTGACGATGTCAAGCGTTCTTGATGACGTTAAATTTTTCAACGATTCAAAAGAGCTATGGAAACTTGCTGTGAGGCTTGAAGATATATGGACAGTAACTAATGCTAGAAAAGAGCATCCTGAATTTCTGATATTGGACAAACATGTATAATAAGTTTAATGAATTTTTTTCTCTTTTTTGTTGCTATTTATTTTGTTTTTTTGTTGATACTTTATTCCTACTTTATTTGTTGATACTTTGTTCATACTTTATGACTTTTTCCCTTTTTCTATTATCTTTAAAATTTATGAGATTGTTCAAATGTAGAACTGACGATATCAAGGGTTCTTGATGACGTTAAATTTTTCTACGATTCAAAAGAGCTATGGAAACTTGTTGTGAGGCTTGAAGATGTATGGACAGTAACTAATGCTGAAAAAGAGCATCCTGAATTTCTGATATTGGACAAACAGGTATAATAAGTTTAATATATGTAGATAGATCATTTAATTTCCTTTGCTGTTTATATATTATTATTGGAGTTGTTTACAATATCAAACCTTCGAAGCAAAGTGCTGGATGGAGGGAAAAAACAACCTACAAGATTTTCTTTGAGAGATGCATAGTATAATATTTTATTTTTACATCATTCTCCTATTCTGCCATTTTTATTTAGGCTTTCAATCTAAGAAATCTATTCATTTTTCAATGTTTTTTGTAGTATATGAATGATTTACCATGTACTTTGTGGGGTTATTTTGGAACTCAATTCATGGACTTTTTCAATGCAAACTCTGATGATGGACCAATGATCATTGTTATTAAGCATGCTCATATCAAAGAATTGAGTTCAATTTTGTATTTCAATTGCAACGATGGGAAGTAAATTAATGTTGGATCTTCATCTAAAGGAAATATGTGACTTCAAAAAAAGTTCATCTACATCTAACTCTATTTATAAACAAAAAAAAACACCTTTATACTGTTACATTTATTTAAATTAAACTGATTTCTTTCATGTCATTCTATAGTTTGCCGGCTACCTTTGGAAGTCCAATTGTAATTGGAACACAAGCAATTTCTAGAAATATGCAATCATCACAAAACTCTCAAGTTTCTCAGTATTCAGTTCTATCACGCTATGTCTATAATGCACCTCATAAACATATTTCTAAACTTATGAGTTGTGCTAATGTGTCTACCATGTCTACATTCATTACCATTGTTAAATTGTTAATAACTCATGTGCTGAATGTAAGAAACAAATAATCACCACCGCTCCTTCATATAAATGTTCGATTGAACATGTTACCCCTGATCCACAAATCAAGTTAGTTTATTACATGTTGTTTCTATAACCAATTTTAGCATTAAACTTTTTCATTTGTTGTTTGCATAGCCTCTTTTGTCACATTGTACCTATATTTTTTACATATACAAAGTTGATGTTGAAGTTCGTTTTCAAGATCAAAAGGTCCAATTTGTTTTCTGGGACCGTGAATGACAACAATTGATTGGCAAAACTGCCGAGGAATTGAAAACCACTATGGTTGAGATACATGATTACATTATTTTTATCTGAATTATTCCCTCGGCACAAGTTGTTAACACTTTTTGTTATTTTTATTAATCTAGGCAAGTGAATTTGATCCACATGAATATTCTGCTGCACTGGATGATATGATGGGCAAAGAGCTTGCATTTAAACTCAAGGCACAACCTACTATAAACTCCAAACAATGAGGTGATACAAATTATTAATCTCTATTATTATCATAAACTGGATCTCCATTATTATAATAATTCTACATTTGAATCATACTTATAAGAATTACCAACAATGTCTAATAGTTTCCTATACTTTGTTGTTATAGATTACGTCTAAGTTAATTGTTGAACCTCCACTCTCTCAAGAGGTAATTTGAAGAAACTTATTATTCTTCTCATTTATCATATCAATTTTAATCAACATTATGTATTATCTAATATTCCCTTAATTATTATAATTCATTTAATCTTACATAACCTTAGTTTCTCAACCGAGCGCGACACAGAAAATGCCCGAGTCTACGAGCGCGACACAGGGAGAAACAAGTTTCTCAACCGCAAGTCTTCCATTATTCATATGTGTCAAATGTCAACTTAAATATTGTCAATTAGCTACACATAAAGATCTTTCTGCTACTTCATAATCTTCAGATGATGAAACTAAGATGAAAACTCCTGCAAAAAGGCATGGAGAGAATTCTTTCTTTGACGATGCCAAACTATCTTCAAACAAAGTGATGAGAAATATCAAGATTGAAAAAATCGAGAAACAGCGTCTCGAGATGTAATTGCATGCTGTTAATCAAACTTTGGCTTATTATTTTGCTCGATTAGATATCTACCCTATTTCTTTTGATTTGTTCCGTTATTGTAATATACATGTCTTTGCTGCACAACCTTGACTACTTATTAGCTATGAGTTTGTCCTAAACTTTTTTGATATGCCGAGATTACTAAACAATTGTCTCTATGTACTTCCCACAATATTATATAAATTGTTATTTCTATCATTGTTGTATTATTTTACAGTGTAACAAAACATTGTTATTGTTATACAGACATTCATATTTCAGTTTGAATTCTAATTGAATTTTATTAGAAAGAACACAAATTCAATTAACTCCCTTCTTAATAAACTCAATAATCATTTAAAGGTTAAGAATTTGAATTTATTTGGGAATTATGTTTAAGGGTTAAATATGTTTTTGGTCCCTATAGTTTCGCAGAATTTCGTTTTTAGTCCCTGAAGATTTTTTTCACACTTTTTAGTCCCTGAAGTTTTATAGTCAGTGTTTTTAGTCCCTACTTTTCAATCAACTCGTGCATATCATTCGAAATTTTAAATTTTTTCTGCAATCATGTTTAGTACATTATATGAATCTCTCTTACAAAAGTTTAAATTTTTTTAACAAGAGATTAATTAAATATGATTTTTTTAGTTTATTGCACATAAAAATTCATAAATAATTCATCTTAGGTTAAAAAATTCTAAATTTTTATAGGAGATGTTCTTATAATATTATAAACATGAATACAAAGAATCGTTAACAAATGTGAAAGTATACAAGAGTTTGATTAAAAGTATGGACTAAAAACACTGATTGACAAAACTTTAGGGACTAAAAAGTGTGAAAAAAATCTTCAGGGACTAAAAATGAAATTCTGCGAAACTATAGGGACCAAAAACATATTTAACCCTATATTTAATTACTTGTCTAATAAGGTATATTTTGTTATGCTTATCTCATATTATTTAGCACATTTTTAATTTATGAAGGTGCACCTGTTTTATAGCAACTGTTTTTGTTACACATTGAAAAATTATGTGGAACAAAAAAAATAAAGAGGATATATGCATACTTTTAATAAAAGTACATGGACGAGTTTTTCCCTTATGATTTATAATTTCCTTAAAACCATCATAGTTTATTTCATAAAAAATATAATTCACCAAGTATCTTAGTTATCTTATTTTACTGTCTCTTATCATGTATTAATAGTCTCGGTACGTTTGTCATCGAGAACAGGACCGGCCCTACACAAGTGTAGGGTGATTTAAGGAGCCGAGCCTCCATGTTTTAGGGGTCTCAAAAGAAAAATTATATGATTGTAGGTCTCTATAAGAAATAGGAGGATAACTTTAAAAAATAAAAATAGTAGTAGACCCTATTAGAAGTTTTACTCACGGTCTATTATGTTACAAAAAAAAAGTTAATGACTTAGTATTGATAACAATTGAGAATGATAACTTTTTAATGATCACTTGAAAAATATTTAATACGGAGACTTATGGACAAATTTACTTCAAAAACTGCTAGAATAACGGCTTTTTAACTAATTAGAATATATTTTATCGTTATTGATTAAAATAAGAATATTTTGTATTGTAGTTACAAAGATGATTTTTTTTGTATTATTTATATTATTTACAATTTAAACGAGGATTATTCTTTTTATGTTTTTTTTATTGAAGATTCTATTTTTAACTTTCGGTGCCGGGTCTCCAGATAGTTGGAATCGACCCTAATCGAGAAGAACCGATTTTATTTGGAGGGAGTTGCGCAATTTTACGGATAATTTCTTAATTCAGTGACTACATGTCTCCGATTATTTCACGTTATTCACTCTGGCCACACTATTCACTACATGTCACCAATCTTTTACTGTTTCGTCCTTTTTTTTAACTATATATATTTTTTGTTTTGAAATTAAAAAATCATTGAAAATATTTATTTATTATTATTTTATACATTATTCAGTTTTTTTAAATTACAAACATATTTTTTCATTCTTTTTTCACCCTTTATATTTTATTATTAACCAATAAATTAATATTCAATAGTGTTGCCGCTCCTCCCGTGCGGACGCACGGGTATCCTGCTAGTTAGTATAAAATTAAATTACACCGATAAAACATACTCTCCGTTTTTTAATAAGTGTCTGTTTAGAATGGTAACAATAAATTAATAAAGTGTATTTTTGCACCTTATCTTCCTATTATACCCTAATTTTAATTCACCAATAAATTTCTTTTTTTTTTTCATTATGTAAAAAACAAACAAAATATATTTAATATGTTATGTACCAAAAAAAATTTTAAAAAAAAACCTTAGTTTTCCAAATATATAACATTAATTAATTTTATTGAAAAATATAAGAATAATTGACAAATGGTACAATTGACAAATCATATCCTTAAAACATTAAATGAACAGTTAATTAGAAACGCTAAAACGAACAAAACTGAATAATTAAAAAAACGTGAGGGAGTATCATTAAACTCAACTATATTGTAAAAGAAAAAAAAAACCTATCATTAAACTCAGCTATATCTTAATTTTTTTATATTTTCTTCTGAATTATGAAATGAATGTAATAATATTTTAATATTTCAATTATAAACGGGTCAATTATTATTATTGTTATTATTATTATTATCGTTATTATTATTATTATTATAGTAGCAAAAGGAAAACAGCAAAGTTAGGCAATTGCCTCTATCACATAATATTCAGTTAATTATGTCGCATTTAAAATTATAGTTCAATTAATCAGTTTATTAGTAATTACAATTAATTACAATTAATTTTCAATTTGAAGTTGCATTTTCTAATATTTCAATTAATTATTGTAACAACATTTTATCAGATAAATTTAATTACTTTAAAAAAATTAATAATTTGTCTCTCCGTCTCTAATCTTTTATTCTTTTAACTTTTTACTTTTGTCTCAAAACTTTGATTTTTTTAAGAAATCAAAGTACAATTAACGATGTTTTACAATTTGTACTCTCACAAAAGTTAAAAGCATTCATTAAATAAATTTTTTCTTTCTTAATAAGTAAGGATAAAAATAACTTAATTTATTATTAATATTTATTAGTATTCTTAATTTCTTAATATATCTATAAAACTTTAAAATGGCCAAATATTTATAACGGACCGAGTATTCAATTAAAAATTTCAAAATATAACATCCAAATATCTTAAAAATTTGTTCATTTATACAATTGTCTGTTGATTGTTACTTAAATTATTAGTATTATTCTATTAATTAATAAAAATTAAGAATTATCATCATCAACCTTAAAAAAAAAAAGAATTATCGTCATCAATGAAATAAAGATTATCAAAATTAATATTTAATTTTTATTTTGAAAGTAAAATTACGCTTTTTACTGTAAAAAAATAGTTGTTATTGCATTTCTTCAATTTCTTTTTAGATAATGACATTTTTCAATTTTTATCGAGTACTAGTTCGGCCACATAACACCCACTTAAGGGGTAGAAAATAATTACTCCCTCCTCAGTCATACTTTATAAACAAAATTAGACTTAGACTTTTTGCGTTGATTGTATATATATTCGGTGATCTAATATATTAAATATACAATCAATATAAATAAATATAATTTTACTTATGAAGTGTCATAGAGTAGGGGTGATCATATCCGAACCAATTCAAAAGTAAAACCGCAAACCGAACCAATTCAAACTGAAACTGCAAAAAACCGCATTAAGTTTAAACCGCATGGATAGATTTTCATCTAAACCGCGCAGTTTGGTTTGGTTTTGGTTTGCGGTTTTCATTTTAGAAAACCGAATCAAACCGCAATATTTAACTTAACTCTATCAATTAATAACAGTCAACATATTACCTAGTCCAACTTAACACCCCTATCATAGAGTGAGTAGTAATTTATTTGCTATCAAATATCCACTATTTTTCTTATTTATAATGCTCTCGAAAGAGATAAAAAGAGAATATCCACAATAATTAATTTATTAAAAAAGAATCCACTTTAAATTTATTTCGGTCAAATAGTGTATAAGCTTATTATTTAATTTGCAAGAAACAAAAAATCTCCTAAGTTAATTTTTTTCCTAAGAGGATTAAAAAAATTAAACCAAACTTTGACCCTATAAACACATTTAACTCCAAAGTAAACAAAAACCCAACAATGAAAAACGTTCATATGACAAGAACATATCCTATAAGATTAAGCCACGTAAGATTCATTGCCAACGTGGCAACCTGAGATTCGTTAATTGTACAAAATTGAGTTCACAAAAGTCCAAAATATCTTTTAAGTAACGTTCGCTCACGTGTATGAAACAGTGTTTTTGTGTGTGCTCATTCTACACACTATAAACCCTCTTTCATTCTTAGCTTCTTTGAAATCCCTAAAATTTCAAAGCATTGTTTATTGTTTAGGATGGCGAAAAGCGTTGCGATTTTCGGTTTATTGTTTTCTCTTCTTGTTTTCGTTCCTTCTCAGATCTCTGCTGAGGAATCTGAGGCTAAGGAATTTGTTCTTACATTGGATAATACTAACTTCCATGATACTATTAGCAAGCACGATTTCATCGTCGTTGAGTTTTATGCACCATGGTATGATTTGATTATGCAATTTGTTATGTTCGATTTATTTTGTGTTGTTCTGATCTGTTTTATTTGCTTTTGTTTTGTTATAGATCTTAATTTTGCTAATTTTGTTTTAGAAATTTGTGTTTACACTGATTTCATTATTTTATAGTGATAATTCTTTGCTAGACTTGCTATTTAAATTTAAATTAGAAATAATAATTTAGATTTTATTTGTTGCATGCACCTTATTATTGCTGATTTTTGTTAATTTTTCTGTGAGTGAATATCCAATTTGGTCCTGACAAATTTTTGGTGACCCAATTTAGTCCTTGATGAAAAATAATACTCACATCTCTCGCATTTTTTATATGGAGGACAAATTAGTCTCTGATTCATCACGATAGAGGGACTAATTTGTCGCCAATATAAAAATGTCAGGGACTAATTTCGGTGACTAAATTGGGCTATCGAAAATTGTGGGGGACCAAATTGGTCCTTCACTCTTTCTGTGATAGAATGTGATTAAATGTTGTTCATAGTAATCAATTGTTATCAATATTATATTATTATTGCATGGCATTTTTCTTATAATTGTTAATTTGGTGTTTTTAATCTTTTTAGGTGTGGACACTGTAAGAAGCTTGCACCAGAGGTGATTAATTTTCCTTTTTTTTTTTTCTCCTATAATTATAATTTGTTTTTGTTTTATGCAAATGTTGATATTCTGGTATGTTTATTTCTGCAGTATGAGAAAGCTGCTTCTATCTTGAGCAGTCATGAAACTCCAATTGTTTTGGCTAAAGTTGATGCCAATGAGGAGAAGAACAGGGACCTCGCATCTGAATATGATGTTAAGGGATTCCCAACAATTAAGATTTTGAGGAATGGTGGAAAGAACATTCAGGAATACAAGGGTCCACGTGAAGCTGATGGTATCGTTGAATATTTGAAGAAACAAAGTGGACCTGCAACAACAGAAATTAAATCTGCTGATGAAGCCAGTGCTTTTATCGGTGAAAACAAAGTTGTTATTGTAAGTATTCGACCATTGTATTCTTGCTTTGTTTTTAGTCGCATTGGTTTTTAATTTTATTTTCCCATGTTTTCAGATTGGAGTTTTCCCTAAATTCTCTGGGGAGGAGTTTGATAACTTTACTGCATTAGCAGAGAAGTTGCGCTCTGACTATGACTTCGGTCACACTTTGAATGCCAAACACCTTCCAAAGGGAGAATCATCAGTGTCCGGTCCCGTAGTTAGGTTATTTAAGCCATTTGACGAGCTCTTTGTTGACTCCAAGGTATTGCCGATTTCTGCAGATTGACTGTTCCGTGTTACATATTTTAGTTTTTTATATTTGGCTGCTGAAAACTGTTTTATGCTTGAAGGAATTCGACGTTGAAGCTCTAGAGAAATTCATTGAAGAATCCAGTATCCCCATTGTGACTGTCTTTAACAACGAACCAAGCAACCACCCTTTTGTTGTCAAATTCTTTAACACTCCCAACGCAAAGGTAATATGCTAATTAGGTCATATTTGTTCCCTCAATACCAAATTTTATGATTTGTCTTTGTCATCCTTTCATAGAAGCATATTATATTTGTTACCAAGTCGAAAAATCTATTGATGTATGTGCCTTTAATTTACCAATATGTATTTCATAACAAACTTTGCTTGCTTTCACTACATTTCCTGGTCCAATAAACACAATATTTCCTTTGCCTTTGTTTTTTGGCCATGTTATCTCTGTCCCAGAAACTTAAATTGGGTTTTTGAAATTGGCAGGCAATGTTGTTCATCAACTTTACTGCCGAAGGTGCTGAATCTTTCAAATCAAAATACCGTGAAACTGCTGAGCTATACAAACAACAAGGAATTAGCTTTCTCATCGGAGATGTTGAGTCCAGTCAAGGTGCCTTCCAGGTTTGTATCAAATCAAAGCATTTAATATTTATATATTTTGACGTTATTCTTTGCTCAAATATTAATATTTGACATTGTAAATGCTTTTCTTGGCAGTATTTTGGACTAAAGGAAGACCAAGTGCCTCTAATTATTATTCAGCATAACGATGGCAAGAAATTTTTCAAGCCTAATTTGGCACCTGAACACGTTGCAACTTGGTTGAAGTCATACAAGGTATATGTCATTTCTCTTATTTAAGATATTAAATATGTTATTATTGCAGTTGCTTGTCTTGAATAATGTTAATTTTATCATATTTTGTCTTCAGGATGGAAATATTGCACCATATGTTAAGTCTGAACCTATTCCTGAAACTAACAACGAACCTGTTAAAGTGGTTGTTGGGGAAACTCTTCAGGATATAGTTTTCAACTCAGGGAAAAATGGTATACATTATTACCTTTTCTTTTTGGCTTTATTCCATAAATTATTTGATAGAATTTGATATTTATTTTGTTTAAACAACATATCATGTTTCAAAATATTTTTGTTCCTTGCATGTGGAAGAGCATTATGATCTAATTGAGATGATTAGGTAATGTAATGCATACTTCTAAAGATTGACAAAACTAAAATGAAATTTGACAAAAATATATTGAATTTTTTTTGTAAACAATCAAGATTTATCTACTTGCCCCTATGTTCTCTGGGAAACATTTTCCTTTGATGCTGTTTCAATTATGAACTTGTGATTATGTATATAGCATAAATTACACATGGAGTCTTTCTGATACCACTATGCATGTGTGTTTGTAAATAATGCAGTAATTTCCATAAACACAAATCATTATCTCATACATGACTTCTATTCAATTAGTTGTTTGCCTTGATCATTCAGAATTAGAACAATGCAATAACTAACATAAACTGTACACCTTTGCAGTTTTGCTTGAGTTTTATGCTCCTTGGTGTGGTCACTGCAAACAGTTGGCTCCAATCTTGGATGAAGTTGCTGTCTCATTCCAAAATGATGCTGATGTTGTTATTGCAAAATTGGTAAGATATGTCTAGTTTCTGTTACAATCCATGAAAATGCAAGTATATTTGTCTGGTATATTTGTTACAATCGAAAGTGGAATTAGCTTAAGAAGCTAATCTGAAAGCCATCTGGTACAAAACGTAACACCAATAACTCAGGCTGCAAGATAAACATTTTAATGACTTCATCATTTTACTTTTATTTTTCATTTTTGCTAACTTTATTCTATGCATCTTTTGTGTCACTTTCCAGGATGCAACTGCCAACGATATCCCAAGCGAAACCTTTGAGGTCCAGGGTTATCCAACTTTGTACTTCAGGTCAGCAAGTGGAAAAATTTCACAATACGACGGCGGTAGGACAAAGGAAGACATCATAGAATTCATTGAAAAGAACAAGGATAAACCTGCTGCTGCTGCTCATCAAGAAGCAGAACAACCAAAGGCCGCTGCTCAGCAAGAAGTAGTAGAACAACCTAAAGATGAGCTTTGAAAGGTAACTTTTCATAGATCATTAGTTTCCCAAACTTAATTCGAATGATGTAGGAACTCTTTGATGACAAAATTTCTCGTTACTATTTTTTTTCTCTTTTGCAGGAAATGAGCTGTAAGAGGATATAGGCACACAGTTACTTGCGGGCTTTACAACTCTTTTGTATCTCAGAATCAGAAGTTAGGAAATCTTAGTGCAATCTATCTATTTTTGCTTTTTATTTGACCTTTTAAGGTTTCTTGTTATGTACTATTACTTAATAATGTGGGTTTTGGCGGAGTTTAGTATGGAACAGTTGTTTCTGTAAAATTCAATCCGAGTTAAATTAGTTCGTTTTCAGTTATAAATTTATAAATTGATAAAGGATACATGGTTCACAAATCCTGCTTGCTCTCTGTTTCTTATGAAACCAAGTGATGTGATCTAACTTAATGACCAAAAAAACAAAGCAAAATGCAACTTAAATTAATTGCAAATTGGCAATTATTGTTACAATGTCTTCAAGAAAATTGTCATTTTGGTACAAGTTCTGAAAGGTAACCTTAAATAATCTTTCGTTGACCCATCAAAATATCATCTTTCATCACACTTTGGTGGTTCCATCTTATGCTGAGATGAAGTCCTAATAAAAATGAACGAACACAATCCAGAACATCCAATAGAGGAGAAATATAAATGAAAAAACACTTCTATGTTCCTTTTCTTATTAAAAAAAAAAAACTTGTAATTGTCAAAAAATAATATAAATTTGAGTACATTGCATCCATATTTTGTAAGATAAAATGACACTATCCCTTCAAATTTTATTTTTAAACTGCCTTAATTAGAGTCTTGGACTCTTAATTCGACCCTTAGAAATGACTTTGAGATTGAACCTAATTTTATCTCTTGGTCCTCACCCTATTGATATGGGAGACTACTAAGATTTAAACCTGAATTCCCTGTGTATTCCTCCTCCTTACTTATTAGGCAAGTTACTTCTACAGCTTGACCAACACCACCACCTACACTACACTACATTGATTACACTACACCCTTCCATTTTCTAAACAAACATATTGTCACTATCGTTATTTATCGGAGAAATTACACTCATATCCTCTCTACATTTTGTATATTATTACATATTTTATATGATTTAATTTATATACACTACGAGTGCAAAATAATATAACCACTAATTTATTAACATTTACTTATAAAAAAAGAAGCAAAATTACGCGTGATTCTATCACAACTACGACATCTAGGACTTAACACTGAGAACTGGATAGCTTTATGAACACATTTCCTCCCAGGTTTCAATTGTCTATCATGTACTTAATAAGGTTGGTTGTTCCTTTTAAGTTAACAAATATGTCTCAAATTGATTTAAATTTTGCAATGCAGGCGACAAATGATATACAATTGTACATAAATTTAAGTAGCTAGTGGTGGCTCTAATAGTGAATATAATATTAATACGGGGCGCAACGAATTCACTAAGCTCCTTTAGTTTAGGTGAAAAGCATAATTAGAAGCATAATCATAATTAAACTAATTAATAATATGCAAGATTTCTTAATTTGGCGCGCCAACCCTTTCATTTTGGTCCTTGATCTCTCTGCAGGTTCAGGAGACATAGCCTTCCTTTTGCTAATTATACTGTTATTATTAATATTGTTGTCGACGAGATCAACATCATCGTCGTCGTCAAAATCTGTGGTAGAAGTGGAACTGTTTGCAGATTCTTGATCATCAGAAGAATTATCTAGAGATTTAAGAAAGTATGGCTGAAGCTTCTGTAAATCTGATAATTGAAGAGGTTTCAATAGAAATTCTTCTGCACCTTCTTCCAAGCACCTATCAGCAAAATGAAAACTGTTAGTAATTAATTAAATGGTGTCACACACTATGCAATTTTTGTTTCATTTTATTTTTATAATGTAACAAAATGTTGATAAAAAAATAGATTATGTTAATTTTGATGATATGATGAAATTGAAAACATACATGCTAATTCTGGAAGGTACATTTTCTGATGACATGATCACAACAGGAACATCTTTCCAAGAAGATCCCTACAGCACAGTAACCAAGCAGTGTCAAAAGAAGATAGAATGGAAAACAAAAAGAAAAGCTATATAGATAGTAAAAGAAAGAAAAGTAAAAGCAAATTCAGATCCTGAAATCTGATGTACTTTTCCTTTTTTTTGCACACTCATTTCATTTAAATTGCAGGATTTAATTTATCAAGAAATAAAAAGCTAAGATTTAAAATAATAATCCTTAATTTCTTAAAATATTTAACTTCGATTTGTTTTTTGTTGTCTATTGCCTTTAATTTTAACTACTTTCAAAATATTGAATGACATTACATCCATGGGCGGATCCAACGCCCAGCCTGCTTGGGCACGTGTCCAGGCTTGGCCCGATAATTTTTTTTTATAGGTATATATATCATTTTCTGTTATATTATATATATATATATATATATATATATATATATATATATATATTAAATATTGTACCCTTTTACCAATTGTTTGAAGTGGTGCATTGGCTGGGAAACGCGTCTCTTGAGGAAAGGGGGTGGGTTCAATTTTCATTGCCATGTTTTTGTCATTTTAGTTATATTTTACACCAAATTAAACTTTTGGATGAGGTTTGAGACAATTTTATCGTTCACTAGTGGTCATTTTTTTTAACGGTCCATATCAGGGATTTTGCTAAACAAAATATATTATAAAATTGCAACTTACAAGATTTGAACTTTATTTGTTATTTTTTATTTTCTTACTTCATTTTATTTTATTTGTTTATATACATTATTAAAAACATAAAAAATATCTAAAAATTCCAAAAATATATATTTCTTTGTTTTCTTTATTAAAAATACTAAAATTATGTTGTTTTCTTTTTATGACTTTTACTTATGTAGTTATTATGAATCAAATATTTAGATTAAATCCTTAAAATTTATTACTAAAGAATATATATATATATTATTAGGTAAAACGGTCCGATCCAGTTAAACTTTGATTCGAAAATCTTAAACCAATAAACATTTTGCATTTGAGGGTTAAAATTGTGTTCAAGCTTAATATTATTCCTGGCTCCGCGACTGATTACATCCTTTATCAAAATTAAACAATATACTCGGTTGATAGCCGCAAAAAGCTAATAATATATAGTGAATTGAGTTTAAATTCAAAATTATTATGCTATTAAACCATAAAAGAAAACTATATATATATTTGAATTTAACTCAGTTGGCAGAGACATTGTACTCCCTTCGGTCTCAAATATAAGCAACAAAAAATAAATAAATTAAAAGTCTCAAATATAAGCAAAAGTCTACTTCAATTATTATGTTTCATGTCATTATTCCAATTTTACCCTTAAATTAAATATTGATTCAACCAATAAATGCAATGTTCTACAATTTTCAAGAAGGGTATAATTGAAAATAAAATATTTTTTCTCTTCAATCAATGCACTTAACCTACTTTCTTAAAGGGTATGTTTTTTTAAATTTTTGCTTATATATAAAATTAGAGGGAGTATTATATATGCAAAGGGCTGGTGTTCGAACGTCGACCATCCCATTTATTCACCTTAAGGGTGAAATGCTAGCCAAGGATACTTCACAAAAAAATTAAAACTATTGAAGCAAATTGCTGGTTGATTCCTTTGTACTATGCAAGGGAACTATAAATTGTAAGTGTTTTTAGTGAGAAGTTAGAAAGGAATGTTTGGCATGTTTTTGAGTGCGATGAATGATGAATGAAATGAATGAATAAATCCAATTTATAAAGTTTAAAAAGAGAGAGGGAATATAGGGAAGATGTCGGGGGAGGGGAAAAAGATGAGTAGTATTATTGACTGATCACCTTGACTCTTTTAAGTAAATCATAGCCACTCATCCCAGGCATGCAATAATCTGTCATGATCAAATTCACTTTGCTAATTCCCTGCAAAATAGTACACATCATCATCAATTACCTACCAAAACATGCACAAATTGAATGTATGTTGAAATATTAACTATGCTCAAATATGAACTATATACTTTTTCCCATCACGCTCATTGAACCGTCTAATCTGGTTCGGGAGTTATAGTTTTGTCATCAAGTGGTTTCAGTCTCTCTCGATCGCAGTTACAGGAAATAGGATTGTGGTCTTTCCTATCAAGTTCAGTGTCAATCACCACTGAACCAACTAACGATCGATAATATTAACTATATGTACTTGTTTGTTCATGAGCCTAAACAAAAATTAATGATTTTCACAGATTCACTGTTAGAAATAATATAAAACCATTGATGTACCTCTATCCTAACAGCTTAAGCTTTTGGGATAATGAGTTATTTGACATGGTATCAGAGCCTCTTTGACTAAGTGGTCTAGAGTTCGATCCCCGCTCCCTTCACTTTCTAATTAAAAAGTGGAATTTAAACATATGGTAGATGGACCTATGCATTATCCACGCTTCAAGCCCAAGTGGGCTCTTGCATGAGGGGCGTGTTAGAAATAATATAAAATCATTGATGTAGCTCTATCCTAACAGCTTAAACTTTTGGGATAATCGGTTATTTGACATTCACAAAGCAAAGCGGATATGTGTTTTAATGTTTTTTTGAGAATGTGGTCCTTGTTTTTATCATGTAGAATTTTTGGAAAACAGCCCAGGAACGTGGTGGTATTAACCAATGAGACTTAATCGTCAAGATTTCGGCATAATTCTTTCACTGTAAGTAGCATTCTCCTTTGTTTTATCCTTTTACTCTATGGACTATATTATAATCAAAAATTCAATTTTTAGAAGATATTCACTCTGATCCTTTTTATATGAGACAATTCATTTTTTTACATTTATTGAATAAATATTTAATCTATATTATAGACCAAATACATAATTTATTTAGTAAATCTCAAAAGATAAATTGTCTCCTATAAAAAGAATGGGATAACTAAACTTTTCGATACAGACCCTTTTTAGCAAAAGAGAGATTTTGAATAACGTACAAGATACTATAGCAGACAGACCCTTCTAGCTAGTGTGGAGATCATGAATCAAAACAATAATTAGATTACGTACAGTGCAGTGAAAAAGGTTTATATTCCAAAGTTTAATATTCCATTGAATTATATATTTTTTTTCCCAATTCTAATCAAATTTAATGCTTGCGGAGTAATCCTATAAACGAGGATACAATCCTTATATGCATTAATTACTCATATAATTATGCTTATTATGTTGAGAACTTGAGATCGATCCATGTACATTTTCATACATTATCTTAATTATGCATGCACCTAAATGTAGGGGAAAATTGTTAGCAATAAGGATGAAAACCTCCTTCTTTATACTCTTTCAGAGTCTCAACTCATACCACTGAACTCGAAATTATTAACTACTAGTACTTAAAGCGGTTTCACAAGCATTGATTCCATGTTGTCGAAGGTAATTTTAGAAAGAAAAAAAGCAGAAGGTATGTTTGTTATTTCAGAAGGAAAAGGGAACTTAACAAATTGAACAACTATTGATAAATAATTTGTATATTATTTATGAAAAATTGCGGATGAAGAAGATGAAGATTAAGACTATTACCTCTTTCAGCTGCAACGGTTTAGGAAGAGGAGGAGAATCGTGAGATGATGATTCTAATAGAGATTTTGTTGAAGAAAAATTGTTATCAAGTTCATCAATATTATTCAGTCCAAGATATTTCAAAGCCTTATCTCCAGAGTCCACACAAGTAACTGTTAATTTCACAAATAAATAAATAAATCAATTAACTAACTAACTAATAACTAAATTCACTACACAAAAACAAATTAATCTTGATAATTCAAATTACACGACTACAAAAATGTTACTCCTTTCAGTTTCAAATATAAGCAAAAAATTGTTTTTCAGAATTCATCTAATAATTAATGAATCTGGTTTATATTAGCCAGGTTGCTACGTACCTTTGCATGACGAACCTCTAAAAAGTCTCTCTAGAAGCTTCCTATCAATGACACTATCATCAACTGCCAATACATGAAAATGCTGCTCCTGTTGTTGTAGCAGCTTTTGTTCTTGCTTCAAGTTTTGTGGTTGTAATTGTAATTTACTACTATCCAAACCAAGCTCCATTAATAAGTGTGTGTATATATATTGAAAGAGAGGAGTGCCTGTTTCCTGAGAGGTCACTTGATTGAGGATTTGTTCTTCTTCCTAGAGAAATTCGGTTCGAGACTCTACAATCAGATATTGAGAGAAAGGAGAGGAATATAGAGAGAAAAGATGAATGAATGAATGAGAGTGAGAAAATTAATTAATTAAAGAGAGAGGTGGAACGTAATTATCTTGTACTATAGGTACCTTTATTCTGGTAGTGGGTGCATGAGAGGAAAATACTGTGATGGCATAGTGTTGTTATTTTTGTGTAATTTACATTCATAGAAGATCTTGTCCCTAGATTCGCGTTGGTACAACTACTTTTCTTTCTCTCTCTTTCCCCTTTCAATTGGATTTTATTTGATTTCTAAGGAAAAAACATATCAAGATTTGTTTTTCCCATTTCGTCATCATAGAAATGGAAAAGGGTGGGTGTTGAATTTTGGTAGATAGATAGTGTGTGTATTTTATATGGATAGAATCCTTTTTTTTCTTCTTTCTTTTAATTATGGAAAGTATGCATTTTTCCCAACTACATATATTAATTTTCTTTATGAGAGTTTTAAGAGATTAAAGTCTCATAAATCTTAATTCAACTAGTAAAAATGTCGAAATTGTTAGACCGAACAATTATATGTGAGTTTAATTTTAGTGGATTACTAATTCATCTAAGACAAAAAAAAATAAAAATAAATAAATAAATGGAGACGGTCATCATCTTATCTTCTAATTTTGTTAGGTTGAATTATACTCAACTTAAATACTAAGATAATATTAGAGTCTATTCAAAATTTGTTAAGTTATCATCCACTTCAAGTTTTTGCTATTAAATCACACAGGTCACACTTCATATGTCTGTTTAGTTCTTGGCATAAGGGTGTATTAAGAGCTCTGCATTGAATGAGATAAAATTATGTAAAAAGCAAATAATAATCAGAGTTGAGATAAAGACTCAATAAGACAAAGTTTGAATGTGAGTTTATAAGTAGAGACGGTCATCATTTATTAATCTAATTTTATAAGATTAAATTAGACTCGACTCAAATTCTAAAATAGTATCATAATCTATCCAAATTTTTGCAATCAAATCACACATGACATGCTTCAGAATATGTCGAGTCTTTATCGTGAGAGGGTGTATTTGAGAGTTCCGCATACATTAGACGAGATAAAATTTAAACATGGGTTTATATATGTAGAGACAGTCATTACCTTAAAAACTGATTTCACAAGGTGTGCCAAAAAAATTGTAAAGATTACAAAGTGTCAAAAAATGAAACGAAAACAAGAAAGAATTAATCTATACCCAGACATGTAAACAGCTCGACCACCACATACCATAGATTCTGAAAAATCACGTAATAATTAGAAGGAAAAAAATGCAATATGGCTAGTACTAAAAATGAGGTAAGAACTTTGACATTATCTAATTCCATATGGATGAGAGTAAGATAATTAAAGGAGACTTTTGCTCCAATTAATTAACCTATGATAATCTTACCTCAACCTACTTTAGCCTACTATTTGGCTGAGGAATGTAGGATCGATGTGACCCCCGATAATCATTTGTATAGTTTAAGTCTTTAAGAAAAGGAAAATAATTTTGTCAATAAAATGGAAAATAATGTTTAGAACATAAAACATAATGCCTCTTTTTTTTTTTTGGGTATTTATTTTTATTTTGTGCATATTATATAATATGTGATGCAACTATTCTCTTGGGTACAAATATTGAATTAACTATGTATAAACCAGAAGAAATTATAACAATCAAGATGTTTGAAATTGATTACTTGAATAAATAACAATATTTTCTGGAACAAACAAAAATAACATTTTCATGACGATACTTTCATTTACTAACATTTTAGTCAAAAAAAAAATAATAATTTCATTTACTGACATATAAATTATTGTCTTAATATGTGAGGCACTTTAGTCTTAATATTGTCTTAAGAATTAATAATAATATGAAGTAGAACATTTCTTGGAATACAAATATAACCCTTAAATATTATTTTTGACTCTACAATATGACTTTTTTTTTTGGTTCTCCAATAAATTTTGATATAAGAATTGGTATTTTCATGAATTATATAAGAAAATAGTATTTATTATCGAGAAAAAAGAATATGCACCGATAATGTAAAATAATTTTACAATGACAATTAATACCACTATTTTTCATCAAGTCGCCCCACTTTCTTGATAGGATACGGCAAAATTGTAACATTCCTAATTTCATTTACTAGTGTTATATATCATTATGAGTATTTTTCTAAAAACCACACATGATAAGATATAGCACTAGTGTTATGGTACTACTTGAAGTGGTAGTAGTCATTTTACAAGTCACTAATGTGTTGGCAATCAAGGGCATGTGTCATTAGTTGGCCAATGCAACCCAATGACTCACTCTACACTACTCCATTCCCTTCAGTTGCTGAAACCAAAATTCAGATCCCTCCCTAGCTCTCTTTCTCTCTCACGTGAACCAACAAACAAACCAAGAGCACCATCACTTCCTTGTCCCACCATTCCATCTAAATTCAGCCCAACTAAGCATGCAAATGAAGATTGTTGTTCCTTAAATTGTGTTAACTCATTGGTAAGTTCAAAGTTTCTAAATTCCTTCCCTTGATCCATTCAAATTCGTGCTCTAAATTTCCCCTCTTCTAAACTCAAAATCCAGTTCTTCAAATGCATGTGTTGGAAACATGCTTATGTTGGTTTTGATGATCTAGGAATTGGAATTCAAAACTTCAGCTCAAAGAGGAATTGTAACTTGTCATTCAAACCTGCAATCAAGTGTTAGCCAAAGAATTCAAGCTCCAATTGAGGTGGGTTCTTAGGATTTAGATTAGTTAGAATTTTTCCCAAAATTAAACATTGCATGACAACATAGGTTTAGGGAAATTGAATTGTGTATGAGAGGAGTTTAACTCCCAAAACCCTCTCCATTTTAATTGTTATTATGCTTATGATGTTAATGACTGAATTGGATATGAAATTGAATTGGAAATTTTCTGGTTTTTCACTGATTTCTGCAGAACAGAGCAGAAATCTCGTGCTGCTCGCTAAGCGAGCTCTGGCGAACGTGCAACCTGAGTTGCAGGTTTTGGTCGCTGGCTGACCAGAACCTTCTGACTTAGGTCGCCAGCTCTCGCTGCAGCGACCATGACAGGATTTTGGCCATTTGTTCTGTTTTTAAAACTCAATAATTATCTTAAAATTGTTATCATTCCAGATCTATTCTCCATTGACATTATGAGGTAATAATAATTGAAATGTTAACTGCACGTTAGGAATAATACAATGTAACTTAGGTTATGAACTAAGTTAGTTCCCCGGGTTTGGGATATGTTGGTAGTATGTTAACACATTAGAATATGTACAGTTCAGTCAAAAGATGAGTGGTTGCTAGGCACCACCTAAGGGATTCGAGGGATCCATAGCGATAAAACATTAATAATAATAATAACTGTGATGCCTAGAGACTTCGTACCATAGTGCATATGATCACGAAGATTGGTGCGGAGTAGAGTAAGGCTTTCTGAGACCGGCTCACCTCAGATTGTCCCTGCACAGTGAAAACGAACCCAGACTTATTGTGTGTTACACCTTTACTTTATGTTTAAATATTGTATAGCACGAACAGATATACAAGACTGATTACAGGTTTTCCCCAAGGTGTAGTCACCACTAGGTGGGTAGTAGAATCCACAAGACTTAGTAGTCTTACCCCCCCTGCGGATTTGGTAGCGTGCTTGTGTTCGGGATCAAGTTTAGAAGTTGTTATTCTATGTTTCTTTCTATTTCTTTCCGCTGTGTGTACCTTGTTGTATTTTAGCACCTGCGTGTGCTCTAAATGACACTCTATGTATTTGTAAACTTAATGTACTCGGTACTTAATTATGTGCACTATAATATATTCTAGACAATTTATTATAGGGTGTTATAAAAATGATAGTTGTTTATTGGATGATCATATAAAACTATTTTACACCGTCGTTGCATCTCTATTTAACTCTTTATTATGTACCAAAAATATTAGTATTTATTTAAGGGGAGTATCACGAATTCTTCTAATAATCAGAGTTGAAGATTACATAGATCGTAAGTAATCAAATAGGCAACCAATAAGAAAATTGCAGGTTAGAATCAAGTTAAAAAATTCAATACTCGCAGTGTTGTGTGATACAGATTGGACCAATTTGATATTATTTGGTCCTTAATGCAATGTAGAGGGTTTCTGCTTTAGAGACCGTTAAGTGATAACTGATAAGAATGAATCAAAGAGAATTACTTGCAAGATATACCAACAAATGCTACATATAAACTACAGTACTATACTATATAGTTTAGTGCTAAATTAAGAATAATAAATTAGGGAAAATTACAATACCCACTGCTTTGGACGCGAATGTTTTTTTGGTAGAGAGGCCTTTTTTTGGGTACAAATAGAGACTCAAGAGACAATTAGATTGACAGAGTTAATTAGTTATTATAAATATAAAGTTAACACATTTTTTACCAACTTTGGATTAGGGATATCTATTTCGTTCTACCCTCAAGTGCGCCACAAGATATTTCGATATATTATACTCCCTCCATTATTTTTTAAGTGTCCGTTTAGAATAGTAACACCAAATTAAGAAATTGGATTTTTGCACCTTATCTTTCTATTATACCCTCATCAATAGATTTATTGTTATACAAAAAAAAATATTTTTAGATTATTGTTATCAATAATATAACAATAAACAAACTTTTTTGTTTTTTTGTCTAAAAAAAAACTTTAGTTTTTCAAATATATAAAAAAATATATTTATTGAAAAAGATAAGTGTAATTAAAAAAGGGTACAATTGACAAATCATACCCTTAAAACACAAAATGGACAGTTAAATAGAAACGCTAAATCCGACAAAACTGGACACTTAAAAAAAACGGAGGGAGTAGTTTTGTTCCTTGTAAAAGGTGTTTTGGTGGATTAAGGTGTGTGGGTGTTGTATATAAATTATAAACTACTCTTAGTCTCGAGGTTAAGGAGATAGAGGGCATGTGGTGTTTGTCCCCTCCATCTAACGTCAATGTTCCATTCCACCGTCAAGTGTGCGCCACATGATGCTCCTGTTAGATAATAGTATTAGTGGGTTTATAATATTGGGTTTATGTTTGTAAGTTAGTAGTTTAGTTTGTTTAGGTTTTCTATATATATTATCTGTGTAATCCTTATTTTGTTAAACGTACAATGACATTCTGATATTACTGAAACCCTAGCCGTTTTCTCTTTCTCTTTAATTTGTATCTCTGAATCTAACATGGTATCTAGAGCATGGTTCGATCCGCCTTGAACTACTCGTAGCTTCCGCTGTTGAGTTCCCACACCTTGGGAACATGTTTGTTTTTAGTTTTTGATGATTGGTTATTGATAGTTATGTTGTGTTGTGCTTCCGCTGCTGCTCAAGAAAAAAAATAAAGAAACGAAACTCAAGTTCAGTTGCATAGAAAGTTAATTCAATTGGATTTGGGATTGTGAAGGTACCCTTTTGTTTTGTTTGATCGTTTCCACTGGTCAATTAAAGGCACATGTTATTTAATTAGAAGTCTGAGTAGTATTGAGAAGGCTCGTAAAGGAATTGAAGTTAAAAACATGTGTGATCGTTTGGCTTCTTGAGAATGACAATTGATTGTTTGGGTATTCATGTTTTGGGCACTACTTTGGTTGTTTATTCGAGGTTGAATATTTTGTTGGTAGACTCTGGTCGTTCGTCTCTGCTCTTTTTATTTGGTTTGATCGGTTTAGTTCTGGTTGATTTGATTTGGTTCCAATTAATTTTGTTTTGTTATGAATCCGGAGAGGGAATACTCACATCTGAATCCGATGAGGTAATACTCACAATCTGAATCCGAGTGAGGGAATAATACTCACAGTTTGAAAATATGAATCCAGTGAGGGAATAATACTCACATTCTGAAAATCTGAATCCGAGTGATGGAATACTCACAATCTGAATTTGAGTGAGCGTCTGCCCGAAGTTCGAAGTCCTCCGAATGAAGTCTGAAGTCCGAATCCGAAATCCGAAGTCTGTCTGAATCCAAATCCGAAGTTGAGGGGTAGTGTTAGGAGTTTATATTTTTGAGTAATGTTTTTCGTATTTTGTTTGGCAAACTCATAATGCTTCTTGTTGATGCATCATGAGTTTGAGGGGAGGTGTTAGATAATAGTATTATTGGGCTTATGTTTGTAAGTTAGTAGTTTAGTTTGTTTAGGTTTTCTATATATATTCTCTGTGTAATCCTTATTTTGTTAACCAATGATATTCTGATATTACTGAAACCCTAGCCGTTTTCTCTTTCTCTTAATTTGTATCTCTGAATCTAACAGCTCCGAGGTATTGTTCCATCTAGCGCCAACGTTCCATTCCACCGTCAAGTGGGCCGCATGTGAGCTATCACGATTTTTTTCCTTGTAAAACGTGCCTCAGTGGATTAAGATGCGTGAGTGTTATATATAAATTACTCTTAACTTCAATTCCCGAATGATGTAAAACTTTTTTTTAAGTGTACTGGAACACAATTATTGCCGCTCGTACATCAAAGATATTTGGTTGAAAGATGTGGTAAATTTTTGTACTTATAACAACGTAATAAAAGAAATAACACAGTTTAAATAATAATTAACGAGACAGGTTAACAAACTTTCATTCAAAAGGCAAAAATTGTTATATTTTGATGATTTGTCTAAATATAGTCTTTAACAACAGAGTTCGGAGATGGACCCATCATTTTTGATAAAAAAATATAATTTGTAAATAAAAAGGGGGAATAAATGTGATATATATATTTTACATAAATGTGACATTTCACCTCATTTTTTGTGAATTTTCTTTTACTAGTATGATGGCATAATCTAATTAATATAGTGGGCTACTTTGCATCCAAAATCACGCAAACAAACAATAAGAAGATCTTCATAAAATCTTACCGAATATCACAACAAGGTGTTTGCTTACCTGAAATTGGACGCAATGTTGACATGGGCCAAGAACAGATCCAAAAATTAGTTTGCAATTAATTCCCAATTCAATATAGGAAGAGAGAAAAAAAGGAAAAAAATGTATCATATTCTTCAATTGTTCACTTCGGGTAAACATGTCACATCACTCAATAGGAGAAACGAAAAAAATAGATTAGAAGGACCACTATGCATACAAAAGTGTTATAGTAAAACATTTCATTAATAAAGAAAATACCATTAATATTTATATGATAAATAGTAGAGGGACAGGAAATAAATAAAGGTTGGAGTTGGGACCAAAATGAGGTCCGTATAATTTTATTTGAAATCTTAGGTGGGTCCAATCAAATATAATCTTTTGTAGGGTCTCAAACCCATGTTCATCTATTATGTAGCAGAAAATCGGATTTGTTCCGGAGAACATATATCAGATCGTAGAGACATCACATTTTTTTAACATCAAATATATTATTAATAAAAATCAGGTTTCTGTATAAGATGAACAAATACCGATAAGAAAAGGCAACAAAACAAAAACGTCGTATATAAGTGGAACACAAAAGCAAATACCGAAACAGACACCACTTTAGAGGTCTATTTCTAATCTCATTCTTAGAAAGACACCCCTCAGCTTCCAGACTACCAAAGAAGACACCAACCCAACTCATAAAGACATCACTAGACACTAACTCCCGATCTCGAATCAAAAGTGATCGACTCATCAGAATCCAAAAAGCAGCTCCGTGAGGGCAAGTTGATGGGACAATGGTAGAATGAGAACTTAGACGGATAAGTCTCAGCTTGCGGGCCACCTCAAGACATCACATTTTATATGCAAGAGTTAAAGTTTAAACTCCAGATGTTCCACTTATTTATCTTACAAAAATTGAAATTCTAACCATTGGACAACTACTTAACCAAAAAAATAATAATTGAATTTTTACATCCGTATCCGCATTCACGCATTTGAAATATTAGTCATCAATTAATTAAAATTAGACAATAAAAAAAGTCGGATCCTTCCGTTAACAATGCAATTTCTCATGATCATATCAACTAGCACTTTTGAATCACTATTCGGTTGAAGATGAATAATCCCTTGTCAATTCGAGCTAAATCCATTCATATGTACATGCCTTACATATCTTCCTGGAGTGAGTCACAAATTAAAGCCAATTTACGGGTGAAACTACTCCGTTACAACCGCAAAGATCCCGCAACATCCTGAAAGATGCATTGGACTTTTATGAGCACCATAACAATTGAGTTTGAACCATCATTCCTAAGGTTGCTTCCAACCAATGAAAACAATATTATTATGATAAATTCATCCATCCAAATGACTTTTCTTGCATCTATCGATCTCCATAGTCATCTTAAGAGTCACATGACTTGGATTGTTGTTGGGTCACCGAAAACCTCTTCAAAAATACTCTTATTTCTTCACAACTACATGTGTCAACACGCTACTATGAAAATAGTCTATCATTCTTTATTATGTGCTCTCTCCATATTATCAAATATTCACTCGCCGCAAAACAAATAAGAGAAATTAGTAATGTGATTGGAAGCCTAATGTAAAAGTACTCAAAAATTTAAACAATTGCATTAAATAATACAATAGAATTAATACCTAAAAAATTAATTACACAATTTTTAAGAATATATTGTTATGCATGACACATGTTAAGGAAGTAAATAATGTAATAAATATAATATTAAAATCAGCATAATCAATACTTAATTTTTTTAAATAATATTTTTTACATAAAATCTTTACTTTTAGTTCTATTTTTATCTTCTTAACTAATGTCCGTACGTATGTGTGTATATTATCGGTGAATTTGTTGAAAATACTTTTTTCACACTTGCTTGCTTGCAGGACCCAATTGTTCCCTGCTACGTGTTTGTTCTTCTATGTGTATACCTAATTATATTTCGACAACGAGGACATAGTTTTAACGTGGTAGCACATGAACCGTCACTATCATCTACAATCATATAGTACGTTGTTTCCTTGCATTTGCATTGCATTGTAAGGGACAGTTTATTTTTGGTACATATTGTAAGGATATGGGAAGAGCATCTATTTCACTTTTCGATTCATTTTAACGTATATATAATTTATTTATATTTTTTAATGATTGTATTTGATAAATATTTTATTTCTTCAACCCAACAGTTTTAGAGGTTTGTTAATTATTTAATTTAGACCACTTAAAAATATGAAGGTCTAAATTAATAAGGTATTGTTCTGGACTGGGCCTAAAGCCCAACACGATGAGGACTCCCTTCTTTGGGCTGTCGAGCAAGGCCCAAGGGCATGAGCCCAACTTCACCCGACCATTGATTAGCGTACGAATCCCCCGCAATTCGTAACGCTCGACATCGAAATGATGAGTATTAAATGCTCATCACGGCTCCTCAACCGTTTTCCGACAGCCATTGATGGCCATTACTGTCCATCAACGGCCTTGGCCCAACGCTGAGGCTATATATAGAGCACTTCACACTTCACAAAGGTACGCATAATTCAATATTGAAAACCTCTGCTTCACCCAAACTGACTTGAGCGTCGGAGCACCTGCAGGTACACAACTCCATCCGGTGCATTTGGACTTGAAGCTCAAAGACAAACCACCATACACCGTCGCATTTGGTCGACTCTGATCAAGGTAAGATCAGTAGCGCCGTCTGTGGGAACTGAAAAGTTTCCCCGTCTTTTCCAGAAATTGACCAAAACTCACAAAAAATCCCATTTCACGACCAATGGCCGGTGCACACTGTAACACCCTACTTAAATCTACCCAAAAATTTCGACTAAATAAATAATAAAATACATATAAAAACAAGTAGAGCGTTACACGTCAAATTTAAACATCTAGCAATAGCATATAATTCATTCAATTTATGTTTATCACATTCATTACAGCGGAATAAATAAAACATCCTCATCTATATCATGATCAAGACTTGGAAATCATAAATAAGTCACTAACTAAAATTTTATCACCATAAGTCACATCATTGGACTATAAGCATCACCTTCCATAAAGTCATAATTAAATACTCAATAGTTATAACAAATCATCATCCACATTATCACCAGCAAACATCTTAGCATCAAAGTAGTGAAATAAACAAGTACTTGGCACAAGGCCTAAACCCCAACACGGTGTTACAACCACCAGAGCAAATGGACACGGTACGACGCTAGAATAGTAACTCATCTCCTCACCCTGAATACTTAGCAACGAGTGTCGGGTACTCCTCCTAAAGCAAAGCAAATCCTCAAGCCTGAGAATCTGAATCGCCCAACGATCCATCAAATACAAAAATAGCGAGTTAATTACATATAATCGGCATTCAAACAAATGAAAGTAAAATACAAACATTTAATCCAATCCAACATATACAATGCATACATATATATACATATATATATTCATTCACTATTCATATATCCAATCATGCATATAATAGCAATTCAACTCCATCAACAAGACATGCACATTTAATCAATTAGTATACATAATCTTATCCGCACCGTCAACAATCAACAAGATACATGCACATTCAACTAGTACACGATTATCCAAATATCACATCATCATCACATTGACACAATTAAGATTCACCTTCCTAATGCATCTAATGTCACCTTCATGTATGTTCCTAAACATATCTACATGTGGTACCATATCACCATCTATATAGGATACAAGAATCCTTTCACCATCTATTATCACCATCAATTTGACACAACTTATGCATGAATAATGTGTCACGACATTTCATCAATATAAATTAATTTATGTATTCACCAACACTTCATGTATTAACACATGATATCACCAACTCACCATCTATTATTTCATTCACATACAAGCATATTTATACATATACACCTTAAACATTTTCATTACAATTCACCATCAACAAGTGTAAGGAAAGCATCATCATCACTCATACTCATTATAAGAACTAACACCTTATGTATTAAGTCATCATCAACATCAATTCAATTAAAGAATAATTTCCAAGTCAGGAAATCTCGCCCGGCGAGGTCTAGCGAGCTCCTGGGCGACAAAAACAGAACATTTCTGCAAATCCAGCAAGGTCCGGCGAGCCTCAGCGAGAAACCTCGCTCACCCTCGCCCATAGTCGCCCGGCGAAAACATCGCAGACTGCGTGCTCTGTTTTCGTGTCCGTTCATATTCCATCATAAAATCATCAAATCGTGTTTCAGTTCTAAAAAGTTGTTTCCTTTAAGTTATAGACACATTACCAAGCATAGAAGTACAAGTTTCATCACTTAAAAACACCCAAAACATCATCAATCAAAGATTATTCCCAATTTTCACTAAAAACTCAAACACATAATTTCATATGAACACACTTTGATTCTACAGAATTAAAACCATCAACATGTACTTTTAGCTTCACAATACATAGATAACACGAAATCAACAAGAAAGATAGCATTTTGATTCATGAAAACTCATAAAGTTACTAACTTTTGAGCAAAAAGGGTGAGAGGGTCTGGGCAAACAGAAATGTGATTTCTGCCCCCTCTTAATCACCCACTAATCATATATACACTACAAGAAAATATGCACTTTGCAACAGTTAAAATTGCAATTTGCAACGGTTAAAACTGTTGTAATTGTACAACTGCAACGCTTGGCAAACTGTGGCAAATTTGTGTGTTGCAAGAGAACTTTGCAACGGTTTTGTAAACCGTTGCAACATCCGTTGCACTTGTAGTTGCAACAGTTTCCAACCGTTGCTATGTCTTTACCTACAAATCACTAAATTTGACACTAGAGGTTGCAACGGTTACAAAACCGTCGCAAACATTTTTTTAATATTAATTAAAAATATATTTTATTTACTGTTGTGGCTTATTAAATAAGCGTTGCGATTTACAATATCTAACGAGAGTAAAAAAAAATTAAAATGCACAAAATATATAAATTACTTAATCTTCATTAATTCATTCAAATAGTGACAAACCAATGTACTTGAAACTCCAAAAGGGAAAAACTAATGTAGTTCAAACATAAATATTTGTGGAGTCCTAAACATATGCAAAACATTACATCAAAATAAGCCCACAAAATATCTAAATATTCTATCTAATATGTGATGTTGCTTGATGATCCTTATAATTAGTGTTAGCTCTACTCAAAACATCTACCATCTCTTGACTTGCTTATTCAGTTACCTGAAAAAACATACGTATATATTAGGTTCCTTCAAACATAACATAACGACATCAAATAAATGAACGAATAATGCTTATTCAATTATCTATAAAGAATTCTGCACACCCCTAAGCAAAGATACATGACTAGAAGAATAAGCTTGGTGAGAGCCTAAACTTTCAGCCCGCACAAAACAACAAAAGAGAACTACATCCAAGAGTCTAATCCGCCTAAACTACATCCAACAACTACTACAAATACAGCAGCAGGCTCACCGGCACAAAACCAACAAAACACCGATATAAGAAGAGAAAACATAGAAGCAACAACAAATAAACCAATACAGGAGCAAAACAAACAACATTGTGGTTGAAGAAAAAAAACGCATAAAACACACCACTGCACTATTAATGATAACACCTCTTAAGAGGCTAGTAAGTCACTTAATGCATTTAATACTTAATTAAAAGGGCATCTACTAATCTTACTATCATACACATGTAACACAACTCAATTTTTTCCAGTCAACAACAGTCTCAAACAATTTACCTGATTTTCCTTAGAATTATGCATTTGCATTAACAATGCAACTTGCTCCTTCAAGATATCAACTTGTGAAGCCTTGTCCTTAAGTCTATCAATTTCAGCTTGCATTTCCTCCATCTTCTCATTAGCCTCAGAGGAAGATGTCAATCTTGCAGCACAAGTGGTAGTGAGTTGAGATGGTGTTACCCCAAGTCCCATGCTACGAGCAAATCCGCCATGTTCTTTTCCAAAGACATTTACAAATGCTTCATTATCTGAATGAGTCTTTGCAATTTCGGCTTGCAATTGGTCCTGATTATGAAAATGAATTTCTTTCAAACAATTTTGGTTCAGTTTTCAGCTTGCAGTTTCATTTAACAATTTTGGTTTAGTTTTATTGAACTATATTGCAGCAGTAGCAAACAATAGCAGCATAAATAACAAAATTGAACTCGATATAATTGCAGTTTTATTGAACTATATTGCAGCAGCAGCAGCAAACAATAGCAGCATAAATAACAAAATTGAACTCGATATAATTGCAGTTTTATTGAACTATATTGCAGCAGCAACAAACAATAGCAGCATATATAACAAAATTGAATATATAACAAAATTGAACTCGATATAATTGCAGTTTTATTGAACTATATTGCAGCAGCAACAAACAATGGCAGCATATATAACAAAATTGAACTCGATATAATTGCAGTTTTATTGAACTATATTGCAGCAGCAGCAGCAAACAATAGCAACATAAATAACAAAATTGAACTCGATATAATTGCAGTTTTATTGAACTATATTGCAGCAACAAACAATAGCAGCATATATAACAAAATTGAACTCGATATAATACATCATATTCAATCATCACTAAATCAATCCTATAACTTTATCATATTCCATTCACAAATCCTAAGCTACCTTAAATATTAAAATTGTATTCAAGTGAGATATGAGACACTTACATTTTTTTTCTTAGCCTCGTGATTGACAAATGACCCATCAGACTTTTTATGACTAACACCAAACATTTCTCCTCTACTATATTTTCTACCATCTCTTTTTTCCAACAAGTAAATACATATAATAAGTACTTATGCTTAAGTATACAATCAATAATAGATATAGTGAATCATACCAACTCATGTTGTGTCCTTGCAATCGATTTAGTTCCTAATGAATGATTAATCTTTAGCTTTGCTCGATTTGCTGCATTTTTTCGTGCCATCTCCTACATTGATAACAAATCATGATGGTAAACACATGATGAAAAACCTTTTTATCTAAAAAAATGCTAATCGTTTTCATAGTTCTATAAACGCATAAGAATAATTACCAATGTCTTAGACTTCCGCTTATCTGGGTCAAAAGAACGAGGATAATTGCGAAGATTTTCCTCCAATGTGAGATCCCATTTATAATTTTTTTTAAATAATCGAGATTTGGCGGTCCTCCATTTTGTTGCAATACTAGTGAGGATATACTTTTTGTGGTCTCGATCATTAACATCAAATTTTGGCTTGCAAAATAATCATAACAAAATAGTTAGTTAACAAAACATACATTAGATAAAAAAAAATATTATTCAGTTTTTTTAGCAATGATACATTTATCTTTTGATCATAAAATTCAGTTTTCTTTTCACTTGAAATGTCTTTCCATTTTTCATATATTATGGGAAAATCCTGAAACATCCTTGCATGTTCACCCAAAAAACCTGCTAACAAACCAGCAGCTGCTCCTACGAGTTGACCAATTTCATTCCATGTGGTTATTACCCTCCTTACATCAAAACTAGTTTGAAACAGATCTGGAACCATTAAACGTGCGCTTGAAATATGACCAGCCGCATCTAACACATAAGAAAGTAAATGAAATATGTCATAATTTAACATTGTAAAACAAGTAAAACATTTAAAAATAATTTGACACTAGATTAGATACCAATAACATCTACAGCCCAATATCTAGCTTTCTTTTTTTGAGGCAAAGGAACATCTACAACATCATCTTCAAA
This sequence comes from Trifolium subterraneum, assembly GCA_951799995.1. Lineage (NCBI taxonomy): Eukaryota > Viridiplantae > Streptophyta > Magnoliopsida > Fabales > Fabaceae > Trifolium > Trifolium subterraneum. Next base: position 21,829,832 of record OX637462.1, on the reverse strand, counting down.
GTCTTCTTCAACATCATCTTCAGAGTCAAGCGGTGGAATATCATGATGAGGAGATGCCTCTTGGTTTGTTGCTGGTGGTGTTGATGGTGGTGTTGTCACGTGTGAAGGTGGTGCTGGCAGTGTTGTCAACTGTGGAGGTGGTGTTTGCGGTGTTGTCACATGTGGAGGTGCTTGTGGTAAACTAGACGAACGTAGGCGTTTCTTGTTGGCTTTCTCGAGATCTCCAGGTAGTACAAACCTCGAATGACCCTTCGTAAATTAAATGAGTTATTGATAGAGCAGAGATAAAATATTTTATTGAACTTATGGATAATGGAAACGAAATACAAAACCAGAGTCAAGCTCTTCATTAGAGAGAAGAACTTCTCTTACTATGCTCATAACTAATTCCCACCGCTACTTATTTAGAAAATATCTTAATAGAACGCCACATTAGCTATCACTAAGCCTATGTAGTAAAAACAACAAACTAAAAACAACAAATAGATCGATAGATTATTACTAACCGATGAGCGTTTGGAAGTAGTAGCAGAGGATTTTTTTTCTTTTTGTTACAAGTGGCAGCAGGGGATTTGTGAAAGGATTGAGAGAGAGAGAACATTTTGAGAGCATTCATCCTTTTCTTATTTTCTTCAATATTTATTCGCCGTGCTTCTTCATATGGCAACGCCATCTTTTTCACTACACTGAGGAAAACAAGTAGTATAAGAAAAAACTATAAAAACAATTAGGATAACATTAATAACAATATCATGTGTTTGTGCTTCATTACATTGATGATGAATCAACATAAAATGTAAGAATTTCATAGATTGAGTAAAGACAAACAACAAAATTGTAACAATCATTAATCCCATAGGGGTTACAAATAAGCTAAAATTCTTAACAATCAATCCCCTAGGAGTTACAAACAACAAGCTAGACTAATCCATATCTTGATTATTAGCATCAAAAGTATCATTAGCATTTGAAGTTTCGGGATCATCATCTATGGTATGACTAGAGAAAATTTGGTCCAAATTTTGTGATGGATATGGCTCAATGGGTGTCATAATTTCATCATCTCCACCCATGTCATACAAATCTCTTGGTTTCAAATGAACAGGTATGCTCCATCCATGTTCCTTCTCATCATCCACATAAAACACCATTTGAGCTTCTGACGCTTTAATGAATGGCTCATCATCTTCTTTTTCTCCGTTACTTACTGATCTTGCAAAGTTTATGGAGTTAAAACCCAAATTATTTGTCTTAATGCCTCTTGGGTTTGTGGTATTAGCCCATTCACATTTAAACATGGGCACTGTGAAGCCATCATAGCAAAGTTCAATGATGTTTATCAATCTTCCATAGTAAGGTACCCCTCCAAATCTCATTTGGGCATCACTATTGCTTGAATAACTTCGTGTCCCAAACATGCCAAAAACTCCACTATTTTGTGTTTTTAATAATGCGTCTCGTGCCAATGTTCGAAATTTGAATCCATTGACATTGTATGCGGTGAACCTTCTAACTTTATCTAAAGGACCTTGAGCAAGACTAATGAGAACATTTTTATCCAATCCGCCAATGGTGTCAAGATTGTTACAAATCTAAACAACATAAAAATTACAGTTAGTCACATTCCTATTAAAAACTAATCCAACACAATCACCAATATTGTTATGAACACTAACACGATTGTGGAACCAATGAGCAAACTCTCTATGGACCTTCTTGTCTACCTCAGAAGTACTCCTTGCACCACTCCTTAGTTCGCTTCGAGCAATACTTCTATACTGCCTTTTTGGTTATTTCGTATTAGATGTGAAAAAAATAAAACTTGGTAGTGAATAATTAAAGTAGAAAAAATTTACTTACTTTAGATAATCGTCAACTAAAGGGCAGTTTGTTAAAATGTGTCTATGAGCCTGTAACTTTTCAATTGGTGTCAAAGTGTAATATGAAGATCCGCCAATAGGTTTTCCAACTCTAGGAAATAATTCAGCTACACGTGAGTCAATTTGTATATCACAAATAGGCTCATCTTCCATTTTCATTGGGCCAAAGGTCGCGTCTTATACCCATTTCTTTAAGGTCTTTTCGAGCATTAACATGGTCTTTACTCTTTGAACTATCATTTAGCAAAGTAAATATGATATTATCACACACATTTTTCTCAATATGCATCATGTCAAGATTATGACGCAGAAGATTATCCTTCCAATATGGAAGTTGAAAGAATATACTTTTCTTTTTCCATTGTTTAGTGTCATCTCGTGTAGGTTGTCCTCCCAACTCGGTGTTTCTTTTCCTTTTCATCCTTCCCTTTTCTTCATTTTCTTCTCTTTTCTTTTCCATCCTTTTTTTTTTCCATTTCTTCAATTTGTGCCAGAATTTCAATTCCAGATAATGTTTTCGGTGGACTACGCATATCTTGTTGACCATCAAATCGGATCTTGTTCAATCTAAATTTGTGTCCCCGATCAAGGAAACGACGATGGCCATAAAACACCATTTTTTGCTCTTAGATAGACGAAAAGGAGTAAAGTCAATGTTACATGATGGACAAGCAAGTCCGGTGTATGTGTTCCACCCAGAAAGTGCACCCAATCCTGGAAAGTCACTGATCGTCCACATCAAAGTTGCATGTAATGTGAAACTCTCTTTCTTAAAGGAATCATGTGTAACCACACCCCTTGTCCATAACTCCTTCAACTCTTTGACTAAAGGTTGTAAGTAGACATCAATATCATTTCCTGGCATTTTTTTACCGGGAATTATCATTGACATTATAAAAGATGTTGAATTCATGCTCACCCATGGAGGAGTGTTGTATGGGATGAGCATAACTGGCCAAATACTGTAATTTGTACTCATCATGCCAAATGGATTAAAACCATCACTAGCCAATGCAAGGCGCACATTTCGCGGATCTGATGCAAACCAAGGGTGTGTTAAGTCAAATTGTTTCCAAGCTTTAGAATCTCTAGGATGCCTCATTATTCCATCATTCTTGGTATCAACAGCATGCCATCTCATATCCTCGGCTGTCTTTGATGACAAAAATAATCTTTGTAATCGAGGCTTTAATGGAAAATAACGGAGAACTTTTGCAGGAACTTTTTTCCGTTTATTTCCATCACAAGCCTTTGCTTTTGATTTCCATTTTGAAGTGTTACACTTTTTGCAGGTCTCCCTTTCTTCATCTTCTCCCCAATAAAGCATACAATTGTTCGGACATGCGGGTATCTTTACATAATTCAAACCAAGTTTTATGATTGTTTTCTTTGCTTCATAGATCGAACTTGGAATTTTTGCAAATTTAAATGCATCTTTTAGCAACTCTAAAATCATTGCCATTGACTTGTCACTCATTCCACTCAAACACTTGATATGATACAACTTTACCAAAAAAGACAATCTTGAATATTTCGTACACCCTTCATACAAGGGTTCTTCTCCTTCTCTAGTTAATTCATAGAACTCTTTGGCTTCATTCCTTTCTTGAGCTTCAGTTGGAATCACATCTTCATCTCGGTCAATCTCTACATTTGGTGCAACAGGAACTTCATTTATCTTATCCATATCTACTCCAAATGCATCATTGATCATGTTCTGAATAGGATCTTCAACAACTACAGCGTCTTGGCCTATATTTGAAATAGTACTAGTTTTTCTTGCGGTTTCCCCATGATACAGCCAAATGGTGTATCCCTCTGGAAATTGTGACCACGTTAAGTGGTCGAACATCACATTCCTAGTTTGCGGTTTTTTGAAACCACAATGTTTACAAGGGCATCTTATTTCACTATTTTTCTGTTTATCTTTAAAGACAAAGTTAATAAATTCCATTACAACTTTCTCATATGCATCTGATCCTAGCGGCTTCGTAATCCATGACTTATCCATTTCTATAAAATATATGCATTTAAACATAGACATGTCAAAAAAAAAATACAATAAATGCATTTTTGTTTTCTTCTTTAAAGTACTTCCATATGAGACTAAGAATAAACAAGAAAAAGTAGGAGTCATTTTCTTTTCTTTTTTGTTTTTTAATCAATCAAATCTTATTAAAAATTAGCCTATGAGACAACACCTCCTGCTAAAAAATAGAAGCACAATAGCAAGAAAAAGAAACAAAAGGAGAAAAGGAAAAAGAAACAACAACAAGGTAGCCGAATCAATTACAAACAACACATAACCAACACAACTGGAGCCCAACCCCCATCTAAGAGCAATCAAAAATAAAGAAAAGAGACAAAAGGACAAAGGACTTACGGAAATGGCAGCAAAGTTAGAAAATCAGCAATAGAGTTATAAAATCGGCAGCAGACGTAGAAAACCAGTAGCGCAAGAATAGAAATGCTTCTTTCTTTAGTTGAATCCAATCACTATCTGTGTGAGTAAACAAAGTATAGAAACATATGAATGACCAAACAAGAGGATAAATACAACGTGATCAAACAAGAAAAAATATAAAACTCCTAAGCATAAATCTTTACACTTGGAACAATTTGTTGTTTGTATTATTAGTTTAATATATGTCTTATCATATGATAAATATTGAAGCAGATGAAAGTAATAAGTAACGTACAAATATCTATCTATATATCTTAAAAAGTTGTCATGGCATGGCACACAAAACCATGTGAAACATACTTATTAACATTACGTGTTAGATATCTTTGCGGTGGTAAAAGAGCCAGGTTTTTTATGAAGATTGTGCTGCGTATTTTAAAAGCATGGGATATAATTTTCAGACAATGCTCTGATATAAAAAATAAGAAGAAGATCAAGAGATATATGTAAAGCCCTATAGTTAAAAAAACTGACAAAAAGTCAAGGGTTATATACCAAACATAAAACGCATTAAACTTACAATTTAAACCCAAATCAGGATAAGTGATAAGAGCTGGCTTGTCCTGGTCTCCATACACGGCGACAGAGACAAAACCACTCTGATAGTATGTTCCTGCAGAGAAATATCATTAACATATCAATCAGTAACAGCTCATCAAGTTAACCGAATCAGACAATAAATTGCTTGTGATTATACCATCGCATTTAATAACAAAAGATATCAAACGAAAGATGAGTGAATCAGGTCAGGGAGCAATAGCCGATAGATGTTTTATAGCGGCTCGAATTTATATTGGCAATGAAGAATATCATGTCTGAAGGTCCACACAAGCTTTGTCACAAAAGTTCAAAGGGAGCCAAAAAAAAAAAATGGACGTTGAAGGAAATCTAAAACATGTGGAAAATCAGGCCTTCTGTAACAACAAATCAGAACCAGACCTGGAGAAGCTAAAAACGCACCAAAGCTAGTTGTGTTTCAAGTATGTATTAACAGTAGAAGAATTAAAATCAAAGTATCTACAACTCAGTTCTCTTAAATTTTTTATTTTGAAACTGCAAATCAATTGCTCTTACCAAGAAACAAGATGTCATTTTCTGGAAAGGAAATATACACACACCAGTAGATAGACACCCTAGAACCGAAACAAAAGTCAAAAATCAAAACAACAAATAGACACAACAACAAAAAGATAAACAAGCCAACTCAACCTCTAAAAAAACAAAAGCCATATTTTTTTTTTAGCAGCAAAAAGATTTATTTATATAAAACTACTCACCAAAACATAAGGCATGTTTTGTGAGCAAACAGTACAAATAGAAAAGGTTCCTAAACAAGCCTAAAAACCAGCACACAACACTAATCAACTCACAACAGGAACGACAAGCAGCAGAACAAAAGCGCAAAGCAGCAAAAAAACACAAACCTCACAACCAATGACGATTTAGCAGAAAAACAAGCCATATATTATATATACACATCCCTCCACGATAATAACAATAATAACAATAGAATAAGAATAGTAATAACAAATCAAAGAAGATATTTACCATAAATCAAAATGAATCTAAACCTAAGATGAACAACAAACTCATAAATTATTTAGCAAAAATAATAGGAAACAAAGATAAGCTCTGTTCAAAGATAGAACAACAAACTTAGAGAAGGGATTTAGCAGAAATTAAAACAAACCTGAACTTTGAAAATGAATACACTGATTTAGGGATTAGGGTTAATGAAGATATTAGGGATTTAGCACTTGTGATAGGAAACGGGAATGAAGATACGAGTTAGCGATGAAACGGGAATGGATGGCGATGTGGGTGTGGATGGCGATGAAGAAGCAGCTTCTTCTTCTTTGCGTTAGCTAGTGTTGTGTAACAGAGAGAGTGCGTGTTTTTTTTTTAAAGGAGAGAGAGAGAGTTTTTTTTTATTTAAGTGGGTTAATTTTATTTTATTTTTTATTTGGAAATAGAGGGACTCCAATTGTAACAAAAAAAAAAAAAAAGAGGGAATCCAATTGACAAAGCGCTAAAACCAATTTTTTTCCCGGTCATATAGAACAAAACATTGCCACAGTTCTACAAACCGTGGCATAAACTGTTGCAAATGTATTAAAATTTTAACATTGCAACGGTTATTTAAAATGGTTGCAATGGAAGTGTTGCAAAATGCTTATTTTCTTGTAGTGATAACTCCTCTTCTATGTTCTTCCCTTCTTCCTTTTCTCTAGGTTTCTCTCTCTATTTCTTCACAAAGTTATGACAAATGATTTTCTCTCACTAAGTTTCAAACTTATACCTAGGTCAATTCCCTTTCTCAATTTACTAAATTTCCCTTCCTCATAAAAGCCCACTTTATTTCTAACCACACCTCCTAAAAACACTACTATTCTAAATACACCACCACACCAAAAGCCGCATATTTAAATAAATCACACAACATGACAATTAAATAAATACGTCTAATTAAATAAATAATTAAATAAAAACGGGATGTGACACACACCAGGAATTCATGGGGGAAAACGGTCCCCTGAATCCTCCACACCAACCACAGGATGGTCTCGAAGCATCTATCACACAGGAAGGAAGCGCAGCGCATGCACAAGAAACACCACTTGATGCACCCCCACCGCAGCACGTACCCGTTCCGGAAGCTCCACTGGTGGTCCCACAAGTGCCACTAGGAGCACCAATGGAAGTGGTGATGGCCGCGTTGGTCAAAATCATCAATCGACAAGGACAACTCCTTCGCGAGCAAGTCAACAACATGCGCGAACAAAATGATTTGATACGCGAGCAGAATCGCCGTATTCAAGCAGTCGAGAATTCGTGCGCTGCTTCAAAAATCTCGCGAAGCACTCGTCGACACAGGTCGCCAACACCTGAAAACAACCGCTCACGATCGAGGTCTAGGTCCCCGAGACATGCACCTCGACGAAATGCGAATAGACCACTGAGTCTAGTCAGGGAGCATCCTCGGAAGAACAATCGCTCTTCCCCGCCAAGGGACAACCGCACACCTCCTCGAAGAAATAATCGTTCGCCGCCAAGGAACGGCGAAGCTGCGGTTCGGGGAGGCAATGCTCGAAATTTCCCTAGGAGGGAATCTCCGGACAGTGGAGATGAGAGGCACCGAGGACCCCTTTCGAGGAGAATCATGGACATTCCTCTCCCACGGGGATTGGAAAAACCCCCATCGTTTGACAAGTATGATGGGACGACTGATCCCGACGAGCATATACAGAGCGTCGAGACTGCCCTCGAATATAGGAATCTGTGAGGATCAATCAAATGCAAGTTGTTCCCACTATCTTTGATATGAGGAACATCAACATGGTGGAGAAGTTTGCCGCAGGGCTCGATCGACTCATGGGAAGAACTGTGCCGCATGTTCACAGCACACTTCACCACTTCTCGGCGACATCCAAAGACAGTGGCCACCTTAAAAGCCATCATCCAAGGTCCCGAGGAGCCTCTTCGAAGCTACATCGAAAGGTTCAACAAAATTGATGTCGAGGTCGATGCGACCGACAAAATGAAGCTATACCTCCTCGAGGACGGGTTGCGCGGGGGGACGAAATTCCAAGAAGCTGTTGGAATCATGGAAATGAAAACCCTCGACGAGTTCTTCGAACTTGCCCAACGATATATCAAATGGAAGGAAAAACATATAGCCTCCGAGGTCAGAAGACCAAAAAATCTGGAAGCTGGTGGACCTTCCTCGCAGAGAGAAGAGCGCCGAGGAGACGAAAAGAAAAGGGATGGTGGAAAAGTCAGAGAGGCTAAACCACCAAAGAGTTAGTTCACTTACTATACTCCCTTGAACGCTCCCCGGGACAGAATATTATCTGAAATATCAAGCGCTGAATTCAAGAGCGCGGGCATCACGTTCCCAAAGCAACTTCCCGTGAAACCAAACGTGGACAAGAAAAAATTTTGTCGCTTCCACAAGAGTCACGGACACGTGACTGAAGACTGCGTGCACCTAAAGGATGCCATTGAGATCCTCATCCAAAAAGGATATGCACGACAGTATGTGGATGGACAACAGAGGACTGCCAATAATCCTCCTCGACAAAATCAGTTGGCAATTGATGCATCAAGCCCTGAACAAAACATTGAAGAAGACAACAGAGTCGTTGGAGGAGTGGCCCTCGCCATATCAAGACCTGAGGATTTCCTTCCCTTGCCAAACAACGAGGAGAAATAAGTTCTTGAATACCTTTCCGCTCATCTGGACGGAAGTTGGGAAAATTTCCCCGGAGCTCTAGTTATATCCGGAGGAGGATTTAATCCTGTCACCATCGGATCCATCAAAAGGAAATTCGATGAGTTAGAGAAAGCCTCCCCAGTTGGAGAGATTAAAGATAACGGAGGTGAAGGAAAGCTCCGTTCCTCTGGCATTTTATAGGGAAGAAGTCCCCGGGGGATCGCCAAACTTCCAAATTCCCCTGCTCGTTAGAGCAAAAATGGCCAACTACGACATGAGAAGAATCCTCGTCGATCAAAGAAGCTCCTGTGACATTATGTATTCAGGACTCTTCAAAGTGCTGCAACTTACCGAGGAAAACTTGGTCTCATACGTTGGATCCGACCTTCAAGGATTCAACGGATCAACAACAAAGCCTTGGGGATATGTGGACCTGATCGTCACCTTTGGTGAGAACAAGGCCATGAAATCCGTGAAGGTCAAGTTTCTAGTCGTTGATTGTCCATCGCTCTACAACTGCATCATTGGACGACCAACCTTAGCTGAATTGTTTGCAGTGTCCTCGACTATCCACCTAAAAATGAAGTACTATACGAAGGATGGACAAGTCGCCACAATCAACGGGGACATAGAAGCTGCTCGGCGATGCTTTGAAGCTGCGTCCAAGAACCTCAACTCTGTGGTTGCGCCGAAGAAGAAGAAAGAGGAAGCTAAACTCCCCGGCGTAAATTCAATCAACACCGAGGATGCAGTTGAACTTGATGCTCGAACCAGCAAGAAAAAGCGCAAGCAAGAAAAGAAGGCAATGAAAGACAACCTTTTGATCAAGGAAAACTATCGCCCCATCCCAAATGGTGAGTTCGAACTAGTTCCCCTTGGCGAGGATCCAATGAAGGGCATCAAGATTGGAGATGATCTCCCCGACTTGGTCAAAAGGCAGTTGAAAGCTTGCTTAAGGGAGAATGCTGAACTATTCGCTTGGAGTGCAGCTGAAATGCCCGGAATAGACCCCGAGGTCGCATGTCACTAGCTGACCATAGATCCTAGGGATAGTGTTGTAGTTCAACGTCGTAGGAAGCAGTCCCTCGAAAAAGCGGAGGCTGCTAAAAAAGCTGTAAAAGACCTCCTAGAGGCAAATTTCATTGCAGAAGCCCAGTACACAACCTGGCTTTTTAATGTTGTACTTGTTAAAAAATCTAATGGAAAGTGGCGTATGTGTGTTGATTATACCGATCTTAATAGGGCTTGCCCTAAAGATGCTTATCCATTACCAAACATAGATAAATTAGTAGATAATTCCTCCGAATTTAAATTACTATCGTTTATGGACGCGTACTCCGGTTATAATAAAATAAAAATGGCTGAAATCGATAAAAAGAAAACAACTTTCATGATCGAAACTGGTAATTATTATTATAATGTAATGTCTTTCGGGCTCAAAAACGCAGCTGCCACTTACCAAAGGATGATGAACAAAGTATTCCACAATGAAATTGGGGACATGCTCGAAGTTTACATGGACGATATGATCGTTAAATCCGAACAGGAAATCGATCATACAATCCACTTGAAAAAGGTGTTCGACCAGGCGAGGAAATTCAACATTAGGTTCAACCCAGAAAAATGTACATTCGGTGTAAAGGCTGGAAAATTCCTCGGTTTCTATCTCACAGAACGAGGAATAGAAGCCAACCCCGACAAATGTAGAGCTTTCTTCGAATATACAACACCAAAATCGAAAAAATCTATTCAAACATTAAACGGGATGCTCACCTCAATGGCACGATTCATCGTCAAATTTGTCCAACATGTTCTGCCTCTTTTCAAACTCCTAAGGAAAGAAGCAACTTTCGAATGGACAGAAGAGTGCGAAGGAGCATTACAACACCTTAAACGAGCACTGTCCGAAACACCAGTCTTGACACGACCAGTTGAGGGCGAAAAACTCTATCTTTACCTCGCCGTAGCATCGGAGGCCATAAGCGCCGTTCTCATAAGAGAAACCGAGCAAGGGCAAAAGCCTGTTTACTTCGTAAGCAGAGCACTGCACGGACCAGAACTCCGATACTTGCAAATAGAGAAAATTGTTCTAGCAGTGATAATGGCTGCGAGGAAACTTCGATATTATTTCCTCGCCCACTCCATCGTCATACGAACAGATCAACCGGTGAAGCAACTGTTGGTACGACCAGATATGGTCAGTAGAATGTTAAAATGGTCGTTAGAACTCTCCGAATTCGACATCAGCTTCGAAAGTAGAAAGGCTTTGAAAGCCCAAGTACTGGCTGATTTCGTCGCCGAAATGACGACGTCGACGACTTCGGATAAGAACAAATGGACCATCTTCGTAGATGGATCCTCCAATTATCAAGGCAGCGGGGCGGGCATCATACTTGAAAACGGCGACGGAGTCCTAATAGAAGTGTTCCTCGGACTCTCATTTCCAACGACGAAAACTCAAGCCGAATACGAAGCTTTCTTAGCAGGATTGAGGTTAGCCGAGGAAATCAAGATATACACTGACTCGCAGCTAGTAGCATCTCAAGTATCAGGAGAATATCAAATAAAAGAGGAGCGACTCCTCGAGTGCCTAAACCTCATTAAAAAGAAACTCGTCAAGTTTAAAGAAACCGAGGTGAAACATGTTCCTCGAGAACATAATGCTCAAGCAAATGTCCTCTCTAAACTTGCGAGCACGAGGCGCAAAAAGGCGGGCAACCAATCGCTCATTCAGGAAACATTGACCAAACCGAGCATCGAAAAAGCAATAGAAGTCATGCACATTTATGCCATCGATGACCAAAGCTGGATGGCCCCAGTACACAACTTCCTGAAGTCGAACATATTGCCCGCAGATGCAAAGGAGGTCACGAAAATCCAAAAAAGAGCATGCTCTTACGTCTTGCTCGACGATAAGTTGTACCGAAGAGGATTCTCGATTCCATTGCTCAAATGTGTGGAAGAAATGCGCGTGGAATTCATTCTGCAAGAAATCCATGAAGGAATAAACGGACAACATATTGGTGGGCGATCTCTGGCAAGGAAAGCGCTAAGGGCAGGGTATTACTGGCCGACAATGCAAAACGATGCCAAGGACCATGTCCTAAAATGCGACAAATGTCAAAGACACGGGGATATGCACATCGCACCAGCAAACGAGCTGAAAACTTTGATCTCCCTGTGGCCATTTGCCTGGTGGGGAATGGACATCCTCGGTTCATTCCCAACAGCTTCAAGGAAAGTCAAATACCTGATAGTTGCCGTGGACTACTTCACAAAATGGATCGAAGCAGAACCTCTCGCAAAAATCGGCGCGACCCACAATCTTCGTTTCTTCAAAAGAAATGTGCTCGCAAGGTTCGGAATTCCCCAAGTAGTGGTAACGGAACGCAGTTTACGAACAAAAAGTTCCAAGAAGTCCTCGCCCCAATAAGCACCACGCAACACTTCACATCTGTCGAGCACCCTCAAACTAACGGGCAAGCTGAAACAGCCAACCGCGTAATATTGCGACGGTTAAGATGAAGAATGGGCACCTCTAAAGGAAATTGGACCGAATTGCACAACGTCCTATGGTCCTACAGAACCACTTCACATTCCATAATCGGGGAAACGCCCTTCCGATTAACATACGAGACAGAGGCAGTAATTCCTGTGGAAACAGGAGAACCCTCCCCGAGGATTGAATACCCTCACGAGGAGGACATAACCGACGAGTTACTGAGAGAGGAGGTAGACCTCGTCGAGGAACTCAGGACAGGGGCATCTCTACGAGAAGCAACCCATAAACAAAAAATAGTTGTTCGACATGACAAAAGGGTTATCAAAAGAGAATTCGAGGTGGGAAGCCTAGTGTTAAGAAGAAACCAGAAGGACTCTCGAGAGGGGAAACTCGCAGCTAACTAGGAAGGATCATATCGAGTCCGAGCAAAAACAGAAAATGGAGCATACCATCTCGAGGATCTCTACGGCAAAGAAATCCCCCGAACTTGGAACACCGAAAAGCTAAAACAATACTACAGTTAAACAACGCAGCACAACGCGTTCTTTAACGAAAGCTGCAAATCCCACCGAGGAGACGCGCCTATACAACGGAGGAATGCCTAGGTATGGGCAGGAATCTTAAAACTTATAAAGCTCGACCCTAGCTTTAATGTTGGCATCCACGTTCAATGAGAGAACACTCCATGCGAGCCCCATCGTTGCTTAGTACATGCCCGGCAGAATGCCCAGCTCGCGATGGGATATTCAATGCTGCAAGGAAAGATTCCAAAACGAAGCTTTCCTCGACTCTAGTTTGGGAGCAAGCCAAACACTCGTGTAGTTCCACAAACTGCTCGGGAACGGTGCTTACGATCCACGACATCAAGAAGCAACCGTAATTATTAGACGAGCAGTAGCGCAAAAGGTAATCCACCTAGCGAATAGAACGTCTAAAAATATACTAAGTTAAAACCCTAAGTAAGAATCGAGCATCGCTTTAAAACTATCCTCGCATACTTTAAATGATCAAATTCGCAGGGAAATTAGACATACATCAAACATTGACAATAAAAAGAAACACCCAAATAAAAAGCATAAATTGCAAAACATGGAATTATAAATTAACGACCACAAGGCCGAAATTGTCATAATGTTACAAACAAAGGCGAGAAAGCGCCGAATAAATCAAAAGCCATGGCGAGCATAACGCCGACATCATATAGTACAAAGAAAATTTACGAAAACAATAGCAAAGTACAAGTTAAATCTTCTTCATCCGGGGAGGGGGAGACTATGACACCATCCTGGACCTCCATAAGTTCAGAAGCACCTGCGACGACCAAGTCAACACCAGGATTAAGCACCATCAGTTGAGCAACGACGTTGTCAAAACTAGACTTCGCAATGTCCAGCTGTTGGGCCTCGAGCTCGAAGATCCTGGAGACCAGGGCTGCTCGGGTAAAACCCTTGTATTCACCATTGGGGTCGACCACCAATTCGTTAGCATCAGGCGCAGCAGCACTCGAGCATGGCATACTCTCCAGCTCTTTAACTTTTCCCTCGAGGGTTTCCTTCTCGGTGGTTAAGTCTTTGACCTGCCCCTCCAGCTCCTCCTTTTCAGTAGTCAGTCGAGCAACCTCTGCCTCATTCTCGTCCAATTTGGTCAGCAAGCCAACCTGGAGCTTATACTTCTCCTTGTAAGCAGCATGATTGACCTTGATTTGCTTCAGCCTTTGGGTGAGAAGACAAACTTCCTTCTTGGCAGCATCCCTATCTGCCAAATACTTGCATTCTCGGCCATTAAGGAAGCTCGAAATTTCCATCAGCTTGAGCGCAGCCACCATAGCATCAGTGAGCTCATTCTTCAAAGCTTCAGGACCCATGTCGTCCATAATCGGTTTCTCCGCATCGGAAAGGGCGACAAAAGATTTCTTAACGAGCTCTGGGCTACCTATGGCCGGAGGGAGCACAAATCTAGAGGCAGTAGAGGGGATCCGACCAGTTGCAGAAGCATTAATCTCGTCGACTCTGGCAACCTTAGGGGGACGAGCTTGATGCTCGACATTTCCCCCTACATCCTCCAAATCCACAATCACAGCAGTGCCCCTGGCATTCTCTGTATTGTCTCCACCAGGGGTAGGGGGAGGAGCAGTAGTTGAAGAGGATCCGAGCACAGCAGCTTGCTTCTTCTCTTTGCTTGCCTTGGATCCTCTGCAAAGATGACAAAGAAAAAATCAGTAAACTAACAAGAAAACTGAATGCAGATATATACGAGGAAAATGCAAACACAAAGTATAAACGAGCACAATGAACATACAAAAACATGCTTCCATCTCCGCCAGGTTTTTACAAGCGAGTAAAAACCCATCTCGTCGAGCACAGGGTTCCCCTCCTCATCCTCATAATATTTTCGAGGAAAACCACTCACAAAGACTTTCAACTGCTCGTAGTTGGATAACTCCTCGACAGTCAACTCTTCCGCCGAGTAGACAAAGTCACTGGCCGGTTTTAGATAATGACTTTTTCTCCACGACAGAGGAAAAAGGCTATAATCCTTGGTCGGTCCCCGATATATGACACTTTTCCAAGCAACGGAATTAAGGGGTTTGACAAAGAAATAGCTGTCCTTGAAACCTCTAACGGATTCCAAAAACATCTCGAAGAGCTTGACGCTCTGCTTCAGCGACACCCAACTGAACTTGTTAGCAGCGTCGCCCTTGGGTCTCGATCGTTGTAAATGGAAGGCATGGAAAAACAACGGGATGGTCGGTAGAAAACCCAAATAGACAGCGGTCATCTCAAAGGCCCTTATGAAGGCCAAAGAGTTTGGATGTAACTGCGAAGGTGTTAGATGCAGGTATCTGAAAACCGCGACTTCAAAGTCGCTGAAGGGAAGTCTGTAACCCATATGCTCGAATGCAATCTGGTACATGGGAAAAAACCCCCATTGAAATTTACTGCAAATTCGACGACTTGTGTTCGGTATACGAGCCTTCCAGTCATCTAGAGGGGGACGCTGAACCGTCCTAAACATTCCGTCCCCGCCGATCAAAGAAAACTTCGAGATCGTGGTCCTCGGCTCATCGGCCAACCACGCTAATTCGTCCTCCTCCGAATTCGAAGTCGAGGCCGGAGCTTGTTCTTCGGCCATTACACCTAAAAATGCAGAGGAGAGAGATGAATTCGACATTTAAACATCAAATTCACCCTTCCACCACCAAATCAAGTGAAAGGGCTAGGAAATCGAGATCCATGCAAGCACACGTGATCGACGAATTACTCCATCATCCTAAGAGTTAACAATTTTCGACATGTTCATATGAATGCTCGCACACTCATATGAATGTCCGACACAATTCATGAAATCCAGAAAGCCAAAATAAGTCCACAAAGGCGAAAAACGTCAGTGAACTCCCAAAAAAGGGCACAGTTTTGACTAAAACAACGTTTTTCCTAAAAAACATTCGTTTTGTGGGAGGGAAAGGTGTTAATCACCACGTAAATCCCTCAAACCACTGATAAACAAAAATAAACTCAATTCTGAAAGCAAAAGTAAACTTGCAAAATTCTAAACATCAAAGCTTTAAACAAACAAGGAAACAAGTGCGAAAGTACTTACTTGAAGTTTAATGAGTAGCAAAGATGGTAGAATCCGAAGGATGGAGCTTGAAATCCGAAAGATTTGAGAGCAAAGGAGTTTAGAGAAGTTGAGAGAGTTTGGAGAAGTTCAGAGAATACCGAAATAAGTAAAGAGAAGTTGGAAAGATTTAAAAAAATCCCTCCACTTTCCTATATATAGGGAATCACCAACGGTCGCACCTGCACGGAACGAAAGAACGCCACTATCATCCAGACCGTTGCTTTGATCCAAAGGCCACGATTCAGATAAATCCTACGGTCCAAACGCACTCATTGCAGAAATGAAAAGGTGCGAAGATCCAACGACTGTTACGCGTCCTCGAAATACAAAACCTACGAAGGAGCACTTGAGTGCTATCTGAATAGCCTTTACACGTGGCAGAAGAAGACGAAACGACTTGTCCATCCAAGTCACATCCATCTATTCGTAAATCTCGCTGAACCCTAGAGAAAATCGCATCGAAAATCTCGTCTATCAAATCCTCGACGAGATTTACGGATCACGGTTAATGCACAACAATTCTACATCTGAAGTCCTCGACATCACTTGGTTTTCCCATAAATACGAAGACCCACTTCGAACATTTCTCCTCCACAAATCTCGATGCTCCAACAACAAGTCCAATGAATTGCCCTTCCTCGACGTCACTCTGTGCTTGACACCAAAGAGAGATTCGAACCTCGATATTACTAACCTAAGTACCAGAGCTACGACCATCTAAAGTCATCATCCTCGTGCCGAGGATGACGACTTGGGGGGCTCCTGTTCTGGACTGGGCCTAAAGCCCAACACGTTGAAGACTCCCTCCTTTGGGCTGTCGAGCAAGGCCCAAGGGCATGAACCCAACTTCACCCGACCATTGATCAGCGTACGAATCCCCGCAATTCGTAACGCTCGACAACGGAATGATGAGCATTAAATGCTCATCACGGCTCCTCAACCGTTTTCCGACAGCCATTGATGGCCATTACTGCCCATCAACGGCCTTAGCCCAGCGCTGGGGCTATATATAGAGCACTTCACACTTCACAAAGGTACGCATTATTCTATATTGAAAACCTCTGCTTCACCCAAACTGACTTGAGCGTCGGAGCACCTGCAGGTATACAACCCCGTCCGGTGCATTTGGACTTGAAGCTCAAAGACAAACCACCATACACCGTTGCATTTGGTCGACTCTGATCAAGGTAAGATCAGGTACAACTTTTTACTTTGGACAAAAATCCTTGACATTTAATTATTTTACACTAGAAAATTGAGGCTTAGTTAGGTAAATTTTATTAAATGTTGTACACCCATTTACTAATTTACACCCACTTTTATAATACAAATTTATGTTTTTTTATTAGGAAAATGTTGTTTGAAAAATTTAAGAAAGGATAAAACATATTTTGCTTTTTTTTTTTATAAAACTAAAATATTGCCCTTTAGTTTGAACTTATTTGAAATAGTGGAAGAATGATATTTTTAGTCATAATAAAAATGTGCACCTTACTAATTTAGACCTTCATGTAGTCAAAGGATTTCTCCTATATATATATATATAAGGTTAAATATGTTTTTGATCCCTATAGTTTCGCAGAATTTTGTTTTTAGTCCTTGAATATTTTTTTCACATTTTTTAGTCCCTGAAGTTTTTTCCGTTAGTGTTTTTAGTCCCTACTTTTAATCAAACTCTTGTATATCTTGTATATTTTTACATTTTTGAATGATTTTTTGTATTCATTTTTATAATATTATAAGAATATCTCCGATAAAAATTTAGAATCTTTTAACATAAGATGAATTATTTATGAATTTTTATATGCAAAAAACTAAACATGACCGCAGAAAAAAATTAAAATTTCGAATGACATGCACGGGTTGAGCAGAGTTGAATGAAAAGTATGGACTAAAAACACTGACTGGAAAAACTTCAGGGACTAAAAAGTGTGAAAAAAACCTTCAGGACTAAAAACAAAATTCGGAGAAATTATAGGGACAAAAAAATATTTAACCCATATATATATATATATTCCCACTTTATTTCAAATCAACAAAAAAAATCCAATCTAATGTCTCATAATAAAAGGGGACAAATTGATCTGCTATATCATACATGTTATGCATATGATTTGTTTTTGGCAAGATGTTATGCATGATCTATTAAGATCTCATGTTTGAAACTTTCAGAAAGACACCCTAATTGAAGGTCGTCTGGGAAAGAAATAATTAACATCCTTTTTTTCACGGCATAAACTAAGCATTACGAATACGTGACAGATAAAAATTAATGTGTATTATTTGAACAACAATTTTAGAACAATTTTAGGATAACTTTATTTCCTCTATTTTCATTATACAAAAATAATTGAGAGGAAAAAAAGAACTCGTCGTTTTGAAGGACAACAAGTTCATCGATGTAGTCAACAAATTCACGAACTGCAGTAAGAAGATGGTGATGTCCAAATGCCAGAAGTCGCAATTTCAGCGTCTTGACTATGATTCGATCTTCTTCAATAAACAAGTGAAACCCTATGATTTTGCCCCTTTCTATTTTTATTTTTTTTACATTGCCCTTTCTATTTCTTAAACATGTTTTATTTATGTTTTTAAAATTAATAGGATTTTATTAAAAATTTAATTGAAATGTTAAGATTAATATACACGTCAGTAAGTTTGCACATTCATCCTCTGCCAACTCATCTGAAATTGTACATGTAAGCTAAAATTCTAGCTTAGGGATTTTTTTAAAACTTTTTAAATTTTGCAGGGATATAAATAAATAAAAATAATTACAGGGACAAAATCAAAATCAATCATATTTGCAGGAACCAAAATCATATGATATTTAAGCCTAAACAGAAAAATTGCTAATAACAAAAAACTTAAAATTAGTGTAGTAAACATTTATTGGGCAATAAATTTTGAGTTGGCCCAATAATTGACCCAACCTGTAGTAACCCAACCGTGCAACCCACAACCTATTTTATCTTTGTGTTTCCTTTTGCACCCTTGTCCTTCTAGTGCGCCCTCTGCTTTTTTCATTTTTATCTTTTACACCCTTGTCTTTATATTTTAGAGAGTGTGTAAAAATATAAAATTTGGAAAAACACAAATTCACTGCGTAGCGAAATGAGTTTAAATGTCCCCCTGAACCTCATAAAAATAAAATAAAAATTATATGTCCCCTTCAACCTTATAAAAATAAAAAAATTATGTCTCCCTCACCCCATGTAAATGTTTTGAATGATTGACTGTTTGAATGTTAATTAAAGTGTAAACTGTTCTTTCACCCCCTATAAAAATATTTTGAATAAAACAACGTATGAGTAAATGAAAAATAAAATAAAATAGGTTTCAATTTATATAAATTGAAACGTCTTTTTCCATTTTTCAATCATTCACTCACTCATAGGATATTTCATGCAAAATATTTTCATGGAGATGAAGCAAGGGCTGACACTTTAAGTTACGAACGGTATTTCATTTAAAATATTTTAATGGAGGTGAGGGGTACAAAAAAATTGATTTTTATGAGGGTTATTTTGAAAAATTAGAAGGGCGCACAAGTATTTATGGAGGGTGCAAAAGAAATTCTCGTTTTGTCCGTCCAAATTGAATTCAATTTTTGGTTTAAAATGGGCATATATTTCATACCCCCAATTTGGACCAATTTAATGTTTGGACTAAAATGGACATATATTTTATCCCCTTCACAAGTTAAGTAGCGAGTTTGTAAAATTGCAAAATTTGGAAAAGCACAATTCGCTATTTAAGTAATAAATTGAGTTTGCACTTTAAGTAGTGAACCTTATAACATCAAAAAATTTATGTCCCCCTCACCCTTCCCTCACCCATGTAAATGTTTTGCATGATAGACCGTTTGAAAGTTAAAGTGTGAATTATTCCTTCACCCCCTATAAAAATATTTTGAATGAAACATTGTATGAGTAAATAATTAAAAAATGAAAAAATAGGTTTCAATTTATAGAATTCTATAAATCGAATCCTCTTTTTTTCATTTTTCAATCATTCACTCACTCATAGGATATTTTATGCAAAATATTTTTATGGAGATGAAGCAAGGGCGCACTTTAAAATATTTTAATGGGGTGAAGGATACAAAAAAAAAAAAAAATCATGAGGGGTATTTTGAAAAATTAGAAGGGCGCATGAGTACTTATGGAGGGTGCGGAAAAAATTCTCATTTTTGGATTAAAATGGGCGTATTTCATACCCGCAGTTTGGGCCGATTTACATTATTGGGCCTAAACCACCAATATTCAGGTCATTTTCAATCTCTACCTACATATCAAGTAAAAAAAAAGGAGGTTAAAATATTTAGAAAAATTCTATGTAGGCACTTCAATATGCTCTAAGAGCACCTCTAACGGTGAAATTCATTCAAATGTATTTTATGGGTCTCATTAGAATCATGTCACTTTAAAGCAACTCTCTCATTTTTCATTCTAATAGTGTAACATATGATGCATGGGTACTCCGTTTTAGATATAGTACCAGTACCGGGTACCGGTACGCGTATGGTACTCCCCCGGTACGCACCGACGCCGTACCTAGATTTTTTTTTTGTTTTTTGTAATCGGTACACGAGTGGTACATCTGTGGTACGCGCGTGGTACACCAATTCAAAAAAACACTATTTTTTTCTTCTTCTTTTTCGTTAATTTGTTTTTTTATATAAATATTTAGGTTTTTTATTTTTGTATAATATAAAAGTAGCACCTACTGCTAAAAAACAATAAAAAAAGCATTCATTGGAATTATTCACTCATTCATTAAAAATGAATAGACTAAATTCAAAGAGAATTGAATATCGAGTTTTTTTATTCATACAAATCTTCGTATTCTCTCAAGAAAGAGAAATTATAATACTTATAATAAAAGAGCAACAAAAATGTGGAATATTCGTAGAGATGAATAAGATTTATTTAATATATAATTGATATTTTTGAAATTGCTAGTCTTTCTCACGATAAACCTAAACTAGAGGCCGCTCATTTTAGTGATGATGGAGGTGGAAACAATTGACTCTTTTTGAGCTAATTGCTTTTTAATTTCATATTTTGATGTTTTTGAACAATTTGAATTACTTTTAAATTGTGGTGTGATATTTTTTATGTTTAATTATTTATTTTAACAATATAATTCTATTATTTGATTTATATAATTATATTTTAAAAAAAATATAAGGCCATACTCATACCTTAGTTTTTCTATAAATGATGTACCCCGTACCAGTACCGGATACCAGTACCATACCCGCACCCGGGCAACATAGAGTGTAACTAAAAAACTCATATTGAGTTCCACAACTTTCTCTTACATATAAATATTATATTCATATTAATATATTAGGAACAAATGTTTTGGTCAACAAAAAGAAAAAGTGACAAATTTATTGTTATTTTAATTGATGTTCAGCCAAGTTATGTTCCTTACCGAAGTTACGGCACTACACGTGGCGATACTCCACTACTTGAAATTGTCAAAAAACTAACTTTAATGTGCTCCTTGTTGGCATACCATTTTAAAATAACTCTCAATGTAGCTGCTATATAAAGTCGCCCAACATGTTTTAAAAATTTGGGGGGTTTAAAGGATATTGAGGAGTCTAAAGAGAGTTTTTCAAATATTTATTACAAACAAATGATCGAATGTTTATTTTTTAAAAAAATAAAATGATCTAAGACTTTTTGTTTTGCACCGTCGTCGTGATACTCGCTGCTCAGGATGCGAGTGTGTAAAATGATAAAAACGTGAAATACACCGTTTGCATCTCACATAGTGAATCTATCGGCAATAAAACAAAAAGATCTCTCATGCAGTCAAAATTGATTGCCACGTGGTCAAATGTGATTGGGCATGTGGTAGGTAGTGACATGGATCCAGCCAATCACATTGCTTGAAGAATTCTATAAAAGGGGGACCATTGTGTGAAAAAATCACACCATAGCTCTCTTTCTCTCTCATTTTCATATTCTGATAGTTTTTTTTTTTTTTACTTTTTTGTTGTTTTTATTTTAGTTAGGTTAGTGTAAGCGACCACATAGTCTGTCATTAGTTACTCGTACCGCACCCACCGGTGTGTTTAGTCACCATGGTTGGGCGCGATAAGGTAATCGGCGATAGACTCTTTGTGTCCTAATTGGAAGCGATATAAGTAACTGAAATCAAGGCTCGTAGGCTCGACAGAAGAGCATATGGTCATTGAAAAACAAGTGGGACTTGCTGGGCAAACTCTCCACCCATATTTATATTTTTTTTCGGCTCGAGTGCAAACGCATTGAAAGTTTCAGCTGAAGAATCACCTGTAATCTCCACTTCGTGAACAAAATTTCACAATAGGAAGCTCTTTAGATTATTTAATTAGAACTTGAGATTTTTGATGTAATATTTTAATGGGTTGACAGGTGTTTACCCCTCAGCAATGTGGACGAACTTTGATATACCCCCTGTAAAAAAAATTCGATTACCCCCTATAATGTGAAGATTTTGTCGTTTACCCCTCTCATGAAATATATTGACATAAGATTTTGTCCTTTTAGCCCCCTGTAATGTTAGCAAATTTGTGTTTACCAACCACATACAACAGGTATGTCCTGATGACATTGAATTTTTGTTTACCAACATAAATTTTTGTTTATTTAAATTTGTCAGCTTCTTCCCGTTGTTAACAATGCTTATCAACCCACGATTCTACAAAACCAATAAACATAACATACTTATCGGACAACTAAATCATAATAAGACAAATGAGCCAATTAAATCTTATTTACATAATTAATTTTTAATCAGACAATTAAGTAACTTACAAAAAAAAAATTATATACATCTTGCAATGTGGCCCTCGTACTCAACCGGTACGAATTTATCATATGGGACTTGTAACACGGGGGGTTGGAACCATTAGATTTTTTGAGATGATGTTTTATTTCTTTGAAGTTGTTAATCATTTCAGACTTTTGAAATTGTTATTTGAAATTTTCAATTAGTTCCCCCCGCGAGTTTTTAAATAATAAATGATTTTTTTATAAGAAATAAATTATTTGTTTTTAGTTGTTTCACTTAATATTTATAATATTTTATTTAAATTATTAGTTGGGGTTTTATTGTGTTACATATATAGTTGGTATCAAAGCAGATCGGTTCAGTCAGACCAAGTGGGTGTTGTGACATGTTTTTCTTTTATGTTAATTTTGATTGTTGTAGTTACACTTGCACCTTAGTTAATTTTTAACAATCTTGTCACAAACTTACAATATGTTCGATCAGTTTTATGAGTTTCGTTGTTATTGTTTGCTAACATGTTATGGTATTTTCCATTATTTGGTTACAATCTTTATTTTTCTCATGCAGGTGAATTGTGTAGGTAAAAATAGTTTAGTGTGATCAATAATTCTTATCTAGTGGTGTGAGTCAACTATATATTTTTTTAAACTTCGGGTAATTTTCAAGAGTGAAAATTCTTAAAGGGGGAAGGGGAGAGTTGTAACACCACAAATTTTATAAATGATTACTTGACGAGGTTTAGGCAAGTGTACCTAATCGTTGCAAGTAATACAAAAATATCGTCTAGAGGGATCGTTGGCGATCAAGTAAAACAAGGTTTGAGACAAAAACTAAAATTGAGAAATAAGGTTCGATTCAAATGTAAAACAGGCAGTCGGATCCATTTCGATTCATTCGACAAATGTAATTTGGTAATTGAGCGATCTTTAACTAAGTATTTCCATGATTCAACGATAAAACAAATAAATGACTAAGTCTAATTTATGGGTACTCAAATCTCTTCAATTAGAAATGGAGTTAGAGTGAAAAATAAAGAATTGAGAGAAAAACTAATGGGGGGTGGGGGGGGTTGAGAAATAAGTTGGAAAGAAATGGGAGTATTAGTAGTAAAACCATTGAAAAGTTTAGAAAAACTAAAGAAAAATGGGAGGTACGAATAGGAAATCAATTTATGACTTTTAGAAGAAGTAACCTAGTTAATCTTATAAATAAAAAATGAAAATCATAAAACTAGGATTAGCCATCACAAAATTTAGATTTTTAGAAAATTCACAAACTTAGAAACAAAAATAAGGGTTGAGAAGTTTATCAAAAAGAGAGAAAATAAAGTTTTGAGAGAAACACCTTAGAATGGAGAACAAAAACAACCCAAGGAATCTACACAATTGAGGTAGGGGCGGGGTGAGTTCACATTAAGTGGACGTTTTAACCACAAAGATGGGGGAGGGGTCCTTATCCTCATTTTCTTTCCCCTCTCTTTCGTGTTCTTAAATTGTTTGTGAATCTACGTTAATTGTTAATTTTCAATTTTGAAATTGTGTTTGATATGTTGTAGAATTTGTGTAGGTTACTTGATTATATTCTGAAAATTTAATGGTGTTGTTCTTATTTTGAAAACAATAATTTTGATGTTGATTTCTTGATGATTTTTTTTTTTTTTTTGACAGATTTCTTGATGATGATTGATGATGAATTCGTGATAATCCGTCATTGTTTTATTGATAAAGTTTTGTTTATAATATGTGGTTATTTGTTAATAATTTTTGGGTTTGATTTGTTTTTATATTGAAAATATATTAAAATCAAATATTTGATTTGAAATTAAATGTATTCACAGGGGTTTTATACTTAAAAGTTTATTTCAGAAATAAGGCAAATAAAGATTTTTTATATACATTTATTTAGTTATTATTTATATTTTTCTAGAAGATCAATAGCCATTAAATAGCAATAAATAATAATTCTCAAAATATTTTGATCTAATTTGATATTTTCATAAATTATAGTTTTGTTGTGTCAAAAATAAATAAATTATAGTTTTGATTCTATAATTTTATTTTACTTTGGGATAGAATATGGATCCTATATAATTTGATGATATATATTGTTTCTATTGGTAAATATATTTATAGAATTTTTTATTTATTGTAAATAATTAAATAATTCTCTTCTAAATTTGTTTTAAATAATTATATTATGTCTTAAGAATTCTTATGTCCACTCAATTTATATGAATTAAATGTCTTAAGAATTCTTATGTTACATCTGTTGGTCTATGTATACAACTCAACCTCAAACAGAGCATTTCTCAATGTCACATTCATCTTTTTACATTATTGATCATCTCCACGTTTGGATTCCAAACTCTAACTTATACAGTTTGTTCCACTATTCACTAAGTGAATTTCTACCATTTCTTTTATTTTTTGAGCGAACATATCTCTTATATTATAAGCTTGTTTGCATTCAACATCTAATAAATATGGAATTCTATATATGTCTCACCATGTTAAATATTTATTAATATTATTATTATTAGCTTCCTATTAATATTATTATTATTATTATTAGATTTATACTACTACTATTATTATTAGATTCTTACTATTATTATTATTATTATTATTATTAGATTCATACTATTATTATTATATATTATATAAGGATCGATGCAAATAAAGTGACCCTATTATCAGGTGCAAGTTAGGTGTGATTATTAAAAAGAAAGTCACTAAAAATAATGAAAAAAAATAATTAAATAACCATGTTTACAGAAAATACGGATAATATGTTTAGGAAAACAGAACTTTTGAAATATATCCCATATTATTATATTATATATACAGCATAACAAACTCTCAAAAATTTACGATCACTTATTTGAAATACATACACAACATAACCAACTTTTTTGAAATATATTACATATTATTATCTATACAACATAACAAACTCTCCAAAATTTACGATCAATAATTTGATATACATGCACATATTTGATATAGATACACAACATTGAAGTAGCAAAGTTTTTCACAAGAAATGGGGGTTTGAATTGTGAACCTTTAAAATATTTCCCTATAAAAATTATCAAACACAATATACTTGAAGAATATAATTAGATTGTTAGTTAAAACAAATATTCAAAAATGTTGCAGTCTGGAGAACGTTGATAATTAAAGCCTATTCACTCAATACACTATGAGAAGCTTTGAAAATGGATGGATAAGCTCTCAAAACACTCACTGGATATTCTGATCCTATATATATGAATTACAAATCTGAGTGAGAGAGAAAAGAAGAGCTCGTGATAAAAACTTGTATTGCAAAAACAAGTGTTGAAGTTGTAGTGGAGACTCTTGCTCTTCAAAGTTGCCAAAGACCTCTATATATAGATGAGTGATTATCAGGGAGTCTTGGCCACGAAGTATATCCGTTGGAAGCTTGAAAATAACGGCTAGTAGCTCTGCAAAATGACAGCTCATGTATTTTGAAGAAAACAGATCAGTCTGAGATTGATCTCCAAAGTTTCTTCTTCAGACTTTTAAGAGAGGAGCATATGAATAGCTGTTGTTGAGCTGTAATGTTGCTGTATGTTACTTAACAAACAAGTATAGCCGTTGTGCAGCTTTTGGATAACCTTTAAACAGCTGTATAGAAGCTGGTGTCACTCCAAGTGATGATTTTCTCTTTCCAGCATTGGTCTGAGATCGATCTCCTAATTCTGGCGTGAATGACTTTCTTCTTTTTGGAGCAAAGATGCTAGAGCACGAAAAGTCCAGTTGTTATGGATAAAAACAGCAGCTGGATGTTGTACTTGATGTTCCATGGTGTCCTTGTTGCAAGTACAATTGTCATATAGAAAGAGAAACAACATTGGAGAATGTTCCTACTTTTATTCCTTTAAAGTACAAGTCAATTTCCAAGACCAGGTTGTGCTGTCTAATTTTTCATGGTCCATACAAGCTCAGTTCCATTAATTGAGTATAAAAATATCCTTGTGTCATATGCTCAATCTTCACATGTTTAAATCATAGAACTTGGTAAAAGTAGTAAGTTCTCTATTCATGAGAGAAACCTTTGCCTTAAATGATCTCTTGGATATGTAGATAATTCGTGAGAGAAGCTCAAGATAAAAATGATCATTTGTCTTGTACATAGTTGACTTATCCATAAGTCATTTTGCATTGATTGTGTGAAAATGATGTTTGCGCAGGTCTCAGAGATCAATCAGAGACCGTTCTCCAAGCTTTTGTTTTATCACAATAAAAACATGATATTTGATCTAAATAGCTCAATTTTTCCTAGCTTGATTAAAACACTCAAGAGCACTTGTTAGATACCAAAAAGATTAGAATTACACTTAAAAATAATTAAGAGGTTTGTTATCTTTAAAACATCAATTAGGGATTTTGCCTCAACAATCTCCCCCTTTTTGATGATGACAAACTTCTTGAATTATGTTTTGAGATGGAATTCTAATTTTAATCAAAATTCAAAGTGCTTGAAATAAAATGTCTAGTGTTTTTAATTTGTAAGCTCCCCCTCAATTCAAGCATTCAATTTCCAAAATGATCATGCTTATGACTTTAAAAGAATTGAGTAACACAAATAAAATTTGAATCAACAGAGAACATTAATCATCAATCTCACATATGTGAGCATCCAAACACAGTTGACAGCTCATGATTAATACAAAAAGATTCAAACATGCATCAAAAGCAAATTAAACACATAAATCCTGTTTTAGATGACACATACATAGTAGGAGAAGTTCATATGACATCAAAAGAAACTTCCCAAAATATCTAAATACTAAGCAGGACAATTTAAGAGCAGAGTTCATAAAATTAAAGACAAGTTCATCAAATATCAAATAACAGGACAAGCTTCAAAACATCTTCAAACTTCAAAACATCATTGGGCTCCCCCTTGATATATCAAATCATTCTCCCCCTTTGTCATCATTGAAAAGGGTAATCCAGGAGCAACAAACAAAGTTTATCAGTCATTCAGTGGCTCCATCAGGAGCAGGTGAAGTGGTAGGACAATCATCCTCATCAGATTTGTCATTTGTAGCAGGAAATGAATCAAACTGTGGAGTTTCAATTTCAGGAGGTGGAGGAATGTGGAGTTGAGGACACACAACAGTGCTAAACCAAGTTCTCAAAGTTTTGGATTCCAAAATCAAGTGATTCATCATGGAGTGTTGAACAGCCATTCCTTTAATCACAATATCCAAATCTTTTCTCATTTGTTCCATATCAGTTTCAAGCCTAAAACGTTTGGTGGGCCTTGAAGGGCCAGGAAAGTCAAAGTTGACATTTCCCTCAAACACTAATTGTTGAGTTCCAGCATTTGTAGCATTAACAGATGAGCAAAATGAATCAAATGTAGCAAATGAAGAAGGTATGGATGGCAAAGTACTATCAGTAGATTTTGGAATAGGAATGGTGGAAATTTCAGGTGTATCAGAGGTGAGAATGTTCCTTATAAACTCAGATGTGCAAAAGGAAGACAAACTTCCTTGGCTAGATGTCATTAATGGTGAAAACATGGTGGTATTTTGTGGGGCAGACACAGGTTTAAAACCTTGAAGAGTAGTAGCAGCAGTGGTTACAAGTTTATCACTCTCAGTGGTGGGATCAACATCATCACTGATTTGAGTTTGTTCACCAGTCTGGAGATCATTCTCCAATTGGTCTCCAGAGGCATCAGCAAGAACATTCAAATTGGTTTTCTCAAAAACATCTCTTTTTCTCTTAATTCCAACATCAACAGCAGGGGTTTCAACATCTTTCTTCATATGATGCACATTTTTCAAACTAAAGGTGTAATAATGGTTTTCAGAGATTGTGTTATCCATATCAGCATAGTAAAGCCTAAACACCCTAGTCAAAAGCATGGCATATGGTAGTGCAATTTTCTTATAACCAGATGTGGCAACATGAATCATATGGTGTAGGATAATGTATGGAAGATTCAATTTAACTCCTTTGGCCATGTGATACATCATGAGAAGATCAAGATCAGTTACCTTATCCTTGTTCCCTGTACGAGGGAAAAATGAGTGTTGACACATGTTGTGGAGGAGTTTGTACTCAGTTTTCAGCATGGAGGATGGAGGAGAGTTCTTCTTAGCTCCTTTTTCAGTAAACATTTTTCTCTTCAATTCTTCTTTGCTGATCTTGACTTGGTCATACCAATTATTTCCATAAACCTCCAGCCCTTCACTCTTGATTCCAATTAAGCTTCCAATCACATAAGGATCTACCACTAATTCAACATCCTTGATGTTTGAAGTAACCATATCTTTATCTGGGAAGACTTGAGCATTGTAGTAGAATGCTTGTACCAATAAAGGATAAACAGTTTCTTTGATGTGAAAGAAACTTTTCCACTCAAATGGTTCCACAAATTTTTCTAGATCAACACCTCCACTGGATAGCTCAGCAAAATTATATAATCTTGACACAGCTACAGGTTTGGTCATCCAATACTTTTGAAAAATCTCTTCATCTTCAGGTTGAATGAGAGGAGCTAGTAACAATTTCTCTTTAGATTTTTTCACAGCAATCTTCTTCTTTGTTCTTGGTACCTTGACAGCAGTCTTAACTTCCTTCTTCTTTGGAGTTGGTGATTTCTTGGTCTTGACAGGTTCAGACTTTGTAGATGTAACTGGCTCAAGTTCAAAGTCGTCAATCTCCTTTTCCAAGCGATCAATCTCAGAGTCAGATTTATCTAACACATGCACTGTGGTGTCCACCACAGGTTTCTTGCCAGTGCCAGACGTAATTCTTGATGACCTTCTAATTTTGGAGGAATCAAAAGACTTGGATTTCTTCATTTTAACAAGAACAGGTGGAGAGTCCTTTGGACTTGGTATTGTAGTAGTAGGAGATGGAGAAACATCTTCTTCATTTTCTAGATTTGGTGAGTGTTTGGGTGAATCAACAGGTGGTGATGGTTGATTTTGAGTTAGATTGATGGGTGAGTTTTCTGGAGATTCAGATTGTGAGGGTTGGAAAACAGTGTTTGGAGAATTTTGGGGATTTGTAGGATTTTCAACAGTAGTTTGTATGTTAGTGGTGATGGGAGTTGATTGGATTTCTGGAGTGGTTTCACGTTCCTGGATGGATTTGTAAGACTCAGAGGCAGTTTCATAGGATGATGATGATGATGATTTTGGAGTAGGTGGTTTTGGAGGTGAAGGAGATCGTGGTGGTGAAGATGAAGTTGAAGGGTTTTTGGTTTGTGGGACTTTTCTACCACCAGCATTTTTAGTTCTATCCATTGATGAAGATTTGAGCTTGAATATGTTTAATGGAAGTTGAAAGAGTTTGAGAGATTATAAAAAGAAAAACTCAGAAACTTGGGGAAGAGGGAGAATATAGGCTAGGTGTACTTTGATGAGAAAGATGAATAGTAGGTTTGTACTTTAGGTTTTCACAAAAACGTGGGAAAGAGAAAGATAGGGAAAAACCGTTACCCAATGAGTGAGGAGAGAGGGAAGCCCAAATCAATTTTGCCATAAAAGCCATGTTCATGAGCCCATTTAAATCAAATGACCGTTATTTGTTTGCTCATGCTTCAGCGCAGGATTCAGAGATCGTTCACTGAACGGTCTCCCAGACACACAGATAAACAAACATCAAGTAGGATTGGGATTTTTGATGATTTTCAATTTTCTTTTGATAAAATTAAAACGATCCTCAACCAATAGTTTAGTAAAAATGTCAGCAAGCTGATTTTTAGTATCAACAAAAACTAATTCCACATCCTTTTTGTTAACATGATCTCTAATAAAATGATGCTTGATTTCAATATGTTTTGATCTTGAATGCTGAATAGGGTTTTTAGACAAATTAATAGCACTAGTGTTATCACATAAAATTTTAATACATGTGTACCTTAGTGAGAAATCCTCAAGTTGATTTTTGATCCAGATGACTTGAGAGCAACAATTTGATGCAGCAACATATTCTGCTTCAGTGGTTGAGAGAGCAATGGTGTTTTGTTTTCTGCAACACCAGCTCACCAATGCTTCTCCAAGGAATTGACATGCTCCACTTGTGCTCTTTCTCTCAATTTTATCTCCAGCATAGTCAGCATCACAATATGCTTGTAAATCAAAGTGTGATCCCTTTTTGTACCATAATCCTACATCTGGAGTACCTACCAAGTATCTAAAAATTCTTTTGACAGCAATCAAGTGTGATTCTTTAGGAGATGTTTGAAATCTAGCACAGAGATCAACTGCAAATACTATGTCAGGTCTGCTAGCTGTTAAATAGAGGAGAGATCCAATCATTCCCCTATACTCTTTTTCAGAAACATCTTTTTCTTTTTCATCTTTGTCCAAACTTGTAGAAGGATGCATTGGAGTTGACATGATCTTGGCTTCATTCATCTTGTATTTCTTGAGAAGATCATTCACATATTTTTCTTGACTGATAAAAATTCCATCTTCTAGTTGCTTGATTTGCAAGCCAAGAAAGAAACCAAGTTCTCCCATCATGCTCATCTCAAATTCACATTGCATAAGGTTAGAAAAATCTTCACACATTTTTTCATTAGTAGCACCAAAGATAATATCATCAACATACACTTGTACAATAAGTAAATTATGCTTTTCATTTTTTGTAAAAAGTGTAGTATCAATTTTTCCTCTAGAAAAACCATTTTCAAGTAAAAATGTGCTTAATCTGTCATACCAAGCTCTTGGAGCTTGTTTAAGTCCATAAAGAGCTTTGGTAAGTTTATAAACATGATTTGGTTTATGCTTATCAACAAAACCAGGAGGTTGATGCACATAAACTTCCTCATTTAAAAATCCATTTAAAAAGGCACTTTTTACATCCATTTGAAAAAGTTCGATACATTTATGTGATGCATATGCAAGTAGTATTCTAATAGCTTCTAACCTGGCTACATGAGCAAAAGTTTCATCATAATCAATTCCTTCTTGTTGATTATAACCTTGTGCTACAAGTCTTGCTTTTTTCTGACAACCTTACCATTTTCATCAAGTTTGTTTCTAAAGACCCATCTTTTTCCAATGATTGAATTATCTTTTGGAAATGGTACCAAGTTCCAAACTTCATTCTTCTCAAATTGATGTAGTTCTTCTTTCATAGCCTCAATCCAGGATTCATCAATGATTGCTTCATTTATGGATCTTGGTTCAATTTGGGAGATCAATCCCAGATTGGTCTCTACTTCCTGCAAGGCTTTTCTGGTTCTAACACCATCTTCTGTATTACCTATAATTTGATCAGGAGGAAGATAGCCAACAATTCTCCAGGTCTTTGGTGGTCCTTGAGGTGTAGGGTTTTCATCTGAATCATGATTTTGTACAATGACAGGTTCTTCTTCTTCATCATCAGCAGTGTGCACAGTTGGTTGATCTTCAAATTCATCAAATTTCACATGCATGCTTTCTTCTAAAGTTTGAGTTCTCAAATTGTAGATTCTATAAGCTTTTGAGGTCAGAGAGTATCCTAAGAATATTCCCTTGTCTGACTTTGAATCAAACTTACCTAAGTTGTCTTTGATATTCGAAATGTAACAAAAACATCCAAATATATGAAAATAAGAAATACTAGGTTTCCTGCCTTTCCAAAGTTCATAAGGTGTTTTGTTTAAAACTTTTCTAATGGTGACTCTGTTTAAAATATAGCAAGAGGTGTTAATGGCCTCAGCCCAAAAATACTTTTCCACATTTGATTCATGAATCATTGTTCTTGCCATTTCTTGCAAAGTTCTATTTTTCCTTTCAACAACTCCATTTTGTTGGGGAGTTCTTGGACAAGAAAAATTATGAGAGATTCCATTATTATCTAGGAATGATTCAAAGAGAGAGTTTTCAAATTCTCCTCCATGATCACTTCTTATAGAGATAATATTGATACCTTTCTCATTTTGAACTCTCAAGCAAAAAGTTTTAAAAGCTTCTAAAGAGTCATCTTTATGTTTTAAAAATAACACCCAAGTGAATCTTGAAAAATCATCTACTATGACAAAGCCATAATTTTTGCCACCAAGACTTGTAGTTTTGACAGGTCCAAATAAATCTATGTGAAGTAACTCAAGAGGTCTTTTTGTGGAAATAAATTCTTTTGGTTTAAAACTGCTTTTAACTTGTTTCCCTCTTGTGCATGATTCACATACTTTATCTAGATCAAAACTAATCTTAGGCAAACCTCTAACTAGATCAAGTTTGGAAAGTTTTTTGACATAGTCTTCATGCTTACATGACCAGCCCTCTTGTGCCAAATCCATTTGTCTTTTTCAAGTGAGACAAAGCATGACTCAGGAGGTAGTTCATCTAAGTATAATACATAAACATTCTTTATCCTTGATCCATTAAAAAGGACTTTATTAGATGAAGACTGTTTTATTTCAAATGAGTCTGATTTAAAACCAACTTCAAAGCCATTGTCACACAATTGACTTATGCTTATTAAGTTATGTTTTAAGCCATCCACATAATGAACATTTTCAATCTTAGCAGAATCAGACTTACCAATTGTACCTATACCTTTGATGCTAGCTTTCTCATTGTTTCCAAAGGTGACTGATCCACCTTCTCTTGTTTCAAATGACAAAAAGCTGTTCCTATCTCCTGTCATATGTCTTGAGCATCCACTGTCCAAGTACCAAGGCCTTTTCTTGACTGCTAGAAGGCATTCCTACATTTGAGTTTAATAAGTTTTTAGGTACCCACAGTTTCTTGGGTCCTTGAGTGTTAGTCTCAAATTTCTTATAAGGGATCCTCTGAGAGTAAGATGATCTCTTATAAGGTGTTCTCTTATAGTCATCTCTTCTGAGAGTGTTCAGAGAATGTCTATGTACAGGTTTTCTAAGATTTCTGTTTCTGAGACCGTTCTGAGAATGTTCTGGTGTTCTATAGAAAACTGGTTTTCTTGCTTTCTTTTTGAAACAGAAGGCTTCAAGATGTCCATCCTTGTGACAGAAATCACATTTATATTTTTGAAAATTCTTTTGTTTATTTGGAATGAGACATTTTTCATATAGCTTTCTGTTCTGATAAGGATTATGTCCTAAACCAGATCTATCATAAAATGCATTTTGTGAACCCAAAATGTTTTCAAAAGTTGTAGTAGTATTAATAAACTTTGTTAAATATTTTCCAATTTTGAAATAGTCTTTTTCAAAACACTATTTTCCTTTAGTACCTCAGAACATTCTTTTTTATCACTTCTCAGAATTTCAAATCTTTTAGAAAGTTCTGTGTGAGTAGTTTGCATGTCTTTGATAACTTCACTTTTAAGACTGCTCTCTTTCTTAACTTCATCTCTTTCTTTTGTTAAAACAGTAATCTCATATCTTAGTTTAGCATTTTTTTGATTTAAGATTTGAGAGTCATATAGTAAGTTATCAAAGAGATGTTCAGTTTTTTGACAAGATGAGCAAGGATCAAGTGTTACCTCTTCTGCATTTGAGTGTGTCATGAGACATACATTTGCTTCTTGTTCTTCATCTTCTGATTGAGCTTCTTCCAGATCATCCCAAGTAGCCATCATGGATTTCTTTTTGAAGAAGGGCTTCTTCTGTTTGTTCTTTGGACAATCATTTTTGTAATGGCCAAATTGATTGCATCCATAACATTGTATTTTCCTTAGATCCACTTCTGGTTTAGCTCCATTCCTTTTGGGTTGAAAATTCTTCTTGAGTTGATTTCTTCTTGTCATCAGTCTCTGAATTCTTCTTGACAGGAATACTAATTCTTCTTCATCATCTTCTTGAAGTGATTCTTCACCTTCACAAAGTGTTTCATCTTTCTGAGAGCATTCTCCAGATTGAGTTTCAAGAGCAATCATCTTCCTTTTTGGTTTATCTTCTTGAAGAACAGATTCATGAGCTTTTAATGATCCAATAAGATCTTCCAGTGAAACTTTAGTGAGATCTTTTGCCACTGTGATGGCTGTGACTATTGGTCTCCAAGTCTTTGGTAAACATCTAAGAATTTTTCTTATTCTTTCATGTGTAGTATATGATTTTCCCAAAGAGTTGAGTCCATTTATGATGCTTGTGAATCTACCATACATCCGATCTATTGTTTCTTCTTCCTTCATTTCAAACAATTCAAATTTTCTCACACCAATGTTTATTCTTGTTTCTTTGACACTGTTGGTTCCTTCATGATGAGTTTGAAGAGTTTCCCATATTTGTTTTGTTGTTTTGCACTCCATTATTCTGTCATATTCTTCCCTGCACAAAGCACTTTTAATAAACAGTTTAGCTTTAGTATTAAGGAGTACTCTATCAGCTTATGTTGTTGTCCATTCAGCTTGAGGTTTAGGATTTGTTGAATCTTTAGCTAATGGAACATATTCTCCAACTTCCAGTACATGCCACATGTTGTTATCTTGTGATCTAAGAAAGAGCTCCATTTTGTCTTTCCAATAGTAATAGTTGTCACCATCAAATAGAGGTGGTCTGTTTGATGATCCTCCTTCAGATATAAACTTTGCATTCTTAGCCATTACTTCCTTCCTGAATCTTTTCCTCTAGCACTTGTTAGATGCTTCCTTAGAGCCAATGCTCTGATGCCAATTGAAGTAGCAAAGTTTTTCACAAGAAGGGGGGGTTTGAATTGTGAACCTTTAAAATATTTCCCTATAAAAATTATCAAACACAATATACTTGAAGAAAATGATTAGATTGTTAGTTAAACTAAATAACCAAAAGTGTTGCAGTCTGGAGAACGTTCTCTCAATCACTCTCTGACAGTATATATATAACTATTAAATTGTGATATGTGTGATTAGTGATTGCACGAATTAAATCAGAGTAAGGGAAGAGAATGCACACAATAATTTATCCTGGTTCACCCAAAATGCTTGGGCTAGTCCAGTCCCCACACTCCTTGTGAGATTGTCCACTAGGAGATGCTAATGATCTCAAGTTACACTTCCTTTGATCTAGATCCAAGACCGAATAATCTTCTAAGCCCTACAAGCTTAATCTACCTCAGTCACACTGACTATGAAGGTGTCACTCAATTAGTAGTTACGTACTAGCTTGAGCCAATGGTTACAATGATGAAGGATGTTGATAATTAAAACCTATTCACTCAATACACTATGAGAAGCTTTGAAAATGGATGGATAAGCTCTCAAAACACTCACTGGATATTCTGATCCTATATATATGAATTACAAATCTGAGTGAGAGAGAAAAGAAGAGCTCGTGATAAAAACTTGTATTGCAAAAACAAGTGTTGAAGTTGTAGTGGAGACTCTTGCTCTTCAAAGTTGGCAAAGACCTCTATATATAGATGCGTGATGATCAGAGAGTCTTGGCCACGAAGTATATCCGTTGGAAGCTTGAAAATAACGGCTAGTAGCTCTGCAAAATGACAGCTCATGTATTTTGAAGAAAACAGATCAGTCTGAGATTGATCTCCAAAGTTTCTTCTTCAGACTTTTAAGAGAGGAGCGTATGAATAGCTGTTGTTGAGCTGTAATGTTGCTGTATGTTACTTAACAAACAAGTATAGCCGTTGTGCAGCTTTTGGATAACCTTTAAACAGCTGTATAGAAGCTGGTGTCACTCCAAGTGATGATTTTCTCTTTCCAGCATTGGTCTGAGATCGATCTCCCAATTCTGGCGTGAATGACGTTCTTCTTTTTGGAGCAAAGATGCTAGAGCACGAAAAGTCCAGCTGTTATGGATAAAAACAGCAGCTAGATGTTGTACTTGATGTTCCATAGTGTCCTTGTTGCAAGTACAATTGTCATGTAGAAAGAGAAACAACATTGGAGAATGTCCCTACTTTTATTCCTTTAAAGTACAAGTCAATTTCCAAGACCAGGTTGTGCTGTCTAATTTTCCATGGTCCATACAAACTCAGTTCCATTAATTGAGTATAAAAATATCCTTGTGTCATATGCTCAATCTTCACATGTTTAAATCATAGAACTTGGTAAAAGTAGTAAGTTCCAATTTTATTGTCGAACTAATATTTAATGGTACTCAACTTTTTTATATATGTTTTAGTGTTAAAAATTTTATATTTTATTTTTTCATATTACGGTTAATTAGACCCGTGCACTAACCCGTGCACCGCTGGTGCACGGGTCAAAGTTCTAGTTTTAACAATAGGTTTTCGTAAAAAAGATAAAAATAGTTTAACCATAGATTAGATCCAAGACCAAAATTCTACTACTAGAATTTATTTATTTATTTATGTAGCAGATTTGATAATTGACTGTGAAGGTAGTAAATAATTCCGCTGACTTACAGTTGGTTCGTACAGGTGTGAAGCAAATAAAGAAAGAAACAACGAGAAGAAGCAAATGGTTTGGTGAAGGACAGAAAAGTAAATCCATTAAATTACTAGCAATAAAGAAGGTGTAATAATCCAGTGTGTACTTCCTCACCAAACTTATCTTCTTCCATCATCTTCTTATTGGTTAACTTATATTCTCTCATCAACATCTCTCTCAATCTCAACCCACCTGGTTCTCCGATCCCAATCACCAATCATGGCTTCTTCAACAATTCCAAACGTATCCTTAACATTCAATTGCCAAACCTTCGTTGATAACAAACCGCCATTACCGAACTATTTGAGCTTCTCTTCATCGAAGCGTCCACGACCTCCATGTCTTTTCACTGTCAGAGCAAGCGATACGGATTTTGAAGCCGCCGTTGTTGCCGGTAATGTGCCGGAGGCACCTCCTGTACCGCCTATACCTTCTGCACCAGCGGGAACACCGGTGGTTCCTTCACTTGTGAGTATTATCGCAAAATTTACCTCGTGTTGTGCATTGCTGATTAATTGATTCTGATTGATTCATTTTTTTTTGTTTCTTTTTTTAGCCAATTCAGCGGCGTCCTCGTCGGAATCGAAGGTCGCCTGTACTTCGATCGGCGTTTCAGGAAACGAGTTTATCACCTGCTAATTTTGTGTATCCACTTTTTATACATGAAGGTTTGTTTTTTTTATTGCTTGTGAAGCTTTTAAAAGGTTGAGCTTATGTGCTACTGCGTAAATACTTGTGAGACTTTTTGAGTGAACTTATGAAAACAGCTTATGTGGCATGTTCGAAAGTTGTTTTTGGCTTATTTTCATAAGCCTGCTAAGATAGCTTCTGAAAACAACTTAACAGTTTATAGTTTATACGAAATCAATTTAACTTTATTTTATCGCTAATGTATGCCCTAAGGGCACGTGTTAAGAACCAAAAAGTAGAAATATTGCATTGGAAAATATAATAATTTGACTATTGAAAAGTTGACTGCACAATTTTGAGAGAAATATGTCTATATTAAGTATGTGCCCTTAGGGCACATTTTAGCATTTGCATTTTGTTGTATACTAGCGTATACATAACTGCTTATGCTATAAGCTGCAAAAAAATATGTTTATCTAAACAAGGCCTGTTTGATTTTATATTATTATGAGAACATTTGAATCCTTCTTGCAGGTGAGGAGGACACCCCAATTGGGGCTATGCCTGGATGCTACAGGCTTGGTTGGAGACATGGACTTGTGGAAGAGGTTTTTATATGCTACTCTCTCTGTGTCTCATACTCTCTCACACATGCCCTTTGTTAACTCAAGTATCGTTTTTATGTTTTGAATCTTAAATTCTAGCTAAGAAAATTGTTGATATGAAGTGGAATTTTGAAAATGTAGCAAGATCAATAACAACCTAATATGATCGAACCATTCAAAACTGGTATTGAATTAGGGTAAAGGATGTCTATTGCTGTAAAACAATCATGTTTAATGGGAGATTATGCAGACTTTTTTCTTTTGCATGATTTTATTTCAATGTTCACAATTTATTTATTTTTGCTTTCATGCTAATTCTATGATATACAAGATAAATTATGTATATCTACTTTTTGGATTAGCTTCACTGTTTTAAGTATTATTTAACCTACATTTTAGAAATTTGATTCTTTTCTGATTTGGTCTAGGAGTTTAGACAGATTTGACTCTTCCTAAGAATTTTACTTTTTCTAATCATGCCATGATGGGGAAAATTCGCAGACTTGTTGGGTTTTTTACTTCCCTTGCTGAATCTTCTCATTATAACCGATAACAGTGATAAGTACACTGACTCACATTGACATGAAGCCTTTTCTTTTTTATCTCTGATTCACATTGACATGAAGCCTTTTCTTCTTTATCTTTTAAACTGCTGTGTCATGGTGACATTGTTCTTGTTATTCCTTATTGAATTTTAGTTTAATTTCAGTGAGCATTTCATAATTTAGGTTGCAAAAGCACGGGATGTTGGTGTTAACAGTGTTGTGCTCTTCCCCAAAATTCCAGATGCTTTGAAGGTTCTATTCTCTGTCCTACATGCCATAAGTTTTTAGTAGAATAAATGCAATTTAGTATAACAGGTTTCCCCCTTTAGTCTCCCACAGGTGATGAAGCATACAATGAGAATGGTTTAGTTCCTCGGACTATACGGTTACTCAAGGATAAGTACCCAGATCTTGTAAGTGAACATAGTTCTTATGATTTGAAAACGTCATCTTTTTTTGTGCTTGTCAGAAAATTAATGCATTATCCTTTCTTGTTCAATTTCTCTTCAGATTATTTATACAGATGTTGCATTAGATCCTTATTCATCAGATGGACATGATGGCATAGTCAGAGAAGATGGTATGCTAACAAATTTGTCTTTTGTACTTTGAGTTGAAAATCTTTTATTCAAACCTATTTTGTTACGAGCATGATTCACTGTCTTAATAATTCATAAGAAATGCCTCTTTGAATGTGAAGAACAGCCACTAGTGCTAAAGGGCTGTTCCACTTGGAACACGTTTTAGACACAACCTGACACTTCAAAAGTATATAAACTTTTTACATTTGGATGATGGAATTTGTAAGTCATGCCAGCGCAGACTTCTAGCTTTAGTTCAATACTTGCTGAATATGTTTTTAGTGTGTGTATCTTTAATCTTATTCCTATATGAATATCTGTATAAAATCCTAGGAGCTATTCTGCGTTATTTGAACTTTTCTTAAAGGAAGTGGCAAATGTCGTGTCTTGATTGCAGTCACTTAAGTAATGATTATAATGTATATCCTTAATATCTTGTAGGAGTTATTATGAATGATGAGACTGTTCATCAGCTTTGTAAACAAGCTGTAGCCCAGGTAACATAACTACATTTTTCATGTGTACATCTTCAACTAGGAAGTTACCCGTTATCTTGTTCAGGGCATCCTGAACAAATTATTCACCTACAGTATAGCCTTCAAAGGCGCATTTATCAGCTTCTCAAAAAACCTAGGAAGGTTAATGGTTTAGCATTGTTAAATGGTGAAATCATCATATACTTCAATGTTCCAAACTTCCTAGTTTTTCTTGCCACACTTCTATATCCATAATAACACACTAACATAATTTATTGTCTTTTTATTTTATTTTATAAAAGGCCCGAGCTGGAGCAGATGTTGTCAGCCCCAGTGATATGATGGATGGCCGGGTAGGAGCAATGCGATTAGCTCTTGATGCAGAAGGCTTTCAGCACGTTTCTATAATGTCATATACAGCAAAGTAATTTTATCACTTGACCATTTCTTTATCCTTATCTTGCTTTCTGTTTATGCCAACATGCATTGGAATTTACTGAAGATTATATTAGCTACCTGAGCTTCAGAAATAACTTTCACAATAAAATGGAAATTATTTGAAAATTGAAATCGATAATTGCTAACGACAGGGAATCTGTTTTTCATTGATCTGGTATAAATTTACAAGATTGTGTTTATGAAGGATCTAGAATTACTATGGATGGCTATCTTTATTTTAGGTTGTAGCATTGGGTATAAGCAAAGATATTCAAAATAAGTAGCATATTGATGATTTTATAAGTGAGGCAATTTCATTATGCACAAGCTAGTTTCTTTTACAAGTCATAAACAATTTTATCTTCCTTTTGTTACTTGTAGCATTCAAATTCCTTTAGTTATGCATCATGCATCTTGTTGCTGCAAGCCCCTCACTATTTTCGCTCATTGCTACTCACTTGTTACTTAGTTTACTCATTGGAGAACCAGTTGTACAGAAGTAGGATTATGACTAACAAGATGGATCGGTGGATGTTGCTATTAGTTTCATGCATTTTTTGTTGCCAGTTATATAGCTCGGTCCTAAATTATGCCATTTATCTGTTTCCAACAGGTATGCAAGTTCATTTTATGGCCCATTTAGAGAAGCATTGGACTCAAACCCCCGGTTCGGAGACAAGAAGACGTATGTTTTATCTTGAAATTGAACTTAGTATCAAATATCTAATCTATTTTACAATGTTGATTCTTACTTTACCATAAATTTGGTCTGGCTGAACAAAAGCTATCAGATGAATCCAGCAAATTACAGAGAGGCTTTGACTGAGATGAGGGAAGATGAATCTGAAGGAGCTGACATTCTCTTGGTTGGTTTAGTTTTAATCGTGTCTCTATGTATACGATCATAGATAGGAATGAAACTCATCTTATGCTCTTTTTATACTGACTTTTAGAAAATTTGGATGTGCAGGTGAAGCCTGGTCTTCCTTATTTGGATATCATAAGGCTGCTTAGGGATAATTCTCCTCTACCAATTGCAGCATACCAGGTTCTTCTCTGGCCCATTCTATCTCTAGGAAAATAGTTCTGCTGAAAAGTTGATCATATATTCAATTAACTTACTCATAACAGAAACTGTTGATAATAGGAAAAGTGGCCCTTATATTTTTATATCGAGCTGGGGCACAAGTTTTATGGTTGCTTCAACAGTTAATTGTTCTTATGTTGTTCTGCTATTACATGTCATCAAATTTTAATCCAATTCTTTCCATATTTTTAACTGCCGTAACAATATTTTAAGTACAAAGTTGCTCAACTTGAAGAAGCTTGTTTGATATTATTCATTAGTTTCTTTGAAACACTTATATTGTAATAAATTTTGGCAGTCTATGTTTTAGATAGTCAACTTTCTTTTTAAAATCAGCTGGTAACGAATGGGAACAAGTATCAAACATACAAATGTTGTTCGTCATAGATATTATGGATACATGATGATTCAACCCTACCCTTAAGTTTTAAAGCTGTCAATTTGAGAAAAAAACTTGACATATTTAAATGTGAATAAGATATTTTTATGCATAGTTTGAAAACGTATTGTTTTGCTTTATTAATTTAACTCGTCTTTATTCATATAATAATAATAATCATTCTGAATTCATGAACAGGTTTCTGGTGAATACTCGATGATAAAAGCTGGCGGTGCTCTGAAAATGATTGATGAAGAAAAGGTTATGATGGAGTCATTATTGTGCCTCCGACGGGCAGGTGCTGACATCATCCTTACATATTTTGCTCTACAAGCTGCCAGAAGTTTGTGTGGAGAGAAGAGGTGAGATTCTTTAAATATATAGGGCAGGGCAATTTTCATCCTAGAAGGCCGTGAGCTCAAAGCATTTGCCAGTCAGTATGCAGGGTTCAAATAATATGCTGAGATTATTTTCCCCAATGTAGTTTTTGTCAACCCACTATCTTATGAACGGTGTAATTTATTCATCTGCAGAATAATTAGTACTGTATAAACGGCAGAATATACTCAACTGCAGAACAATGAGAACTATAATAATGCATTTAGTGCTGAAATAAAGTCAAATTTTTGCAACGATTGTTTATGTTCCATTAGCCTTCTGTTTGTCATATAGAATGCCATTTATGGTATAAATAAATCATACAATGGAGGATATGATTGATGCATGGTTTCATGAGGTAGACACATAGTTAATATTGTAGAAAAGCTACTTGATTTGGTAATAGCAGATCTCACAAAGGGTTAGTAATTCCGAATTGGATTAAGACAAGTTTTGATAAAATTAAATTGCATAACCATACTAACTATTGCTTTGTTTACTCTGTTCTCAGTCTATTGGCATTGCAAGTTTTGCCAGTATAGCAGTAGCCTAATCTCAATAGAATGTGCTTATAAGTTATTAATAGTTTATACTGAAGGACATCTTCCTCCAGAAACGGTAAACAGATTTTTTACACATATATATTCCCTCGAACCCTCCCTCTCTTTTCTTTCCTATTTTGAGCCTACCTTCTACACAAAGAAATGATAACCTGGTTTCTACCATTCCAACCTCATGCAACAAATAAACAGAGAACATGAGGTGGACGGATAAACTAGTGTACCAGTTTTGTACAAAGTGAAATGGACATTGTTTCCAACATTAACCATGTTCGATGAGGTACCTCTCTGCAACAGTGGCATGAACAGCAGCTCCGATTGGTAGAGCATCTTCATCAATCATGAAATGCGGAGAGTGTGCTGTGTGAATAGAGCCTAGTGTTTCATTCATTATCCCTATGTAGAAGAAAGCTGAAGGAACCACTTGAGAGTAAAACGAGAAATCTTCAGCACCCATCACAGGTGACACTACCTTGAAATTCTTTTGACCCAGCAAATCGATTGACACTTTTTTCACATGCTCATACATTTGGTTATCATTAACCATCGGAGGGTAAATGGTGTGCTCCTTTTCAAAGAAGTCAACTTCTGCAGAGCATCTGTAGACACTAGTCTGTTCCACAATCACCTGTTTGACAGTTGGGACAACAATAGAATTCAAGGTAAACTCATTAAGTCATTTGAACTCACGTTTTTAGTATTATTATGGCAGTAGAAATGGTGATACATTTAAAAGCCAAGTCACCAACCTGCTCTATTCTTTTTAGCAACTGGTAAAAACTGCTGTTAGAAAATGCTCTGAAGGTCCCGCCGATGACCACCGTGTCCGGTGTTGTGTCATGACTATTGCCTCCATTAAATAAAGTTACAGACACAACCTGAGTTGTAATGGGAGCCAAATAGTTAGTTAGTGAAGGTATGCAAGCAAAACCAGAGAAGAACATAAAAATTCTGTTAAAAGGGGTATATATGACAATGAGGTAATACATGTGAATCTAATGGATTTGATTCGCGGGAGACAATGCCCTGTAAGCTTATAACTGCAGCTGAAGCGGCCAAAACTGGATCACCATACTGGTGTGAGTTCGCAGCAAGGGAGCTTTTCCCACTAATCACGGCTCTAAAAAATCCACAGCCAGCCAACAGGGGTCCAGGCCTCGACCCAATTACAGCAGTTGGAAGTTGATGGGATACATGAACTGCAAATATAGCTTCCACATCCTCCAAAGCACCATCCTGTATCATTCGTTTTGCACCATTGCCTGCTTCCTCTGCAGGCTGAAATAACAGAATTACAGTCCCCTGTAATGACACAACAAAAATACTGATTAATAGATTATGAGTGATACTATTTATTTATTTTTTCCATCTAATTCTGATAGTCATTAACGTTGGAGTTCGAACCCCGTCATCCCACTTATCCATCTTAAAGGTATAATTTATAGCCACTAGACTACTTAACAAATTTTTTTTTATCAATTTTAATAGACTACTGTATATTTTTTTTTGTAAAAAAAAAATAGTACATACAGTACCTATGGAGGGAGTATCTTGTTTAATTCTGTAGTTACAGTAATGTTTAAGCTCACGTGTTAACAAGACTACTTACCCTAAATATACATGCTTCTGCTTCATCACGTTAAATACTAGTAGTACTAGAAAAAAAATTAGGACTACTACCCACATCCACATCGTCCTTTTCTCTTTAATCGACATAAGCTACCGCCTATCGGCAGCACTAATGAAGTACTACTATGTGCTCGGCCTAATACAAGACAGACAACTTT
This sequence comes from Trifolium subterraneum, assembly GCA_951799995.1. Lineage (NCBI taxonomy): Eukaryota > Viridiplantae > Streptophyta > Magnoliopsida > Fabales > Fabaceae > Trifolium > Trifolium subterraneum. Next base: position 21,785,600 of record OX637462.1, on the reverse strand, counting down.
ATTCATAAAGACGTGTTGCAATAAACACTGAACATTAATTTGTCAGCAATACTGTAGGGTATAATAAGCATCAATGTGAGAGATAAAATTTTTTAATCAAAGAGAGGACACATGTTAAGAAATTAAAAGTGGAAATTTTATTTTATAAAGTGTGTATTTAATATTTCAAAAGTGTAAATATTACCCCTCCGTTCCTATTTATAAGAGCTAGTTTGACAAAACACGGGTTTTTAAAAAAAGTTGGTTTTAGTATTAAATTGGTTGAGAAATTATGTTAATTTTCCATATTTACACTTAATAATGACTTTCCTATAATTAATAGGATACCCAGTTACAAAAAAAAAAAAATTACTCCCTCCGTTTCAAATTATATGTCACTTTGAAGAAAAAATTTGTACGAAATTATATGTCACTTTACATTATTAATGAAACATTTAATACAACTTTTCATATTATACCCTTAACTATTTAATACTCTCTCTTCTTTCAATTTTTCAATTTATTTTTTCAATAGCATAAATGATAAGACAATTTTGTAAATCAACTTATAATTTCTCTTTTCCATACAACAATGAGTATATTTCTTAATATGTGTAAAAATATCAAAGTGGCATATAATTTGGAACGGATGGAGTAAATACTATTCAAAAAAATATGTAAAGTAAATAAGGGTAATTTTGGAAAGAAATAATCAATGTCAATGATAATTGCAAAAGAATCTTATAAAAAGGAACAATTTTTTTTGTTAAATTACTCCCTCCGGTCTCATATATAAGAAAGAAAGAAAAAAGGCACACCCTTTAAGAAAGTGGAGTAAATGATTAGGAAAAACATGTCATTTCCACTTTTACCCTTACTTTTTGTTTAAATTAAATTATTATTTATTATGGGGAAAAGTAAAACAAAGGATAAAATTAGAATATTCAAAATAAATGTAATGATTGTAGTAACATTTTCTTATATTTAAGACTTTGTAAATTTTTTTTTTGTTTCTTATATATGAGACCGAAGGGAGTAACTCTTATAAATAGGGACAGAGTAAGAGTATTAACTTTTGCAATAAATGTATTTGTTATTTGAGTTTTTCTATCATGTGCAAACTTGCACATGTTTGCAAACTTGCACATGTTAAGAAGTTTAATATAGTAAGTTTGTATTGGAACTTGTACATTTCATATATTTTTAATAAATAATTGTTTTTTCCATTAAATAGTTACTACTTTAGTTACTTTAACATGTGCAATGTTAGATAAACCCTTGTGATTTTAGTGATCTTAATGTTGCTTTTATGGCACATATAACACATGTTAAAATGTTTTTATCTTATTTGTAATATTTATTCGTCTTATATTATTTTATTTTGGATTTTTTTTTGAATTATTACTCAAATATTAATTATTATCATTTTACTATATACCCTTGTTTATACAATTATACTTACTAGTACTTCCACTAAAAATAATAATAGTATATTACAGATAGAATTCAATTTATCATTAAAATTAACATGAGCAATCATTTTGCTAAGATAGTTGCTTGGAACACTCTCTCTAGTATTCATTCTTTATAATCGACTAAAATCACATAGATAACACTATTTTCAACCCTCTCTCTAACATAGGATTTGGGTTGTACTTAGTCGGAAAACAATGACTGCAGTGCAGTCGGTCTATTAATCACCTTCATATTAAGATCATATGATTCATAATATAAGCCATTTATAAACAATTATAATTCATTCATAAAACTTAGACTGTCTGATTTCGATCGGACGGTCCAGATACACTGACTGCGTGCAATCCGACTGCATTGAATCTAAATCCCCAGCATTCATACTCTTTTAAGTTGAAATAAATATGAAAACTTTTTTTTCAATATTCACTCCCTTGCACTATTTTCAACGAATTTAGGTTTACTCCATTTAATATCCCTCCATTTGTTGTCCATTTAGAGAGAGATAGACCCAAGTAAAACTAGTGGGACCCATTAAAGTGGGTCCCACTAATTAGTAGGTCCCACTAATTTTTATTTGTGTCTATCTCTCTCTAAATGAAAGACAAATGGAGAAATAATAAATAGAGGGAATCTAAACCCATTTTCAACACCCTCTCTAGCATTCACACTCTTTTAAGTTGAAATAAATATGAAAACATTTCTTTTTCAATATTCATGCCCGGTTAAAATTAATGTAAATTTGTCCTGTAAACTTAGCTCAGTTTGCACGAACATTACATTATACTATATGCAGGGGTTGAAGTTCGAACTTCAATCATTTCACTTATTCATTTTAAAGGGTGAAATTTCTACTCTCGCTCTCTTCTATGATGAAATCAATCTGAAAAACGTTTCTTTTTAAGGTAATGTTAACATGTACCTAAGTTCATATAATAAGATATCTTAATATAAAAATATTGCATTTAATAATGTAATAAACATAATACTTAAAAAATAATACACAAATTCCAAAAAATAATTTTTATATTTGATTTCTTAATAATGTTAATATTTTGTCAAGCCAAACACACTTTAAAAAAAAAAACGTGACATTGTAAGAGGACAAAAGAGATGCTTTTGCAGTTTGTCTGGTATTTAAGGGATAGAGTACAGTACACAAACTTTGGCTTGACAGCTGGTTACACTGTAGAAACCAGACGATTTAAAATTCTTGTGGTTGAAAATACTGTGGTAAATATATACATGTGCACCAATAAGAGCTGAGAGTAAGAACAAACCTTTAATAAATGCTCTCGAGTTTTTAAGATCTTGGCAGCACCAACAAGCATCGCCACATGCGCGTCGTGCCCACAAGCGTGCATTTTGCCAGCAACTTTAGACTTGAACTCCCATTCCACTCCTTCCTGTAACGCATCCCAAACAACACGTGGTATATTTATATTTAAGATTGAGAAAATGTCAATAACTATTTAAAATTCAAATATATATAAAATTTAATTTTAATAGAAATTAAAATTGATTAATTCAAGCAAAGTTTGGTGTCCACAATAAAGATAACAACACTTTATGGTTCAAAGTAAAAAAATGTAGCCCTACTAGTTTTCTACAATAATTTAACGGTCTTGCTAACCAGTGCTCCGGGGCACGGACACTCTTTAAGAATTCCAATTATAGAAATTATTTATTTAAAAAGTTAAACAATTCAATTTCCAATGCATTGACTTTACACTTTTTCATAAAATCTTCTTAAAAGGTTACTATTTAAGGTCTTAAAGAGTGTCTAATTTTAACACTACTTTATAAATCAATGAAATCATAACTAATAGTAACAATTAGGAAAGTTATTTTTTTTATCTAATAAAAATAGGAAAATTATTTATAAAATTAAAATACTTTTTTATTAAAATACTCTTCAGTCAAAAAATAATAACCATGCTACTCATAGTTCAATACACTTTTCTAGTACTACATTAATTGCAACATAAAATATTTCTGAAAAAACCTTTAAAAATATTTAAAAGTTTATCCATATAACTGACGGATAGATTCAAGTATCTGACACACTTTTTAAAATGTATGATGATTAATATAAGACAAGAAAAAGACAAAATCAGATCAGGTGTACTTCAATGTACAAGTCAAATCAGATGTAGAATAATCGTATCTTGTATAACTTATCGCTTTGAAGACCTTCGTAAATCTAGCTCACTAAAACTTTTTAACCATAAAAAAAAATTAATCACAATGATAATCCCTTATGAGAAATGTATTCAGTTTTAAAACTTTATATGTACATTATTACTCCATAGCCAAATTTAGGAAACATATTTGTCATGAAATACCAGCCTAATTTCACCCAAAAATTAAAGCAATTAAGAACCATTATTGTGTGTTTTTTATTATATCAAATAGTACTATTTCTAGCAAAAAATAAAAAAGGAAAAATAAATAGAAAGAAAATAGTACTAAAAAATAGTTGAGTGGAAATGCAACCTGTATGGGAAGTGCATCCATGTCAGCTCTAACTGCAACAAAAGGCGGTCCACCAGTACCGATCCAGGCACGAATACCGGTTTTCGCGAGAGGATACCGATAACTAACTTCCATCAGATCCAACTCTTCTCTTATCAAACGACTCGTCTCGATTTCCTCAAAAGCCAACTCTGGATTCTCATGGATCTTTCTACGAATTTTTTTCAACCACTCAACTGTCTCCGGCCGCCGTGCTACGTTCAACACCGCCTCCGAACAAGCTTCGCTCCAAACTTCGCAGTTTGTCGCCGTTTTCCCTCTCAGTGTCTCGTTTTTGCATAGCGTTATTGTTAACTCTTTGTTATCTCGATCGCTGCATCTCCGATCGGAGAATAAAACGCGGTCGTATGCGGCGGAAGGTATTTTCACGGCGTTTGAAACCGTGAAGTGTTTCAGAACTATAACTGTTAATAAAAATTTGATCGGAAAGTGAAACAGAGAGTTTCGGAATTTCATTTTGTTTTATTTTTCTGCTGAAACAGAGCAGAGAGAGAGAGAGGGGAAAGGATGAGAGGAGTAACGAAGAAGAGAAGAGAGATAGAAAAAGAAGCGTAATGGAGAATTTTAACACGTGGGGATAAAAGAACTTAAAATAATGGACGGAGAGAGAGTGAAAGAGGATTTACTTTACTTTTTAATTTATTGATTTGTTGATTAAGAATGGAATTGAAGCACGTGGGTACGACACGGAAGTAATGCAAAGCAGGAACCGCGGTAGGATGGGTCCCGCCACATTCAGTGACGTTTTTTAGGGGTGGATAACGGGTTGGACAGGTTTGGGCTCAAAATGTTCATCCAGCCCAAACTGGGTGTTTGTGAAAAGATTTTTGCGTTAAATATGTTTTTAATCCCTATATTTTGCGTAATTGTTAAAGAATGATTTCTACACTTTAAAAATGGTAAAAAAAAATTCTATAAAATTTTGCGTCATCAAGATTAGTCCAATCCGTAGATAATAGTCCCTACTTTTGCAAATTTGTCTAGAATAGTTCATACCTTTTAAGATTTTTAGTCCCTACATTTTGCAAAATTGTCAAGAATAGTCCCTACCTTTTAATGTTTTTAGTCCCTACAATTTGCAAAATTGTCAAGAATGGTCCCTAAAGCATAAACGCAGGGACTAATCTTGATAGCGGTAAATTTTATAGGTTTTTTTTTACCATTTTTAAAATGTAGGGGCTATTTTTAACAATTTCACAAAATGTAGGGACTAAAAATATATTTAACCCAATATTTTTTTCTACCTCATGTGTTTCTCGTGCGTCCTTTTTTTTTATAACTATTTTGCTACTTAAACAGTGATTATTGTAAAAATGAGAAACTTTTAAGGAAGTTTGTAAATGTTGTCGGTACTTAAGTAGCTGATGAAGAAAGTTCAAACTGATAGAAATTTTGGACTGTTTTTGTGGTTTTTAAAACTAATATAATGAGGGGGAAGGTGGCGGGTTTTCTTATGTACATTAAATTAGTTCGCTACTTAAGTCACAATTTTTTTTAATTGTCCGCTACTTAAGAAGCATATGAAGAAAGTTCAAAATAAATAAATCAATAAAAATAAATACAGTACTCCCTCCGGTCTTGAATATAAGCAACAAAATAAAAAATTGAAAGTCTCAAATATAAACAAAAGTTACTACATTTATTACAACTTTTTATAAACCTATAATAATTACTCCATTCGGTCTTATAAGAAACAAATTATTTTTTTACAAAGTCTTAAATATAAGAAAAAGTTACTACAATCATTACATTTATTTTGAATATTCCAATTTTACCCTTTGTTTTACTTTTCCCCATAATAAATAATAATTTAATTTAAACAAAAAGTAAGGGTAAAAGTGAAAATGACATGTTTTTCCTTCATTTACTCCACTTTCTTAAAGGGTGTGCCTTTTTTTTTGTTTCTTATATATGAGACCGGAGGGAGTAATTTTGTGCGGTTTCCAACATAACTTTACTCTACTCCACCAATCGATGCAACTACTATTGTCATAAATAAACTCAAAATCAAGGGTAAAATTGGAAATTGAATAATTGTTCTCATTACTCAATGCACTTTATCCATTTCCTTAAAGAGTGTGTTTTTTTTTTGCTTATATACAAAACTAGAGGGAGTACATCATAAGACAGATCAGATCAATGGTCAACTTATATCCATCTTTACTCAGTGTCTGATTAATATTAGACGGTATTCAATAAAAATTCATAAACCGTTAATTTTAATGAGTCTCAATACATCAAAAAAATTTCAATTTTTTTAAAAAATTATATAAATAATCTATATGATATAAATTTTCAATTCAACGGTGAATTTTGTAAAATTTATATTCATCGTAAGTTTATTGACAAGTGGTGTACCATGCACCACTTAATCAACTTATATATTAGCCAAAGCCTTAAAAAGTTAATCTCTGTTTTCCTTTCATTTTTGGGAGATATGTACTTTACTTTTTTTGAATACGATTGAAGATGCTTATCTCAAAATAAAAGGAAAATGCTTATAGGAATAAATCAATCATATAGTGTTTTTTTAATTGTCTATCGTATGGTCAATCACGAATCATTTTCTTTGGAGTACTATTTAGAGGTTTGTGAATTTTCAAAGATGTGAGAATTTTATTTATAAATTTTGGAGTCTTTGAATTTTATTCCTAGTATATTATTTATAGTTGCGATGATTTGAAGTATTATAGCAACATGACAAAGAAACAGAACAACAGAGGAAGCAAGTTTGGAAGCTACATGAAGGCACCTTTAAGGTTGTTGGTTAAGGCAAGGGATGTGTATGTCCGTGGCATGATTCAATGTTCTCATGACTTGGCCTGTGTGGATCATTCAACCATGGTCATGGGATCATATCCTAGAAGCTTCGGCGCTAACGTTGCAACTTATACGGTAAGTGACAATGATTTCAAGGAGCTCCTGAGGGTCGTGGCATCTCTGAGTATCAGATCAGGTGGAAATGGCGTTGAATTGGAAGCGAAGAATGCAGTGAAAGTGCCTCCTCGGAGGAGTCGCAGTCTTGGAATGGAAAGGATCGAGGAAGAAGTTGAAGAACGTGAGTTTGGAGATGATTGCGATGATATCAATGTCAAGCCCCTTTTTTATTCGCAAAGTAGAAGTTGTACCGTTCGCACAAGATCAATAATATTTTAATTGATCCTGTGTATATAGTAGAACTTTTTTGGTAAGGAAATACATTTGTGTTCTCTTTATTTGTATTCGGTGTTTATATGATGTCAGGTTAGTGGTATGAGTTTGACTTAATAAATTTAAGAACAAAGCTTAAATTGTATATGTTACGGTTTGTAAAATCGTCTTTAGAGTCTTATTGTTACTAATAGCAATAATTTTTTCTTCTCCATTTAGAGAAAAAAAAAAGTGAAAATTATGGCATTGTTCTCTTTAGTTATGGATCCCAATCAAAATAGTCTCAAACATGTGATAAGTGTTAGAAATTTTTCTAATATTTTGTGGGCTACAATCAATTGTGAGTTTCACTTTTATAATAATGGGCTTATATAACAATGGGACCTGAGAGTGTGTTCCTCCTTAAGGTTTCAAGTTCAATTTTCTCTGGTGCCAATTTTGGTGGACTATTTTACCTTCTTAAAAAAATAAAATAATGGGCTTATATGTTGTGATTGTGATTCATTTGATGAAGTTTAGATCCGATAGATGTGATCAATAATAATGAACTTTTGGATATCTAATTCTAATTTGTGTATAATAAAGTGTAAACCCAACCACTTTGATCCATGATGGGTGGTACTAGGGATATGATCTTATAAAGAGAGAGGCAAGAGTCCTCTCTGCCATCACTTTGAACACACTCACACCCTAACTTGCATTAAAGAAAAGGGAAGCAATAATGGGTAATTGCAAGAAGAAACATGAGTAGTTTAACATTAGGCATGGCAATAAAACCCATATCCGCGGGTATCCGCCCAAACTCTACCCGCTTTGACGGGGAAAACCCGAGTTGACTGAGTTTGGGTTTGGGTATGGGTTTTCCCCGATTTCAAAATATGGGTTTGGGGCGGGTAACAGGGACATTGATACCCACCCCGAACTCGTCCCCGAACCCGCCCCGCTTATGTTAAAATTAGATTTTACCTCTTTGAAATTAGAAACTCTTAAACAATCTCTTAAATTATATTCATATGTTTATTTTTTTTTTTTAATTTGAGTAATAAACAAATGATTTTCTCTATTTCTTTTATTTATTTAAAAAAATATTGTTAAAACAAAATAATTTTGGACTTTTAACCTTTTTTTTTAATAAAAAAATACTAAAATACAATCATAATTCATGCGAAAAGAGGCATAACGGGGATACCCGAGCCCCGTTGGGTAGGAGTTTGGGGTTATACTTTTTATCCCCGCATTAAATTGGGATGGGTTTGGGGAAACCCGAACTTTATAGGTTTGAGTTTGGGGAGGGCAAAATCCGCCCCGCCCCGCCCCGTTGCCATGCCTATTTAACATTAGCAAACAACAACATACAAATTTGAATGACAAGTACGTGATGAACAAACCATGGGTATAATATGAAGCAATTTCTTGAATGTGAAACTTATTTTGAAGGAAAGATTTAACAAGTAAATTAAAGGGTATAAAAATGAATTTTTATGGTAAAACATGGGTTTATTTGCCCACTCCATCTCATGGGAATAAAATTGAGGAGAACGTGAGAGTAACATGGGTGTTTTGAGGCTCTATGTATTTTTCATTTCAAGTTTTTTTTTGGTTCTAATCCACCAAACAAAGGCTTATTTATTTTCAGTCTTTGTATTCAAAGAATATATTTTCAAGACATGTTACAAATGCCCCTTAATCATTAATGGTTTGTCCGGTTATGAGAAGAAATTGAGAAGAGAGAAAGAGGTAAAATAGAGTGAGAGAAAAGAAAAAGAATTAAATATAGTAGATTTAATGATTATTTGTGTTTAATTTTCAAATGTCTGAATTACCCTTATTTTAACAACAAATACACAATTTACGTGCGCGCGCATATATATATATTCCTTCTAGTTCTAAATATAAGAGAAGATCTACTTATATTATTGACTAAATACATTAGATTCTCAATATATCTAAAAAGTTGATTTTCTCTTATATTTATATTTAAGACTAGAAGGAGTATATATTACTTTAAAGTAATTCAATATTATATGATACTACCACCAGATTAAATATACTAAAAATTCAATTTAACATATTATTATAAAGTTAAATATATTTTTATTAGATATTTTCAAATTTTCAAATTAAGGATCTATATAATTCCGCTTGAAATAGGGCCATAATAAACATGAATTTATTACACTGAAAATTGTTTTTTTTTTGCCGGAATTGTTTCATATCTATTAATATGAATAAGCCAAACCTATCGACTTCATTATTAATTGGTTCGACCTATATTTCTACCATTGCAACACCCTCTTAACTGTCTCGAAAATTGTAACACCCTCAAATTCTCATTGATTTTATTTATAAAAGTTGATTGATTTATTTACGAAAAGATTGAAGGTGCGTGGAGAAAACACAAGAAGGGGGGGTTGAATTGTGTTTTGGATATTTAAAAACTTTTCTAGATATTTAAATCTATCAGAGTCTTTAAGCACAGCGGAATAGTTTAAACAATCAACTTAAGGCTAAGTGAATGATGAAGGAGTAAATGAGAGAGTGAGAGAGAGAGAAGGACATACAACAATTTATACTGGTTCACCTCACAAATTGAGAGTACTCCAGTCCCCTTGCTTCCAAGGGAGTTCACTATAATCACTAAGATTACAATCAGATGCTCAAGCACACAGGCATGAGACTTCCTTGCTCAAGTCACACAAGACTTAAGACTTCCTGCTCTAAGTCACACAAGACAGAGAGACTTCCTTGCTCTAATCACACAAGATCAGAGACTTCCTTGCTCAAGTCACACAAGACAAGAGACTTCCTTGCTCCTACACTAAGCAGAAGACTTCTTTGCTCTAATCACTAAGATTGAGACTTACTTGCTTCTACACTAAGCAGAAGACTTTCTTGCTTCTACACTAAGCAGAAGACTTATCAATTACTTACGCAGGAGTAATACTAACTTCTAAGCTTAAACTTATTACAATCATAATAACTTCAGAGGCTTATGCTAGTTTCTATTCTCACTTCATTTGAGGGATGTTTTCTATTACAATTCAGATTCTCACTTTATTCTGAGAGATATTTTCTAATGAAGTTCGTTAGTCATCAATTCTTTCTTTTGCATATTTATATGAGTTGAGAAAGACATTGAGACGTTGGACAAATTCCCGTTGTAAAATGGACAGCTGTAGTCTTTGAATATCCGTTGAGTAAAGCCACGTCTTCTTTGCAGTGAAGCTTCTCCTTTACTGTTTGTCCAAAGTACAGTAATAAGGTACAACTAGCTCCTAGAGAGAGTAGGATCACATCCTTTGTGACCGTTGTGATTAGTTGTCCTTAGAACAAATCATCAGGCTTAATAAGAGTAGTTGATGTAACCCTTCTGATGATTTGGGGAATTCCTTTGCTTCTGATGAACCTTTGATAACTTGGAGTCTGATTGGTCTTGAATAAATGGTCTCTGATAGTCCTTCGTATTTCAGCTTCTGAACGTTTTCATCTTCTGAATAACTCATGACTAGCAGATAGCTTCTGAACTCTTGTAGGCATCTGAACATCTTTGAGCTTCTGAACTTCTCTGAGCTTCTGAACTCTTGCAGACATTCTGATCCTTTTTGAGCTTCTGAACTTTGTTTAGCTTCTGACCACGTTGTAGCTTCTGAACTCTTTCAGAGTGTAAAGATTCAGACTTCCATAGGTTTCATCAGAGTCTAAATTAAATGTGCTCTTGATATAACGTTGGATTCTCCTGGACACTTAATTTAAACATTAGTAACATCAATTGTCCATTTAATACTTTGTTATCATCAAAACTTAAGGGTGTGTACTAACACACATTTTGTTCCAACAAAGATGTTACTAATCTTCAACGAGACAAATTAATAAGCGTTTAAAGAAAACACAGCGGAAAATGAAATTATAATTTGAATCGATGAAAATTTCTCAAGGTCTGAATTTCAATAATAATAATAATAATAATATGAAAATACTGAACAAGTAACATGGACCGATTCCTTTTTCAAACGAAACTCTTAGCGAAAAGTAAATATAGTTTTTCCCTGACAACTTCCTAGCAGAGCGACTCCAAATAAATAGCAAAGCAACAACTATCCGAACACATCACCTATGACTCACCGCCTACTTGAAAATCTACGGGTGTGAGCCGTAGGGCCAAGCCAGAGGGGGACAATGTAAAGGTGAGTAATATAATCACAACTAAAAATAACACAAGAAATAATTCAAATATAATAATTCAACATCATTATAATAATATATAACTAAGCATCATTCATAATAATATGATTTGACATCATTAGTCAACGACTATAAACAACACCGAAAACATGACAAACGGCAACACAACGGTCACCATAAAAATACGACAACGACAGCTCATAGGCCACCATAGCAACACGACAAACGACTTATAACAACGTCATAGTCACAAAGTAATTCTTAAAATTAAGTCAATTAGTTAATTTTAAAACAGGACCAAACTTTTAATTCATATCGTTTTAGAAGTACCAATTCAACTTAACTTGAATCCAACTTTTAAATTCAAAATTAAATCTTTTGATTCAAAATCCAAAACAAATAAGCTAAAAATATGAAAATTAAACCTAAAATCAAGCAAATATGTTTGAATCTCTAATTATCCAACTATGGTAATTGATTTATCCAAAACTCCTTTAAAATAAATCACCTAAACTAAATAGTTTCTTCTCTTCAATTTAAAACAAATACAAATTAGACTTGGGGATATCCAATATCACCGTTTTTGAAAAGAATATGTAACCACTTCAAAATTATCATCTATATCACTAACAGTATGGGTTGGTGTTTTGTATGTTGGCCTCATTTTGCAAAAACATGTTCAAGCAATATGTTGGACCAGATGTCGTAGCATGTGGGTACAACATCTGTCATGCCGGTATTTAATGCTCTATTTGCGCGCCATATCTTTGAAGATTATCTGAAGCACTATTTTCGCCTTACTTGCTTATCAAGACGCACGCCTTCAAACAAGGGTTTATTAGGCGGCTGGACCAAGAGATACTTTCCAAAAGATGCTACGCCATTTATGGAAACAAGTGATTCTTTCCATTACATGTGTGCTGGACTTTGCAAAAGGACAGCTGAAGATTAAAGCCCAATATGAAGACCTAGCCCATGCTAACTCAGGTCATATAAATATGTGAAGACTAAAACCTAAATGACTACTGAAGCCGTATTTCAAGAATATAGTTTTAGGGTTTGAGTCTTGTTTATTGTAAGCCTTTCTTGTGGATTCTATAACACAAGTTTAGGCCTGTTTGGTTTGTATTTTGTGAAACTTCTCCCAAGCTTTTAAGCACGGAGATTGTTTGTTTGTTTGGTTAGTGAAACTTCATCGTTTGTTGAACTGTTATAATCGCAAGGTTTGTGATAGAAAGGAAGTGAGACGGGGTCTCAAACTTATGAGTTCCTAGGTTGAGTTAGCACGGGTAGAGTCTAGGAGATAAGTCGTAAACTTGGATGTTTGCTGTGGGCTTAGAACTAGATCTATTATAGTGGATTCCTTCCTGGCTTGGTAGCCCCTAGAGTAGGTCGTTGTTTACGCCGAACTTGGTTAACAATTCTCTGTGTTACTTACTTCTTTGTCTGTTGCTTATACTTGTTGATTATATTCTACTGTGGACATACGCTAGAGCATTTGTCTTAGCTTTACAACTGATTACGTACGACAATTGCTATAGCTTCTGTCTTAACATATGTCCCCAGTAGGTGCCAGAATTTCAATTGGCATCAGAGCAGGCACCCTGTTCTGCGTGGGTGAGGACCAGGGAAGTTACTTTCTGGCATAATGAACAAGGATGGTGGCTATGTCAACAGACCTCCACTTCTGGATGGATCAAACTATGATTACTGAAAAGCCAAAATGGTGGCATTTATTAAATCACTTGATAGCAGATCTTGGAAGGCTATCCTAACGGCATAGGAGCATCCAGTGATACGTGACAAAGATGGTAAAACTACAGGTGAACTAAAACCAGAAGCGGATTGGACCAAGGGAGAGGATGAGCTTGCACATGGTAACTCCAAGGCGCTAAATGCCTTATTCAATGCTGTGGACAACAACATTTTCAGGATGATCAAACAGTGCTCAGTGGCTAAGGAAGCATGGGAAATTCTAATGACTACACATGAAGGCACCGCTAAGGTGAAGAATTCAAGGCTACAGCTTCTGACCGTAAAGTTTGAGAATCTAATGATGGGTGAAGGTCAATCTGTTCATGACTTCCACATGACCAATCTAGATTTTGCAAACAACTTTGATGCTCTAGGAGAAAAGCTAAGCGAGGAAAGAATGGTAAGAAAAATGCTTAGATCTCTTCCTAAGATGTTTGATATGAAAGTCACTACCATAGAAGAAGTACATGATATAGGAGTGATGAAACTTGAAAATTTGGTGGGTTCATTACTAACCTATGAGCTGGCTGCTAAAGAGAAAACCGAGAAGAGGAAGAAGAGTATAGCTCTTGTAACCAACACCACTGAAAGTGAGGAAGTAGAAAATGGTTTAGAAATTGATGAAAATTTATCTGAAACTATGGCATATCTAGGCAGACAGTTCAACAGAATATTAAAGAAGATGGATGGAAGAAGCAGGACAAATGTTAAAGGCAATTTCTCTGATAATAACAGAAAGTTTAATGGTGAAAGAAAATACAGACCTGAGGAAAAGGCCAATATTGGAAAAGGTGTTCAATGTCATGAATGTGAAGGCCATGGACATATTAGAGCTGAATGTCCAACATTCCTGAAGAAACAAAAGAAGGTTATGGCTGTCACTTGGTCTGATGAAGATGACTCTGAGGATGATGACTACTCTGAGTCTGCAAATCACATTACTGCACTTACTGGATTTATTGAATCTGAATCAGATGATGAAGAATTGACCTTTGATGAACTAGCTGCGTCCTATAAAGCACTGAGTCAGAAGAGTGAAAAGGTTTGTCAGCAGCAACAAAACGTTATAAGTAAATTGCAAGATGAGAAGGTGAAGCATCAGACTCAAATATCTCAACTCACAAAGCAGCTACAATCTGAGAAGGCAAAGCATCTGTCCGAGACTTCTGCTCTTAGAGATGAGGTAACCACATTGAACTATCAGCTGACTAGTTTAAATAAACAGCTTAGACTGCTAAATAATGGAACTGAAAGATTAGATATACTGGTTGAGGGTCAAGTTGCTGGGAAACCTAAGGGTATTGGAGTAGAATATAACTATCCTAAAAAGAAAAATGTTACTTCTACTAGTACATTTGTTCCTGCTAAAGACACTTATGATCCCACTGAAACCAGACAGATGCCACAACATGTTCAACAACATCAGCCTGCCAAAATAATTCCTAAACCTAAGGGATGGATCTGTCATTATTGTGGTAGAAAAGGTCACATAAGACCTTTTTGTTTAGATTATATGGGTTTCCAAGATGGTATAGTAATCCCATGTACGAATCTGATTCAAGCAATGCAAAGAAGGAATGGAAACCAAAGGCAAATGATGTTGCTCACATAGCTCATACATCTCTGAGAGTTTCGTCCAGAAATGATTGGTACTTTGATAGTGGTTACTCAAGACATATGACTGGTGTTGAGAGTTATCTAACAGATGTTAAAGCTTACACTACTAGTTATGTTACTTTTGGTGATGGAGCCAAAGGTCATATCAAAGGCATTGGAAGTCTCACTGCAAATGGGTTGCCTAAACTTGAGAATGTTCTTTTGGTGGAAGGATTGACTGCAAATCTCATAAGCATCAGTCAATTGTGTGATCAAGGAATGAAGGTGAACTTCACGAAATCTGAGTGCACTGTCTCAACTGAAGATGGTGAATCTGTTATGAAAGGAGTCAGGTCTAAAGATAACTGCTATTTATGGATTTCTGAAGAAAATGCTCAAATTTCCTCCTGTCTCATCACTAGAGAAGATGAAGTCAAATTATGGCATCAAAAGATGGGTCATCTTAATCTAAGGAGTATGAAGAAAGTCATAGCTGAAGATGCAGTAAAAGGAGTACCTAAACTGAAGATTAAAGAAGGAAACATATGTGGTGAATGTCAAATTGGGAAGCAGACAAAGATGCCACACCCGAAGCTGCAACATCTGACTACTTCAAAGGTGCTTGAATTACTACATATGGACTTGATGGGGCCTATGCAGGTTGAAAGTCTAGGAGGAAAGAGATATGCCTTTGTTGTTGTAGATGACTACTCAAGATTCACTTGGATAAATTTTCTCAGAGAAAAGTCAGACACCTTTTGTGCTTTCAAGGATTTGTGTAAACAACTTCAAAGAGAAAAAGATAGTGTCATTGTCAGAATAAGGAGTGACCACGGTAGAGAATTTGAAAACTCAAGATTCTCTGAGTTTTGCACTGCTGAAGGAATAAGACATGAATTTTCTTCACCTATTACACCTCAACAAAATGGTGTAGTTGAAAGAAAGAACAGAACTATACAAGAATGTGCTCGTGTCATGCTACACTCAAAGAAACTGCCTCAACACTTTTGGGCTGAAGCTATGAATACAACATGTTACATTCTCAATCGTGTCACTTTAAGAGCTGGAACAACTAACACCTTATATGAATTGTGGAAAGGAAGAAAACCTACTATCAAGTATTTTCATGTATTTGGAAGTAAGTGTTACATTCTGATAGATAGAGAACAAAGGAGGAAGATGGATCCAAAGAGTGATGAAGGTATATTCTTGGGTTACTCTACTAACAGCAGAGCCTACAGAGTGTATAACTCCAGAACTCAAGTGATGATGGAATCAATGAATGTTGTGATAGATGATGTAGCATCTGACGCTAAGACAGATGAAAGTCCAGATGCTGAAGCTTTTGAATTCCAGCCTGAAGAAACTGCAAGTGTGGAAGAGCTTGAGGTAACACCTGATAGTCCTATCACTGATAATACTATTGCTCCAGTTAGTAAAGGACCATCTATCAGAGTCCAGAAAAATCATCCCAAGGACCTGATCATAGGCAATCCAGATGAAGGTATCACCACAAGAAGAAATCAAGATATAATCTCTAACTCTTGCTTTGTGTCAAAAATAGAACCAAAGAATGTCAAAGAGGCTCTCACTGACAATTATTGGATCAGTGCCATGCAAGAAGAATTGAACCAGTTTGAAAGAAGTGAGGTTTGGGATCTAGTTCCTAGACCAAAAGGGTTGAATGTAATAGGTACTAAAAAATGGGTTTATAAAAATAAATCTGATGAAAATGGAACTATTACAAGAAACAAGGCGAGGCTTGTGGCACAGGGATACACTCAGGTGGAAGGTTTAGACTTTGATGAGACCTTCGCCCCAGTTGCTAGATTAGAATCTATACGGCTGTTACTTGGTGTTGCATGTGTTCTGAAATTCAAACTGTGTCAGATGGATGTTAAGAGTGCTTTTCTCAATGGATACTTAAATGAAGAGGTGTATGTGGAACAACCAAAAGGCTTTGTGAATCCAGATCTTCCTAATCATGTCTACAAGTTGAAGAAAGCTTTATATGGATTGAAACAAGCCCCTAGGGCTTGGTATGAGAGATTGACTGAATTTCTAGTCAATCATGGATACAGGAAAGGAGGACATGATAAAACTCTGTTTGTAAAAGAAGAACATGGTAAACTAATGATAGCACAAATTTATGTTGATGACATAGTATTTGGCGGGATGTCAAGTCAGATGGTGGAGGATTTTATCAAACAGATGCAGTCAGAGTTTGAGATGAGTTTAGTTGGGGAATTAACATTTTTTCTTGGACTTCAAGTGAAGCAAATGGATGAGACAATATTTATCTCTCAGAGTAAGTATGCAAAAAATATTGTCAAGAAGTTTGGTATGGATACCGCTACTCATAAAAGGACTCCAGCACCTACTCATTTAAAGTTGACAAAAGATGAGAAGGGTGTTAGTGTTGATCAGAGTCTCTACAGAAGTATGATAGGGAGTCTCCTATATCTTACAGCTAGTAGACCTTATATTAGCTTCGCAGTGGGTGTATGTGCAAGATATCAAGCTGATCCTAAGATGAGTCATTTAACTCAAGTGAAAAGAATCCTCAAGTATGTTAGCGGCACATGTGACTATGGCATGATGTACTCACACAGTGACAACTCTCAACTCATTGGATTTTGTGATGCAGATTGGGCTGGCAGTGCTGATGACAGAAAGAGCACTTCTGGTGGTTGTTTCTTCTTAGGAGAAAATTTGATATCATGGTTCAGTAAGAAATAGAATTGTGTGTCTCTCTCAACTGCGGAAGCTGAATACATTTTAGCTGGAAGTAGTTGTTCACAACTTGTCTGGATGAGACAGATGCTAAGGGAGTATAATGTTGAGCAAGATGCTATGGCTTTGTATTGTGATAATCTGAGTGCAATCAATATCTCTAAAAATCCTATACAACACAGTAGGACCAAGCACATAGATATTCGTCATCATTTTATCAGAGATTTAGTAGAAGAGAATGTGGTGGTTTTAAAACATGTTGCTACTGAGGAACAACTCGCAGATATATTCACGAAAGCACTAGATGCTAACCAATTTGAGAAGCTAAGAGGCAAATTAGGAATTTGCCTGCATGAGGATTTGTAGCAGTTAATGTCTGAAAAGCGTGCAGCAGTTATTCTCTCTCTCTACTCTTATGTTGCGCACGCTAATTTAGGGAAAGTCTTAAAAACTTCCCTTAACTACTTTATCACACGCTACATTAGTGTGATAAGTTCTGATACTGTTGTTAAGAATCACTCTAGTTCTGAGACTGAGAAGACTAGGCTTGTTGTTGAAGAAGTTGATAAGAATGTTGAGTTGGAGAATTTAGGGAAATCTGATCAGGTTGAAACCCTAGATATTGTTGATGTGAATACTGTTAAGGATCCTGAGGCTGCTCCTAGTACTGATGACATGGAAGTGGATATTGATCCTGTAGCAAAAGTTACTGAAACTGGTGACACCATGGTTGACAATGGTCGAATCTCATCAAGGACCCTGTTCCTCAATCTGACGTTGTGCCAGATGCTGAAGCATCTTTGGACCAACAGGTTCCTCGTCCTCATACTGTAGTTGACGTATGTTCTGATACTGGTCTTAGTAGTGATGATACTGATAAGTCTCCACCCCTGGTGAAGACATTTGGTGCTGGTGTTGCTCAGAGACTGAGGAGCAGTTCTGGTAAAGCTATATCATCTGTCCCACAGCCTCCTGTTGTAGAATCCGTGAAGAAACCTGCCAAGAAACCCATGTATGGTCCCTCTCGACCTAAGAGTCGTTTTGATACTCCTGTTGTCCAGAAGAAACAGTTGAAGAGAAAGGCTGTAGAGAGTGACTCCGACCTTGAGGAAGAATTGTCTAAAGGTGAAGCATCTGGTGAAGCTTATGTTGGCAGACAAAGTGTAGGTGGCAAGAAGGTACTTGCTAATGTACCTGAGGCTGCTATTGATAATATTTTCTTCCATCTTGCTAGCTGTGTAGACAAATGGAAATATGTTCAGAGAAGGGTAGCTCTAGAAAGAGAGCTTGGAAAGGAAGCCCTGGAGTGCACTGATATAGTGAGCTTGATTGAAGAAGCTAGTGCTGGAAATAATGATGTTGATGCTGATGGTGAATCTATGATAGAGAGCTCTGATGAAAGCTCCTCTGAATGATGTCTTTGCTCCTGTGTTTTCCTGCTCCTATTTTTTTTGTCTGTCTGAACCTTGAGGGCTACGCCCAGGATATCTTGTGCACTCCCATGTGCTGCTGGTCTGTAATAATGCTACTATGATGTGTTGCTACATCTGGTTGTCAATGCATGACATATTATGTTTGTCAAAATTATGGCTAAAAAGGGGGAGTAGTAAAGTAAAGATGCATGTTTTGCTCGTGATGATGTTGTGACACATGTTACACCATATGTCTGTCTATATGTGTGCTATGATTGAAGGGGAGCAGGTATGCTATATCTGTATGTGTATGTATGTTCTGTTGAGGGGGAGTATTCTCTACTGTGATATATGCATGAACTCAGGGGGAGCAATCTACTTTTGTTGTGATGCATGTTGTGTGTGACAGATGCATGAACTAAGGCATCTTGTCTATTGTCATACCCCATTTTTTGACCGATTGATTTTGTTCGGCGTTTAAAACCTTCTTGCCCTCTTTGTCATTTCTGACGAAATTTCGGCAGAGAGGTATTTTAAAATACCTCATTTGTTGTTTCTTTTATATTTATTCTTTTTTCTATTATTATTATTATTGTTTATTATTTTTACCATTATTTGTTATTATTATTATCTTCTTCATTTTTTAATTTTATTTATTTATTTTATTTCCTTTTTATTTTCTGTTTTTTATTAATTTTCGTTTTTTATATATTTATTTAATTTAATTATTTTGTTTTTATTATTTAATTTTATTTTTGTCCTTTTTTTTCTGATTAAAAAAATCAGAAAAAAATTGAAAGTCAACTCCCTTTCTCCATGCGCAGAAGGCTTTCTGCCTGAACAGTGTCCTTTTGTCCCAAATTGCAATTTTTTGTCCAGGTTTTGGCTTAGTCCAGAGGGTATCAGAGACCTCAATTTTGTGTATATAGTGAACAGCAATTAATGAACATAAAGGGGTCTCAGCCGCAGAGCAAACAACAAAAAATCCAAACAAACCCTAATTTTTCTAGATCTGAAAAAATCATCAAAAAAAAACCAGACCAAAAATACAGTAAACCAAAAACAGAACAAAGATCAAAAATATAATACCATCATCATCTTCTTCCTCCACAGAACAAAAAAACGAAATCCATATTCATCAAACCATCATCATCGTTGTTCATCACAACCCAAAACGAAACCCATTTTTTATTTCTTTCCAAAAACAAAACAGAAACCGAAACCAGAGGAAGAGACAGAGGAGATTTCGATTTCGAAAAAAACGAAGGTTGATTCTCTTTTTCCATTTTCGTTTCTGTTGTCTTGATCTAGATCTTGGGGTTTGATTTTTGTTTATTTCAAGTATATATTCGGGGTTGGGGTTTGATTTTGTATATATTTGGTGTTGAAATATTTTTGAAACAATGGGGTTTGAGAGAAAAAAAAAAATGAGAGAGAAAGATGAAGGGATGAACACGGCGGCGGGTGAGAGGGAGAGAAGGAGAGAGGCTACGGCGGGTGAGAGAGAGAGGAAGAAGAGAAAAATGAATTTTTTTAGGGTTAGGGGTATTTATACTCCAACCCGATCCGGTGTGCGCGTGTCTATCGCAGCACACCGTGCACCCTCGCTTATCAGCCACTGATCTCTATCAGATGGCCTAGATCTTTTCCTTTTAAATTTAGATCAGGGCCGTCTGATCCATCAGACGGCCAGAATTGATCCTGGTTTTTTGTTTGTTTTTTACACAGATGGGCCTTTGTTTGGACTGGGCCTGACAGTTTTGCTGCTTTTTGCACCCCTGCTTATTTCGTTTTCATGATTCACACCCCCTGTTTTAATTTTAATTTTATTTTTTAAGCTTATGAGATAAGTGCTTTTGGCATAAGCTATTTTAGCTTTTATTTTAGCCAATCAAGCATGATGTCGAGGCTTATTTTATTTTCCGATTTATTTGATATTTAAAAGTTGTTAATATTACTTTATGTCTTTATTTATTTTTAGCTAATTTTATTTTTTAAGCTTATGAGATAAGTGCTTTTGGCATAAGCTATTTTAGCTTTTATTTTAGCCAATCAAGCATGATGTCGAGGCTTATTTTATTTTCCGATTTATTTGATATTTAAAAGTTGTTAATATTACTTTATGTCTTTATTTATTTTTAGCTAATTTTATTTTTTAAGCTTATGAGATAAGTGCTTTTGGCATAAGCTATTTTAGCTTTGTTTAGCCTTGTAAAGCATGATGTCGAGGTTTATTTTCATTGTCTTGGTTTCGTATTTATTTATTTATGCTATTTATCCATTACATATCATATTTATTTCATTACATCGATTTATTCATCATTTTTTTTTACCGTTATTTTATTATCGTAACATTGAGTATTTATCGCTTATTAATTGCCATTTACTTCTGCTTTTGAATTTAGGATGTAAATAGGCCAAATGTAAACTCTAAATAAAAGTGCATAGCATACCCCGTCTCTTGCATCATTTCATATTTATTTTCTCGCAAAAAATTTTAGAGTGTGATTAGGCCAATGTACCCTAAATGAAAAAATTGTATCTCATGCATATTTATTTTTTATCGCTTTCCGCCAATATGCGTAACGTTAAATTCCGAGGGAAAAGGCGTCGCTTTGATCGAAATATCATTGCGAATTGTCTTCGCGTTTAATTCATTTGTTATGACGTTTTAGATTAGTGTCATTTTGCGCGCGTAACCATTACCTATTTTCTTCTCAAAAAATGAGGTCAAAACCTCTTTCAAAAAATACCTAATTATTTTCTTTTCGAAATATCATGGAGACACAAAATTTTTCAGCAAACATTTCTATCAAAAACCTTGGAATTCAAACCAAGTGTTCTTTTTTTTTCTTACAAAAAACTTGGAATTCAAACCAAGTGTCTTTTATCACTTCAAACATTTTCTCAACTAACCTTGGATTTTAAACCAAGTGTCCGCGTTTTTTTTTCTTAATCAAATCTCAATCAATTTAACCATATAGACTTTTTTCACAAATTAACATCAATCAAAATCACATTTTGCCATTTTTGGCTTTTGGTATTTTAAAACCATTTTCAAAACCTTAAAGTCAAATAAACAAATTTACTCGTCTTTTTACCCCGAACTACGGTGGTTTGATCCTTCGGGTACGTAGGCATGAGACTTGTCTCTCCGATCAATAAAATCAACAAAAAAAAACATTTTTCTTTCTTCGTCAGTTGAACTTTTTTTTTTTATCATTACTTTAATTCTCCCACTTATACATTTTTTTACAAGCATTTAAAATTAAGCGCATAG
Organism: Trifolium subterraneum; assembly: GCA_951799995.1. Taxonomy (NCBI): domain Eukaryota; kingdom Viridiplantae; phylum Streptophyta; class Magnoliopsida; order Fabales; family Fabaceae; genus Trifolium; species Trifolium subterraneum. The sequence goes on along the minus strand of OX637462.1, from coordinate 21,763,505 downwards.
ATAGAATAAAAACAAGAGGTTCCTATAGAGTACTATGGATACTTAGGGTGCTCGTACCTTCCCTTCGTATAACCAACCCCCGAACCTTGTTCTCTAAAAATAGGGTTTTTTCGAACTTTTTCCCTTTCCCTCGGATAAATTAAAGATCGGTGGTGGAATATTAAATTGTGAGTCGATGCTAATTAATAGCTCGATATCCAAAAATCACCGCGACAGAAATGGCGACTTCACTGGGGACAACCAAGCGAGTTGAACCTAATTTGTTTTAATCTTTGTTTTGCGCTAGTATTTTATTGCTTATTTGTTTATATGTGTATATATGTTTTTTTGGGATCTCTTGAGTGGTGAGATAAGTCCTAACCCGGGCTTGAGCGACACAATAAGATAGGATGGGATGAAATCATAGTGACATGTCTTTAGATTATGAAGCACATGTGATATGATCCCGCTCGGTGGAGGCCTCACGACGGTAGTACTCGTCGTCATGATAAGTCATGATGGTGTTATTACTTTCAATGTGAGTGTCCGGAGAAGCCGAGGACCTTTAGATTACCTTTAACCCATCTTGGCCTTTTTAGGGCGTAGTGCGGTGACTAACCAAGAGTAAGTCTTGGACTTAGTTGTTACGCGAGACTACACTCAAACGAGATCATTTTGTGAATATTATTGGAACGAGAGTAGTCACGTAATCCAGTGGTGTTCATGAGGCGGTTGATGACTTTGGGAACTTTGTAGAACCCGTCATGCAGGTACAAATAACCATAGTACTTATCATATGGGAGGGCTTTTACCCTTAAGCTCCATCATTATGTATTCCAACTTTCAAAGCTATGTTGTGAATCATCGTAACATAATCATGCATCCATGCATTCATTTCATCATAAGAAAAAATCTTTTCGAAGGACCTAAGAGAATTATTTTGTAAACATCGCAGATTATGGACCTAAAGAAAAGGAACACTAAGAAGTACAGTTTCAAGGAACCGGACCTTTCCCGACTAAGAGAGCTAGGATCTCTAGTCCCTTTCCCCGAAGATTTCCAAAAGCAATATGGGAAGCTTTTGAGCATCCTCAATACAAATGTCGAAGAAGGGGCTCTTAACACACTTGTCCAGTTCTACGACCCAATTTATCATTGCTTCACTTTTGTTGACTATCAGTTGGTTCCTACTCTAGAAGAATTTTCATATTGGGTTGGTTTGCCGATCTCGGAAAAGGTACCTTATACCGGCTTGGAAGAATTTCCCGCACCTTCAGCTATTGCAAAGGCTCTCCATTTGAATAGTTCTGACATAGCCTCTAATATCACTAAAAAAGGGGGATCTCAAGGTTTGACATCCAATTTCTTATTCGGAAGGGCGTTTATGTTTGCTGAAAAGGGGAGTGTGGACGCTTTCGAAGCTATCCTCGCTCTACTCATCTATGGGTTGGTGTTATTCCCCAACGTCGACTACTTTGTTGATAGTAGTGCCATCCAAATCTTTTTGGGAGGAAACCCTGTTCCTACCTTACTTGCGGATGCCTACCATTCCATTCACCATAGAACTCAAAAGGGTAACGGACTTATTATTTGTTGTGCACCATTGCTATATAGGTGGTTTATTTCACACCTACCTCAGATTAGTCGCTTCAAAGAGAATCCAGAAAAGCTCCGGTGGTCCCAAAGGGTTATGCCTCATACTTCGGCCGATATAGTTTGGTATAATGCCGCTTCTGATGTAGGAGCAATCATTGACAGTTGTGGAGATTTCTCCAACGTGCCTCTTCTTGGCATACGAGGAGGAATCAGTTATAACCCTACTCTTGCTAGACGACAGTTCGGATATCCCATGAGGGATCGGCCTGAGAGTGTCCTTTTGACCGGCATATTTTATTCCAATGAAGAAGGGAGCCAATACATGAGGAAAGAGTTTGCTCGGGCTTGGTACAATGTCCATAGGGAAGGAAAGAATCAGTTAGGAAGGAAGCTTGGTATTGTCTCCGAAGATTACACAAAGTGGGTAATAAGTAGGGCTATAGAACGCGGGATGCCTTATAGTTTTGAAAAATCATCTTCTGCTGATGCATCTTCTTCTACCACACCACCTTCAATTATCCCATTCGAGACCATAGATGAGTTCCAGGAACTTTTGACTAAATTGAAACTTGAGAAAGAAGCATGGGAGGGAAGGTTCCGAGAGTCTGAGATTGAGAACAAAGAGTTGAAGGAGAAGTTGAAAGAACAAGAGAAGATGCTCTCTCTACAAAGTGGTCTGTTGGCCGAGAAGGAAGATATGATTAGGGTCAAGGATGCCTTATTGAGACAGGATAGCAAGAGGAAGAAGAGGCAAGGGGATTTATTTTCCTCTGGCTTCGATTCACATTTTGATGGCTAGTTGGCATCTTGGAAATTGGATTTAGTTTTGTTTTATGTTTTTATTTTGTTTTGAAAAATGGTTGTAACCTTTGAATTATTAATGCAATTTTTATTTACTTTTCCTTTTCTTATAAAATGTTTACAAAATTATTGTCTTAAAGTCCTTCGAAAAAATCTCGCATATTTTAACATAACATATTCATGCATCATATCACATTCATAAGTTTCAAAAAATCGAGTCTCATATTCTTTCTCTCCTCTCTGTCCCAGTTAAAGTGGCCCGACGACCACGACCACAGCCATCTCGCACGTACAACACTCGAGCAAACAAGAAAAAGAGAATGGATCCAGTTGAACAAGAGAACGTTGAGCTCCATGGCGAAATAACAACGCTCCGGGCTGAAGTAGAAAAGCTAACCGCCATGATGACATCGTTGGTGGCTGCGCAGAATCAGCCACTAACCCCTCCTCCTCAAGCTACAGTCATCTCTGAAATCGCCACTGCCCCGGTTCCAGTGGTACCCGTCAACGCACATCAGCACGTCATGCCCGAAGGTTATCCTTGGGGCATGCCTATGAATTTTAATGAAGGGCTTCGACCCCAAGTTCCCGAGGTCCCCAATCCTACTTTGCCGCATGCTACTGTTGTTCCCCAACCTGGGATGATTCTTCCTCAAGTCACTATGTGTGTCCCTCAGTCAACAATGACCATTCCAGCTTCCGTAGCTCACACCGTTCCTTATGTGAGCGAACCAGTCTATCATGCGGAGGATCCAGAGACTTATGGCCGTATGGATAATCTTCAGGATCAGTTTGATAAGATGCAGCTCGAGATTAAGGCCCTTCGTGGGAAGGATTTGTTCGGCAAAAACGCCCATGACCTTTGCTTGGTACCAAATGTTAGGATCCCACCTAAGTTTAAGGTCCCCGAGTTTGAGAAGTACAAAGGAAATTCCTGCCCTCAGAGCCATCTGGTAATGTACGCCCGAAAGATGTCTACTCAAACAGACAACCATCAGTTACTAGTCCACTACTTTCAGGATAGTTTGACAGGTGCCGCTTTGAAGTGGTACATGGGCTTAGATAGTGCCAAGATCCAAACATTCAATGATTTGGGCGAAGCTTTTGTCCGTCAATACAAATACAATCTAGACATGGCTCCAGATAGAGATCAACTTCGAGGTATGTCTCAAAAAGATAAAGAGAGTTTCAAAGAATACGCTCAGCGATGGAGAGAGATTGCCGCTCAGATTTGATTCATTTTACTATGAACGAATGATTGCTAGTGCACCCAGTGATTTCACTGAGATGGTAAACATGGGAATGCGGCTTGAAGAAGGGGTCCGACAAGGACGTTTGGTCAGAGAAAGTGTTCCGGTCAACAGTACGAAAAGGTTTGGGAGTAACTTTGCAAGGAGAAAAGAGTCAGAAGTAAGTATGGTGGCCCACGGACAGCATCAACGACCGTATATGGGCTACCAACACGTTGCAGCTGTTTCACCAGTGCCTCAAAACCCGCCTTACCAGCCACAAATGACCCAAAGACCACCTTCGCACTATCCACCACTTTATCAACAAACATATCCTCAACAACCATACCCACAACAACCACAAATTCGACCACAAACTCCCCAACAACCCTACAATTATCCCAATCGCACCCAGAGAAATCCATCATTTGACCCCATACCCATGAAATATGCCGACCTACTCCCCGCCTTACTCGCCAAAAATTTTGTCCAGACGAGACCACCTCCACCTGCGCCAGCAGTACTACCTACTTGGTACCGTAGTGACCTAACTTGCGCCTTCCATCAAGGGGCCCCTGGCTATGATGTAGAACGTTGCTACGCCTTCAAAAAAGCTGTTCAAGAATTAATCCATAATAAGGTGCTGTCCTTCAAAGATGAAAATCCCAACGTCCGAAACAATCCGCTGCCCAATCACGGGTCCTCTGTCCATTTTATCCAAAGTTGCCAAGAAACAAGCACCATTCTCAGTATAAAGGATATCAAAACCCCGTTGGTGCCCATTCATAGTAAAATGTGTGAAGCAAAGTTGTTTAGCCATGATCATGCAACTTGTGAGGAATGTTTGAAGAATCCTCAAGGTTGTTCCCGAGTTCAAGAGGACATACAAAGGTTGATGGATAAAGGAGAATTGGTAGTTACAAAGAAGAGCGGGGATGTTTGTGTCATAGTACCAGAATTCAATGTCTCTGACCGTCTCGAGATGATATATAATAGTGGAGAGCCCACAGTTACCCCGCTGGTGATCTGCTTGCCAGGGCCTATGCCATATACGTCCCTGAGAGCTGTGCCATATAGATATGATGCCACCATGTTGCAAGATGGGGTGGAAACACCTATTCCTCCTTTGATATCCGTGGACAATATTGTAGATAATAGCAAAATATTGAGGAGTGGGCGTATTCTTCCGGGAGTTGTTCAAGAAAAGACCGGTAGTCCTGTTGAAAAAACACAAATTCCTGACTCTAGTGGGACTGGTGAAAGGGTGTATGAAGACTCAGATGAAATTTTGAAAATGATCAAGAGAAGTGAGTATAAGATCGCGGATCAATTACTATAAACCCCTTCCAAGATTTCAATTTTATCACTCTTAATGAATTCTGATGCGCACAGAGATGCACTAATGAAGGTCTTGGACCAGGCATATGTCGACCATGACGTAACCTTAGGCCAATTTGGTAGCATAGTGGGGAATGTCACAGCCTGCAATAACTTGAGTTTCAGCGACGAGGAACTCCCTGAAAAAGGAAAGGACCATAACTTAGCATTACATATCTCGGTAATTTGTAAATCTGATGCCTTATCCAATGTTTTGGTGGATACCGGGTCATCTTTGAATGTAATGTCCAAGTTTACTGTCGACAAGCTCGCATACTGTGGTGCGCCTTTGAGGCCGAGTGCATTAATCGTGAAAGCCTTCGATGGGTCAAGAAAGTCAGTAATCGGTGAAATAGACCTACCCATTTCAGTTGGTCCCCATGAGTTCCAAATTACCTTTCAAGTCATGGATATTCAAGCTTCTTATAGTTGTTTGTTGGGACGACCATGGATTCACGAAGCGGGGGCGGTGACTTCCACACTTCACCAAAAGCTGAAATTTGTGCGGGAAGGAAAATTGGTGATTGTGAATGGAGAGGAAGCTTTATTGGTGAGTCATTTGTCGGCTTTTTCTTATATCAGTGCTGATGTTAGGGACGGTACGTCTTTCCAGGGGCTTTCTATTGAAGAGAAAAGGTCAAAAAAGGGGAAAACATTTATGTCTTCTGCAAAAGATGCGCAAAGGGAAGTACAACAAAGGTCATATCTGAAATGGGGGAAGTTATTACAAATGCCGAAAAGAAGACACATGGAGGGTCTGGGTCCTGCTCCGTCTACAGGAACGGTCAATCCAAATAAGGGTACCTTCGTCAGTGCCGAACCAATTCACACTCCACCAGAAACTAATGCTATCATTGAAGATGAAGTTGAAGAAGAGCAGCCTTCTTTCGTGATTCCAGGAAGAATTTGCCGCAATTGGGTCGTTGTTGATGTCCCTTCTGTCACTCCTTTATCTAAGTAATATGTTTGTCTATTTTCGTTTTCCAAAAAAATCCTTTTGTCCTGCCCAAGGCAAAAGCGAACGCATGTGGGGCTTGTTTTGAGCTTCAAGTATTTTAATGAAATTGTCGTTTTTATCATGACTTTTATTTTTGTTTTCTTTTTATTCTGGAAAATGGTAACACAAAAAACCAAAGTATATATTTTATTTTCCTTCTACTTCCTAGCTTTTAATCATTTTCCAAAAGGTTTGCATTCTTTTATTTAATACAATCAATCATAAATCATATGCAGATTAAGCATCAATGAACCCGTTGAACACAATGTTCCTAGGCCCTCTCCCAACTTTGAGTTCCCTGTTTACGAGGCTAAAGAGGAAGAGGATGAAGGGATCCCTGATGAGATCAAACGACTATTAGATCAAGAGAAGAAAGTCATTCAGCCTCATGAGGAAGATGTGGAGTTAATTGATTTAAGTTCCGGCGAAGGAAAGAAAGAAATCAAGATTGGGGCATCCTTAGAAGCATCTGTCAAGGAAAGGGTGATCGTTTTACTCAGAGAGTATGTTGACATCTTCGCCTGGTCATATCAGGATATGCCCGGTTTAGATCCCGAAATTGTGGAACATCATTTGCCTCTGAAGCCAGAATGTCCTCCGGTAAAGCAAAAGTTAAGAAGAACTCATCCGGATATGGCCCTCAAGATCAAAGAAGAAGTACAAAAACAAATTGACGCTGGTTTTCTTATTACATCAGAATATCCTCAGTGGTTGGCTAACATAGTACCGGTTCCAAAGAAGGACGACAAAGTCAGAATGTGTGTTGATTACAGAGATTTGAACAAAGCCAGTCCGAAAGATGATTTTCCTTTGCCTCACATTGATGTATTGGTCGATAACACAGCTAAATCCAAGGTTTTCTCCTTCATGGATGGTTTCTCCGGGTACAATCAGATCAAGATGGCAGTTGAAGATAGAGAGAAGACCGCTTTCATTACACCTTGGGGCACATTCTGTTACAAAGTAATGCCTTTCGGTCTAACAAATGCGGGTGCTACCTATCAAAGGGGCATGACCACCCTTTTTCATGACATGATGCACAAAGAAATCGAGGTATACGTAGATGATATGATTGTCAAGTCGGGCACCGAAGAAGAACACGTGGAGTATTTAGCGAAAATGTTTCAAAGGTTGAGGAAATATCGTCTCCGTTTAAATCCCAACAAATGCACTTTCGGTGTTAGATCCGGAAAGCTCCTGGGATTCATTGTTAGTCAAAAGGGTATCGAGGTAGATCCAAACAAAGTTAGGGCCATCAGAGAAATGCCAGCTCCACAAACAGAAAAGCAAGTTAGAGGTTTCCTGGGTCGACTAAATTACATCTCTAGATTCATCTCCCATATGACTGCCACGTGTGGGCCGATATTCAAGTTGCTTCGCAAAAATCAAGGGATTGTTTGGACAGAGGACTGTCAGAAAGCTTTTGACAGTATCAAAGAGTATTTAATGGAACCTCCGATCCTTATCCCTCCAGTTGAAGGAAGACCGTTCATCATGTATTTAACCGTGCTAGAGGAATCTATGGGTTGTGTGCTGGGGCAACAGGATGAAACCGGTAGAAAAGAGCACGCAATCTATTATTTGAGTAAGAAATTCACAGATTGTGAATCTCGATACTCCATGCTTGAGAAGACTTGTTGTGCTTTGGCTTGGGCTGCCAAACGTCTCCGGCATTACTTGATTAATCATACTACTTGGTTGATATCCAAAATGGATCCAATTAAGTACATTTTTGAGAAGGCAGCTCTAACCGGAAGAATTTCCCGTTGGCAGATGTTGCTGACCATTTGGCTCACCAACCAGTTGAAGATTACCAGCCAATCAAGTTCGATTTTCCAGATGAAGAGATCATGTATTTGAAGATGAAGGATTGCGATGAACCGGTGTTTGGCGAGGGGCCAGACTCTGAATCCCAGTGGGGTTTGATATTTGATGGGGCTGTTAACCTCTACGGTAGTGGAATTGGGGCAATCATTGTTACCCCTAAAGGTGCTCACATTCCTTTCACTGCGAGATTACAATTTGAATGTACTAACAATATTGCAGAATATGAAGCTTGCATCATGGGCATTGAAGAAGCTATTGACTTAAGGATCAAAAACATCGACATTTATGGAGACTTAGCTCCTGTGATTAATCAGATCAAAGGAGAATGGGAGACTCGCCATGCTGGTTTGATTCCTTATAGAGATTATGCAAGACGGTTGTTAACTTTCTTCAACAAGGTTGAGCTACATCACATTCCTCGTGACGAGAATCAAATGGCTGATGCTTTAGCCACTCTATCTTCAATGTACCGAGTTAATCGCCGGAACGAGATACCAACCATCAGTATTCGGTGCCTTGAGAGACCAGCATATGTGTTTGCAACCGAGGAAGTGGTGGATGACAAGCCTTGGTTTCATGATATCAAGATGTTCCTTCAGAAGCAAGAATATCCCCCTGGGGCATCTAGCAAAGACAAAAAGACTCTGAGAATGCTGTCCAGTAGTTTCTTCCTGAATGATGAGGTGTTATACAAAAGGAATTTTGATATGGTCCTACTGCGGTGTGTGGACAAACATGAGGCTGATCTATTGATGCATGAAGTACATGAAGGTTCATTCGGAACCCATCCTAATGGACACACAATGGCCAAGAAAATGCTAAGAGCCGGCTACTATTTGATGACAATGGAGTCTGATTGTTACAAACATGCCAGGAAATGCCATAAATGTCAGATTTATGCGGATAAGATACATCTACCGCCAACTTCTCTGAATGTTCTCTCTTCTCCTTGGCCGTTCTCCATGTGGGGTATCGACATGATTGGTCGGATTGAACCAAAGGCTTCCGACGGACATCGTTTCATCTTAGTGGCTATTGATTACTTCACCAAGTGGGTTGAGGCGGCATCTTATGCCAATGTGACCAAGCAGGTGGTCGTGCGTTTTATCAAGAACCATATTATCTGCCGTTATGGTGTTCTTAACAAGATTATTACAGATAATGGGACAAACTTGAATAACAAAATGATGAAAGATCTGTGTGACGAGTTCAAGATTGAGCATCATAATTCATCTCCTTACCGGCCTCAGATGAATGGCGCAGTTGAAGCTGCAAATAAGAACATCAAGAAGATCGTGCAGAAAATGGTGGTCACTTACAAAGATTGGCATGAAATGTTACCTTTTGCTTTACATGGATACCGTACTTCAGTTCATACTTCGACAGGGGCAACCCCTTTCTCTTTAGTATACGGCATGGAAGCAGTACTCCCCGTAGGGGTTGAAATCCCATCAATGAGAGTCTTAATGGAAACCGAGTTGGCCGAGGCCGAATGGTGCCAAAATAGATATGACCAATTGAATTTAATTGAGGAGAAACGCATGGCGGCTTTATGTCATGGACAGTTATATCAGAGAAGAATGAAACAGGCTTTTGACAGGAAGGTTCGGCCTCGTGAGTTCCGTGAAGGTGACCTTGTGGTCAAAAAGATTTTGTCCTTTCAGCCGGATTCTAGGGGCAAGTGGACGCCTAATTATGAAGGCCCGTATGTTGTCAAAAGAGCTTTTTCTGGTGGTGCTATGACTCTTGCAACCATGGATGGTGATGAGCTCCCTCGTCCTGTGAATGCCGATGCCATCAAGAAATACTTTGTCTAAAAAATAAAAGAACAGCTCGCTAAGTTGAAAACCTGAAAGGGCGGCTTAGGCAAAAATGAGCGTCTCGGTGGGCTGAAAACCCGAAAGGGCGGTCCAGGCAAAAATTAGAGACATAAACAGAAAATAATATCCTGATAGGTCGAAAACCTGAAAAGGCGATCTATGCAAAAGTTAAGGAATAAGACAAGTAACTGCATCGGATCAGGCATCACTTGCTCAGAGTACCTCGATTGACAAAATATCTTTGGCTTACAACATTCTAGACTGCAAATTCAAAGTTGTTAGGGAGAATAGCGATCATTGTGTTTAACGTACCTTTCCCACCCAATTACCATTTTTCATCTTTGTAACGATCTGTGGGGTTGTGCTTTTCGCCAATCGCCACTCTTTTAATCAAATTCGAGCCTGTGCCCTCTATTTGGAATTCAAATTTATTTGCAATTTTGTTTCCCCCTCTTTCAATTTAAAGTACTTGAAGCAAAAACTCAAAAAATAATTTAAAGTTTTTTAGTAGTTCTTTTTTGAAAAAATACAAATGACAAACATACTTCTTAGATTCATGAGTCATACAAGCATATATCAACATTGTTCCGAAAGCAGACAGATTCAACAAGGCAAATACAGTCATTGCTAAAAAAAACAAAAGCTCGATGAGTCGAAAACCTGAAAGGGCGGCTTAGGCAAAAATGAGTGTCCCGGTGGATTGAAAACCCGAAAGGGCGGTCCAGGCAAAAATTAGGGGCAAAACAAAAAAAGAAATATATTCCCGGTGGATTGAAAACCCGAAAGGGCGATTCAGGCAAAAGTTAGGGATTTCAAAAAAAAGGAAAAAAGCAAAAGCATGACTGTTGAAGCAAAGACCATGAGAAAATATTCAGTTTCAGTGTACGAAATGGCGACTTCTGCCAGACCTCTGACCGATGGGCTTTACCCCAAGAGGCAATCACTCTTAACATGGATTGACACACCATACCGGGTTTTACCCCGAGGATCTGATTTATTTCACTTATAACGATGGTGCCCCCAGCGGAGGACTACCGAGTGGTTGTACGGATACGTCGGCCCAATGCTCATCTTGCCTGATCCAACTTTTATCTCATCCAGTCATGTACAAATATCATTCAATCATACAAATACAAGCTACATACATACATACATACAATCATTCACATATGTATACATACATTCATATTTACATACAACATGCAAACAAAATCATTCATACATACTGCATTGACCATCACGTGTCCTGCTTCAATACATCACAAAAAGAGTCATCCCCAGTGTATCTGGTCCAGAGATGTCTCCATCAATCATACATCACAAAAAAGCCATCCCCAGTGAGTCTGGTCTAGAGATGTCTCTATCAAGCATATTTCAAGTAGCAGGTTTTGCAAACGAACAACTGCAAACTTGTGGATTATTTCCCAAAAAAACGAGTCATCCCCAGTGAGTCTGGTCCAGAGATGTCTCCATCAAACATATTCAAAGTAGCAGGTTTTGCAAACAATCAACTGCAAACTTATGGTTAATTTCCCCAAAAGAAGTCATTTCCAGTGTGTCTGGTCCAGACAAATCCACATTCTTGTCATGTCTCGCTCTCCCACAATGACAGCAGACCATTTATTTCCTCGTTGTGTTCTTACCATCCCACAATGATGGTAGACACTGTCTTTGCTTGTCCTTACCATCCCACAATGTTGGTGGACACTGTCTTTACTTCTGTCTGCACATAGGACCTTATCGCTTTCAGTCTTTACTTCTGTCCGCACCAGGACTTTATTGCTTTCCGTCTTTACTTCTGTCCGTACACAGGACTTTATCTGCTTATGTCCGCACACAGGACTTTATTGCTTTCCGTCTTTACTTCTGTCCATACACAGGACTTTATCGCTTTCACTCTTTACTTCTGTCCGTACACAGGACTTTATCTTCTTATGTCCACACACAGGACTTTATCGCTTTCCGTCTTTACTTCTGTCCGTACACAGGACTTTATCGCTTTCTGTCTTCATCACCCCTGTCAAATAATCTTCATTATATTCGAAACACTTGTAAACATAACATTCATAAGCATAACACTCATGACGTCATATCACAGCATTTTATAGTTCAATTCGGTCAAAAATGGTGCACTCGGTATTTAAGTCTCTTCCATCGTCGAACCAAAACAAAAACACCATCAAAAATCATCTCTTTCTTTTTATCTCCGATGGAAGAAAATTAAATAGGGGCATCTGTCATACCCCATTTTTTGACCGATTGATTTTGTTCGGCGTTTAAAACCTTCTTGCCCTCTTTGTCATTTCTGACGAAATTTCGGCAGAGAGGTATTTTAAAATACCTCATTTGTTGTTTCTTTTATATTTATTCTTTTTTCTATTATTATTATTATTGTTTATTATTTTTACCATTATTTGTTATTATTATTATCTTCTTCATTTTTTAATTTTATTTATTTATTTTATTTCCTTTTTATTTTCTGTTTTTTATATATTTATTTAATTTAATTATTTTGTTTTTATTATTTAATTTTATTTTTGTCCTTTTTTTTCTGATTAAAAAAATCAGAAAAAAATTGAAAGTCAACTCCCTTTCTCCATGCGCAGAAGGCTTTCTGCCTGAACAGTGTCCTTTTGTCCCAAATTGCAATTTTTTGTCCAGGTTTTGGCTTAGTCCAGAGGGTATCAGAGACCTCAATTTTGTGTATATAGTGAACAGCAATTAATGAACATAAAGGGGTCTCAGCCGCAGAGCAAACAACAAAAAATCCAAACAAACCCTAATTTTTCTAGATCTGAAAAAATCATCAAAAAAAAACCAGACCAAAAAACCAGAAAACCAAAAACAGAACAAAGATCAAAAATATAATACCATCATCATCTTCTTCCTCCACAGAACAAAAAAACGAAATCCATATTCATCAAACCATCATCATCGTTGTTCATCACAACCCAAAACGAAACCCATTTTTTATTTCTTTCCAAAAACAAAACAGAAACCGAAACCAGAGGAAGAGACAGAGGAGATTTCGATTTCGAAAAAAACGAAGGTTGATTCTCGTTTTCCATTTTCGTTTCTGTTGTCTTGATCTAGATCTTGGGGTTTGATTTTTGTTTATTTCAAGTATATATTCGGGGTTGGGGTTTGATTTTGTATATATTTGGTGTTGAAATATTTTTGAAACAATGGGGTTTGAGAGAAAAAAAAATGAGAGAGAAAGATGAAGGGATGAACACGGCGGCGGGTGAGAGGGAGAGAAGGAGAGAGGCTACGGCGGGTGAGAGAGAGAGGAAGAAGAGAAAAATGAATTTTTTTAGGGTTAGGGGTATTTATACTCCAACCCGATCCGGTGTGCGCGTGTCTATCGCAGCACACCGTGCACCCTCGCTTATCAGCCACTGATCTCTATCAGATGGCCTAGATCTTTTCCTTTTAAATTTAGATCAGGGCCGTCTGATCCATCAGACCGCCAGAATTGATCCTGGTTTTTTGTTTGTTTTTTACACAGATGGGCCTTTGTTTGGACTGGGCCTGACAGTTTTGCTGCTTTTTGCACCCCTGCTTATTTCGTTTTCATGATTCACACCCCCTGTTTTAATTTTAATTTTATTTTTTAAGCTTATGAGATAAGTGCTTTTGGCATAAGCTATTTTAGCTTTTATTTTAGCCAATCAAGCATGATGTCGAGGCTTATTTTATTTTCCGATTTATTTGATATTTAAAAGTTGTTAATATTACTTTATGTCTTTATTTATTTTTAGCTAATTTTATTTTTTAAGCTTATGAGATAAGTGCTTTTGGCATAAGCTATTTTAGCTTTTATTTTAGCCAATCAAGCATGATGTCGAGGCTTATTTTATTTTCCGATTTATTTGATATTTAAAAGTTGTTAATATTACTTTATGTCTTTATTTATTTTTAGCTAATTTTATTTTTTAAGCTTATGAGATAAGTGCTTTTGGCATAAGCTATTTTAGCTTTGTTTAGCCTTGTAAAGCATGATGTCGAGGTTTATTTTCATTGTCTTGGTTTCGTATTTATTTATTTATGCTATTTATCCATTACATATCATATTTATTTCATTACATCGATTTATTCATCATTTTTTTTTACCATTATTTTATTATCGTAACATTGAGTATTTATCGCTTATTAATTGCCATTTACTTCTGCTTTTGAATTTAGGATGTAAATAGGCCAAATGTAAACTCTAAATAAAAGTGCATAGCATACCCCGTCTCTTGCATCATTTCATATTTATTTTCTCGCAAAAAATTTTAGAGTGTGATTAGGCCAATGTACCCTAAATGAAAAAATTGCATCTCATGCATATTTATTTTTTATCGCTTTCCGCCAATATGCGTAACGTTAAATTCCGAGGGAAAAGGCGTCGCTTTGATCGAAATATCATTGCGAATTGTCTTCGCGTTTAATTCATTTGTTATGACGTTTTAGATTAGTGTCATTTTGCGCGCGTAACCATTACCTATTTTCTTCTCAAAAAATGAGGTCAAAACCTCTTTCAAAAAATACCTAATTATTTTCTTTTCGAAATATCATGGAGACACAAAATTTTTCAGCAAACATTTCGATCAAAAACCTTGGAATTCAAACCAAGTGTTCTTTTTTTTCTTACAAAAAACTTGGAATTCAAACCAAGTGTCTTTTATCACTTCAAATATTTTCTCAACTAACCTTGGATTTTAAACCAAGTGTCCGCGTTCTTTTTTCTTAATCAAATCTCAATCAATTTAACCATATAGACTTTTTTCACAAATTAACATCAATCAAAATCACATTTTGCCATTTTTGGCTTTTGGTATTTTAAAACCATTTTCAAAACCTTAAAGTCAAATAAACAAATTTACTCGTCTTTTTACCCCGAACTACGGTGATTTGATCCTTCGGGTACGTAGGCATGAGACTTGTCTCTCCGATCAATAAAATCAACAAAAAAAAACATTTTTCTTTCTTCGTCAGTTGAACTTTTTTTTTTATCATTACTTTAATTCTCCCACTTATACATTTTTTTACAAGCATTTAAAATTAAGCGCATAGATAGAATAAAAACAAGAGGTTCCTATAGAGTACTATGGATACTTAGGGTGCTCGTACCTTCCCTTCGTATAACCAACCCCCGAACCTTGTTCTCTAAAAATAGGGTTTTTTTGAACTTTTTCCCTTTCCCTCGGATAAATTAAAGATCGGTGGTGGAATATTAAATTGTGAGTCGATGCTAATTAATAGCTCGATATCCAAAAATCACCGCGACATCTATTTCAAAGGAATCCACTTTTACTTGATACCTGAGAATTTATTTTTCTCAGTGGTGTAGGAATTTATTTTTCCTATGGTGATTCATATTTTGTGGGAATTTATTTTTCCCTGGTTTAACTATATGGCGCTTATGTGTGAGAGTTTATTTCTCTCCTATCTTGTACCCTATGAGGCTAAGTTGTGTATTTCCGCTGTTGCATGCCTCTGATGCTGCCTGTTCATTATTTGTCACTTGAAGATCTCTTTTGAAAATAATGTGACAATGTATTATCTTCTTTCTTAGCTGTGTGTTTACGTTGACTTGAAGGAAGGTATGTACTGCATCTCTCCATCGAGGCGATTCGAGATAGTAGTTTATTTTATTTTCTTATAAACCAAAAGTTACAAATTGTCGCGGTGATTTTTGGATGTCGAGTTATTAATTAACTTCGAATCGCAATTTAATATTCCACTACCGATCTTTAATTTATCCGAGGGAAAGGGAAAAAGTTCGAAAAAACCCTATTTTTTAAAGATCAAGGTTCGGGGGTTAGTTATACGAAGGGAAGGTACTAGCACCCTAAGTATCTATAGTATCCTATAGGAACCTCTTGTTTCTATTTCTAACTTTGCGCTTTATTTTTAATTGCTTGTAAAAAATGTATAAGTGTAGGAATTAAAGTGGTGATAAAAAAAGTTTAAAGTGACGAAAAGGAAATTTTTTTTTGTTGATTTTATTGATTGGAGAGACAAGTCTCATGCCTACGTACCCGAGGGATCAAACCACCGTAGTTCGGGGTAAAAGTTACGAGTAAATTTGTTTGTTTGATTTTAAAGTTTTGAAAATGGTTTTAAAGACAAAAGCCAAAAGTGGCAAAATGTGAGTTTGATTGATGTTAGTTTGTGAAGAAAGTCTATATGATTAAATTGATTGAAGTTTGATTATGAAATAAGACGCGCACACTTGGTTTAAAATCCAAGGTTTATTGAGAAAAGGTTTTGAGTGATAAAAGACACTTGGTTTAAAATCCAAGGTTTTTGCATGATTAAAAAATGTATGAATGAAGAAAATGCACTTGGTTTAAAATCCAAGGTTTTGGCGAGAAAAAGGAACACTTGGGTTAAAATCCAAGGTTTTAGCGATAAAAGAAGCCATTGGTTTAAAGTCCAAGGCACTTGGTTTAAAATCCAAGTTTGGTGATAAAAAAAGAAACTCTTGGGTTAAAATTCAAGGTTTTAGCGATAAAAGAAGCCATTGGTTTAAAATCCAAGACACTTGGTTTAAAATCCAAGTTTGCGATAAAAAAGAACTCTTGGGTTAAAATCCAAGGTTTTCACGATAAAAAGAAACGTTTGTTTTAAAGTCCAAAGTTTTGAAAAATGCTTGATGACAAAGTATTTTTGTGCTTTTGAGAATGAATTGTTTTGACTTTTTTGAAGAGATGTTGACCTCATTTTTTTTGAGAATAAAATGACTAATTATTTCAATTGGAATGTTGGGTTCCAAATTAAAAAAAAAAGGTAGCGCTAAAAGAATAATAACGTCGCAATAAGAAAATTAAGCGCGAAGACAATCCGTAATGATATTTTGATCAAAACGGTGTCTTTTCCCGCGGAATTAAATATGCTAACGTTTTTGCGGAAAGCGATAAATAAATATGCATGAGATGCAAGTTTTTTCATTTATAGTGTACATTTGTTCCTAATTACATTCTAAGGTATTTGCAAGAAAAATAAATATGAGATGAATGCAAGAGGATGCTATGCAATTTTTATTTAAATTTACATTAAACCCTAAAATACAATCTAATGTCCTTGCAATAAAATAAATGGTTAATTAATTAGGAAATAAATTAAATGTTAGATTAACAAGCAATAATAATGAAGTATGTTAGTGACAATAATAATGATAAGTTAGTAAGTTAGTAATGATAAAGAATAAAGCATGAATAATAAAAGTTAAGTTAGTGAGCAAGATTAAGCACAAATAATCATGAAATAAATAGTAAAAAATAAAAAGAACCTCAAATAAGTGCTTATTTTGGATTAAATAGCTTATTGAAGCACATTCCATAAGCACTTTTATCATAGGCAAAAATAAAATAAAAAAAACAGAAGGGGGTGCAAATATCAACAAAAACAGAAAGGGGGTGCAAAAAGCAACTCTAGGCCCAAGCCCAGCTGGGGGCGTGGCCCAGAGGGGGTGTGTGAAGTAAAAAGTAAAAATCAGATCAGAGCCGTCTGATTGATCAGACGGTTCTGATTTAATCAAAGAGGAAAATTAGGATCAGGGACGTTTGATTGAAAATAGATGGACATAGGCGCGCAGGTGCACCGTAAGGCTGTGCACCTGCGCGCACAGGATCATAAACATGGTATATATACAAAAACCCTAAAAATTCATCACAAATCACATAAACTTCTTCTCTCCTCTTCTTCTCACCCGCGGCGGTGATTATCTTCTCACACCATTTTTGTGATCTATCTCGGTTACTGTCTTTTCAAACTCAAACCTCAACTCAAATCTTCAAAAACAAATACTAAACACATACCCAGATTTGAAATAGACAAAAATCAAACAATCAAAAACCGGATCGGAAGAAAGCAAAACAACCTTTGGTTCTTTTTGAAAACGGATTCAAAATCCTCTCTGTCTCCTCTTCTCGTTTCTGTGTTCCGTTTTTTATTTCCCTTTTGATTCGGTTTGGATGAATTCGTATGGTTTGGATCCGTTTGAATATGGAGGAATCGATTTGCTACTGATGAATCGGTTTTGATGATTTAATTCTGGGTTTAGTTCTTTGAACGGTTTTTGAAGGTTTTGGTTTTCTGGATTTGTGATGATGAATGATGGTTAATGGTTTCTGGGTTCGTGATTTTGTGTTGCTGATGATACTGATGAACTTTGATTTTTTCGTTTTCTATCCTTTTTTTATTTCTGTTTTCATTGATTTTTGGTTTGATGAAGAATGGGGATGATGATTGTTAATGGATTTTTCTGGGTTTCAATGAAGAAGATGAATGTTCTTTTTTTTCTGCGGCTGATCCATTTTTTCCTCTCTGGAAACTGTACAATTAACACAGTATAAATACTGTGTCAGAAATTAGGGTTAGGACATATGGAAATTTTCCCTTTTGGACAAAATTGCCCCTTTGGGCCTGATGAGGACAAAAGACCAGATTTGGACCTTTGACAAACTTGACAAAAACACCCAAAAAATAATAAAAACAAAAATATAAATAAAAATGAAAAAAGAAATAAAATAAAAAATATATAATAATTATAAAAACGAATTTAAATAAATAATAATAAATAAAAAATAAAGAAATATAATAAAAGAAATAATATTAAAAAGAAAATTAAACCAAATAAATGAGGTATTTTAAAATACCTCTCTGCCGAAATTTCGTCAGAAACGAACAAAAAAAATCCGTCTTAAAAAGACGCATAAAAACGATCGGTCAAAAAATGGGGTATGACACAAATGTTTGTTGAATTTCAATGAACATGCAAACGTTTTCTTAGACTGATAAGCACGAAATTGTTTTGAGATTTCTAGTTGGTCTCGCGAGTGTAAAATACTCAAACTAGTTGTTTACCACTTTTCCACGTAAACACCAATACTGGTTTTATTTTCTTTTATTGTTAAAATCTGTGACGCCTCTAATTTCTTATTGTTAGCAATTCATTCCTCGACACCACCATATTTAATCCGTAACTTATTTTACGGCATTATCAAATTTCAATATTTTACAATTGATTTATGAATTTAATCCAATAGGTCCTCTTTTGAACCTTCATCTCCTCTTTGTTTTTTTTTCTTCACAATATTTTGTTTTTATCATCACTCTATTTTAAATTTATTTTATTTCTTTAATTTTACTTTTAAAATTATTATTATATTACATTTAGTGTCATATATGATACTCTATAAAATTCGTGCTCTTTTGAACCTTCATCTCCTCTTTGTTTTTTTTTCTTCACAATAATTTTGTTTTTATCATCACTCTATTTTAAATTTATTTTATTTCTTTAATTTTACTTTTTAAATTATTATTATATTACATTTAGTGTCATATATGATACTCTATAAAATTCGTGCTATCGCACGGGTCAGCGTCTAGTCAATTAAAATTATACATCTCATATTAACATTTGATTCAAAGTAATTAAATTGCATAAATATCAATCAATTAAATTTAACCAATATAATATATAAATATGGATTGCAGCATTTTAACATAATGCATCCATTATAGCCAGGTGGTAAAGTGCTTTATGTATGGGTAGACGGTCTTGGGTTCAAACTCTCCTCCTTGATTATTATCTTTTTTTTCCCTTTATTTTGAAGGTTGTTTAAGAAAAATTAATTCACAAAAATGGTCCAAAATGGACTCAAACCTATGACATGGTCGCAAATCGCAATTGAAAGAGGCATCAACCGCTGGGACGCGTGAATAAATCCTAATATTATTTGCTAGTATGTGATATATATAAACTTACGGTGACAAAAACATATTTAAATTTAACATCATCTTCAACCTTTAGCCGAGTCAAAATCTGACCCACGATCCAAGCTTAAAAATCGACGGTTTCAGGTCATCTAAGCGTAAAAAATAACAATCTATTATCCCGAAACATCACAAAAACCATTTACAAAATTTTAATTTTGATTCAAATTATCCAAAATAAAAAACCTAAAATTAAAATTTTCAAAACTTAACAGTTTTGCGGTTACCCAAACATCAACAAAGTTCTTGCATTTTTTTTTATAAAAAAAAATTAATATAAAGTTATTGCATTTGATTCGTTGATGAAGTAGTATTTTCATTCTTATTTTACAATTTTAAATCTAGATCTATTAAATCACAATGAACTCAGATATATTATGGTTAAAGAATAAGAGATTTTTTTAATAGGAATGGAAGAAGCTTGAACAGAACAATGCTGTTTTTTGACAAAAGTACATGATGTTGTTGTGATGTTTTAATTGATTTTCACAATAACAATTAAAACTAATTAATAAATCACTATAAGGATTAGGGTAATTTTGTTACTTTTAATATGGTGCGGACTTAATTGCAATATTAATACATACAAGGATACATGGTAAGTGTTATGTACCATATAATTCTAGGTGGCACTAACTAAATCAACATTGTTTCCTCATTGACTAGATTAGTGACTTCACCAAAGAAGTCAAAAGCATGACTTCACCATAGAATTTTCCTTCTTTATTTCCTTGAAGATTACTAAAAAAGCTTCTTTAATTTATGTTTTGATCAACTTGATAAGGCGTGAAATTGTCGATCATAATGGATAAGACCTGTTAATATATGGTTCTCTTAGCTTTTTCAAAAGTATAATATAAAATCATATTTTAAATAGGCCTTTTTATTGACTTTTTTTTTTTGACAAACACATTTTTATTGACTTTTTTTTTTACAAACACATTTTTATTGACTTTAGTATTTGTCAATAGGCCCGGCTCTGAGCATAGGCCAATGGGTGCGATGGCCTGAGGCCCATTATTTTAAGGGGTCAATTTTTTTTTATACTACCTATTATTATAAAGTAAAAAAATCAATTATATTTAAAGAAAGAATCTTAGTCAAAAGGAAACAATTTAAAGAAAGAATAAATTATATTTAAATAAAATATGATTAAGATAAAAAATAGGTGTTATTCAAAAGTGAAATTGAGGTTCAATTTTTTTTATTTATATATACTACTGCTTAAAACTTGATTGGGAAATTACTATAGGATTACTGAAATATATACGCATAACAACAAAACTTCATGTGATTAGAAAAAAAAACATTTTGGAGAGAACAATGACGAATATGAACATCAGTCACAAAAAGAATCTTTTAAAGTCGAGTATTTTCTTGTTGTTGTTTATATGACAATTGTTAGAATCAAAATAGATTCGTAAACCCTAGAGTCAATCATGTTAATCATCAAGAAATAATTTATAACCATAATCATAAGCGGAAGCGTACCTGAGTTTGCCATATGTAATAGATTGAAGGTCACCGGGTATGTGATCTTCCAACTGTAGAATCCCTTATGGGCTCTTTGAATCTCCTCTGATGTGGATGAAGAGAAAACCTTATGAGCCGCCGTTTTCACGTTAGTCTATAATTGGGGACCATAACCCTTATAAATAACCTTAGGGTTATTTCTTAGTTTTCAATATTCTAATTTGGTCCCTCATCAAATTAGATATTGACTTATCGTATCTACACAATAATTATCTTTCATGATATTTATGCTTTTAGTCATAGACTTATTATTAATTAGATCACTGCAGCTTTGGCTAATTACATAATGGCCCGAACATACGTAATATTACATTTGTGACCCAAAAATCCTAACAATCTCCCACTGGTCACATATGTAATTATACCCTTGTGTTAGACTTTATGAGCTCAAAATTTGCCATTATATTTCTTAAGCATATCCAAATTATCTCGTCCATTAGTCATGCCAATATATGGAACCAAGGTGATTTTCGTTATATCAATCATAACTAAACCCATCAATGATCACCAATAGTGACATAACTAAATGACATAGATCCATCATGAAATGTGTAGCATGAAAATCACACGAAGTTGGTCTGTACATGTCAATTTTCAACTGGTCCTCCTTAATCCTTAGTGAGATCAAACGTCAACCAAAGTCCGAGTGTAAAAATACCAAAACTTTATTTCTGCAGAAAATATTCTTAAGTCTTACTTGAACTGAAGTATGTCTATATCATAAGAGCATTAAAAAACAACAAACTCCCATTAGAACTGAGTATCACTTAATGACTTGACACCCATACGAGCAATATGCTCACAAAGCCTTTTGGGTGGAAAACTTTAGTAAGCGGATCCGCAAATATTGAGTTTGTACTGATATGCTCTATAGACAACCGTTCACTCTGAACTTAATCTTTAACAACAAGGAACTAGATCTCTATATGCTTGAATTCATCGAGTTCCTGTTGTTACTAAAAATAGAACTACTAATTTATTGTCACAAATAACTTTAGTGGTATTTTAATGCCTTATCCACTATGCGCAGCCTCATGACCAAGTTCTATGATTGGATGCATCATAATAAATTACCTTTGCATTCAACAAAATTGGAGTCAGTATACCAAATGATCTCAAGCTGATCTAACTTCCAATATATGAGCATGTGTTCCTTAGTTCTCTTTAAGTATTGTATGATCCATTTGGATGCTTTCAAATGGTCTAATCTTAACTTACTTAAATACTTTACGAACATCCCAGAAATATACGTAATAACCAAACGCGTACAATATGAATTGATGCGTATGAAATCTTATGTATTTACTTTTCATCAAAGTTATTCATAGGGCACTGATTGAGACTAAACTTGTCTCCCTTAGCCACATGGGTATCACATGGTTTATACAATCATCAACCAAATTCACCTCAAAACCAAACGAGATATCACTTTATGAATTTTGAAATACCATAGTTGAGATGCTTGCTTGAGTTCATATATGGATTTCTTAAATTTGCAAACCATATATTTTGAATGTTTTGAAACAAAATTTTCCGGTTGCACCGTATACATTGTTTCATCAATGTTACCATTTAGAAACGTTGTCTTTATATCCATCAGATGTAGCTCAAGTTCTAAATGTGTCACCAATGCCATTATGATCCTAAAAGAGTCTTTAAAATAAACCACAAAGAAAGTCTCTTTATAATCAATGCATTCTTTATGTGTAAATCCCTTTGTGACAAGACGAACTTTTTACCTCTCCACACTGCCTGTCGAATCCCTCTAATTGGTCTTAAATTTTTATTTAAGACCAATGAGTTTCGCACCTTATGGTAATAAGAAAATATCCCAAATGTCATTGTCATTTATGGACTTTATCACTTTATTCATAGCATCGATCCACCTTTGAGAGTTAGAACTTTTCATTGTTTGATGAAATAGGATCAAATCATCATCCAATGTTAACCTCATGTCCCTGAAGAGATACAATATAGTCATCTGGTATTGTATTTCTACTTTCTCTCATGGATCTCCTGAAATACATGTGTTCTTGAGGTGTAAGAGTTTGTTCTTCTGAAACAATTTCTTGTATGGGGGAGTTAATAACCATATCTCCCTCAGCAAACTCGACATCCTCAAAGAATTGACATTTCCAGATTCAAAAAACCAAACTTAATTGTGGGATCATAAAACCTGTACCCTAGATCCTTTAAAGTATCCCATAAAATAACAACTTACGGTCCTGAAGTTCAGTTTATTTTCATTTGACTTATAAGACCCTGTTTTTAACTGAACAATCTCAAACTTGCAAATGCTTTATACAAGACTTTTGTCTATCCAAAGTTTGTAAGGAGGTTTTGTAGTTGCTATAGTTGGAACCCCATTAAGGACATATACTGCAGTTTTAATTGAGAAAGAAAATTATTGGACGTTGTTCACCTATATTGTTAAATTTACCATTGTATTCACCACCATGGTTAAACTTAACACTTTTGATTCTTTAGTCGAGTTGATTCTCAACTCCATCCTTAAAAAATTTGAACACGTCCAAATGACTTTATTGTTTCATGAGTGAGATCATGATGCCATATAGAAAATTGTCTATGAACGTTATAAATATTGTTTACCATTTCAAAAACCGAAAAGAATATTACACAAATATCAATATTAATAAGTTCAAGGACATCTGAAGTATTATTGGAGTCATATCTCCTTTATTGGTTTGTTTTCCATTTTCTATAAAATATGAATTTGACACAAGTCTCTCTATTCTCCGTTTGGAGATGTCACCCAATATCTTGTGTCAAATGTACTTTAGTTCTCATTGCTCAACCAAATGAAGCAATTGTGCCAAATCAAATAGAGATTATTGTAACCTGACAAAATAACCAGAACCTACTAATTTTGAATTTTGAAACAATTTAAATTTCTATTCCCAAATAATCAAAAATAAAATAGGTTCAAACCACAAATAGAAATTAAATTTCGTCAGAAAGACAATACAAAAAAAAAACTTGGTTTCATCAAAATTCAAATAAAATTTAGTCTTTATTAATAATCTAAATTTTCCAATTGCCTCAACTTGAACTGTTTTATCATCAATCACATATAGATGTATCTTTCATCATCACTTAGTTGCCGACAATTCATAAACCTTACATAGGCACATTGTTGTTAGTTGTGGCACCGAAATCTATCCAACATGTGTGTCTACATACCAAAGTTAAATCAACCTCAAAGCAAACCAAATTAAGAAACATACCTTCCCTTAACATGTCATATTTAACAGTTAAAGTAATGTTTCTTTACCTTTAGCTCCACAAAAGAAACAACTATCTTTATCTGATTTAATTTATTTATGTTGTTGTTCCTTGTGAGATACTGTATCTGCAGCTTATCCTTATACTTTTTTGTTACCATATTTATCTTTTCAAATAGTCTTCCCTAGAATGTTTCCAAAATTACTTTCTTATGATCATCGAACATATGCAATTTGACCTCTCCCACCTTTCCAATTTCCCTCTTCCTTTTAGAGGTACTCTCATCCGTACGAAGTGAGGGAGAATCGGTCCCTAACGCAACGTCGAGATCCACACTTCAAGAACTATCAAAAGATTTACTTTCTAGAACTTGAAGTTTGAGCCATTTAACTAAATTGACATTGGAAGTAAACTTCAACATGTCATTCATAACCGAAAAGAGAACGAAAATCAAGCAAATCATGCTCAAATAAGCCTCAAAATAAAAGTAATTTTAAATTCAAATAAAGGTAAATCCCATCGCAAGATATCGGGAATCCATTAACATTCTATCTTTGGACAAAATATTAACTTTTCAGTGATACCTTGGCGTAGTAATCAAACACCGATAATATAAACATGTTGAATAAAATTTTTCCTTTAGGCCAATTTATTATTCACACGTAAAACCGAATAATTATCACGCGTTTATCACCACAGATGCACTTATAATTATGTAAAAATAGTTACCTTCCTTTGGGCCGGTTAAATATTCATATAAGTTACAAGCATACAACCTTTTATATTTCAAAATAAATTAATCTCCACAAAAGAGGTTACTTTGGCAACATTATGTTTCAATCAACTTATTTCAAAATATATATACTTAAACCGTACGATATTTGAATTTAAATTACTTAACCAAAATTCATATCTAAAGTTGCAACAACAATACCTGTAGTTTTCTAGAACAGTAAATATAATCTTTATTGAAATTCCTCATGTATAGCACTGGAGTCTGATTTTCTTAATGCGAGAATGAAATATCCAAAGACAATTCGCGCAGTAACAATTCCTGGAGCTATTTTCTTAATACTTGATACACATATAAGACAAACCAAATATCACATAAAAATAGTTAATAGCAAAAGTTAATGATATGCACTAGTGTTGTCTTATACAATATTAACATATCAAGTGACAACGTTTGTATAATTTCAATATTAAACCTCAAATTAACCAAAAGAGAAATACCAAACCACAAGTCCGTATATAAAATTGAGACTGAAAAATAATCCAAACCTAAATTCTTGAACCAAAAGGGACCGAACCATAACAATTGATAAGGACATCATCTCAATTTATTTTATCACGAAACAATAAACTGCAACATTGGCACCGCAACAAGTATCAAACTAAATAGCCATTAGCAAGAACCCAAGCACACAATGCACATACCAAACTGAATCATTATTTTATTCTCAATTTATAGGTCATAAAAATTTCACCAAAGTGCCAAATTGCAGATTACAAAAGATTAAACTTAATTCAGTTAAAATATAAAACTGAACTGAACAACATAAGAATTGCCACAAGCCTCAGGTAATACTTTAAATAAGAGTCATCCTATTTGTATAACCAAAATAAAAATAAAATTATGGCTATCGCATCAACAGCCAACTCAATAGTAAAGTACCATAACTGGATAAGCTTAATATGATACAAACACAAAGGAATGTATTCTTACCGGCTGATTGGGTACTTTGTTGATGATAACAATATGTTGATGAAATTATGATAACAAGATCATGAGAACAATTCACGTCTCTTAGAAGTATATGTTGTAACAAACACACAATTTCAGCAACAAACACAAACACAATTCAAGAAGTATATGTTGTTGTAATTGTGTTTGTTGTTGCTGCCTCTGTAAGAGACCTTTGGGCCGAAGCATAATCATAGCTATCATACAAAATTATGATAACAATTCAAGAAGTATACTAATTGATATATCCACCAAAAGAAAAGAAGTTCAAGAATCCCCCAACATGTATATATATATATATATATATATATATATATATATATATATATATATATATATATATATATATATATATATGAAGGTTAAACTTATAACAAGAAACCGAAAGGGAATTGCTGGGAACCATATTCAAGCAAAGATAGCTGAATACACATATTTTCTTAATGATTAAGTATGAGCGGCTCTGATACCACTTGTTAGAATCAAAATAGATTCGTAAACCCTAGAGTCAATCATGTTAATCATCAAGAAATAATTTATAACCATAATCATAAGCGGAAATGTACCTGAGTTTGCCATAGGTAATAGATTCAAGGTCACCGGGTATGTGATCTTCCAACTGTAGAATTCCTTATGAGCTCCTTGAATCTCCTCTGATGGGGATGAACAGAAAACCTTATGAGCCGCCGTTTTCACGTTAGTCTACAATTGGGGACCATAACCCCTATAAATAACCTTAGGGTTATTTCTTAGTTTTCAATATTCTAATTTGCCCCCTCATCAAATTAGATATTGACTTATCGTATCTACACAATAATTATCTTTCATGATATTTATGCTTTTAGTCATAGACTTATTATTAATTAGATCACTGCAGCATTAGCTAATTACATAATGGCCCGAACATACGTAATATTACATCTGTGACCCAAAAATCCTAACAAGAATTACATCTTGAAAAATAGATTTGAGGAATTGAAGACATTTGAAAGTATTTTTGATTTTTTATATGATTCAGAAAAGTTAAAGTCATTGGAGGATAATGAGTTGAAAGAATGTTGTGTTAAATTTCACTCAACTTTTTCTCCTGACAATTTATCAAATGTTGATGTAAAAAATTTATTCTCTGAACTAAGAGTGTTACAGTTTGTTTTGCCAACTAAAACAATGTCTTCTATTGATATTTGTTTACGCTGGAAATTTGTTAAGTTTGCTGATTGTTATCCGAATGCATCAATTGCTTATAGAGTTTTACTGACACTGCATTTGACTATAGCATCAGCAGAAAGAAGTTTTTCAAAATTGAAGTTGATTAAAACTTACTTGAGATCATCGATGTCACAAGAGAGATTGAACGGTTTGACAATTGAGAAGGATATATGTTGGCGGGCATTGATGTTGATGCACTTATCAATGATTTTGCATCTCAAAATGTTCGAAGAAATCGTTTCTTATGAATTTCCGTGTAATTTTTTCTTTTGATATAATAGCAATGTTGTCAGAACCGGACCGGACCGCCGGTTGGACCGGGAACCGGTGGTACAAGCAGTCCGGTTGGGCCTGAAAAACGGCCAACTCAAGAACCGGTGGAAAAGCGGTTGAACCGGCGCGGAACCGGTAAAAACCGGTGAACCGGCCGGTTCGAGCGATTCGGTGGTTCTGCTCTTCTTTTTTTTTTTTTAATAAAATCAGAAATAATTGGAAAGGTTGATTTTTTTTGTTAAATAAAAAAGATTGAAACTAATAGCAATAACTTTTTCTTCTCCATTTAGAAAAAAAAAAGTGAAAATTTTGGCATTGTTCTCTTTAGTTATGGATCCCAATCAAAATCTTAGTCTCAAACAAGTTTTTCTAATATTTTGTTAGCTACGATCAATTGTGAGTTTTGTTTTTATAATAATGGGCTTATATAATAATGAGACCTGAAAATGTGTTCCTTCTTAAGATTTCAGGTTCGATTATCTCTGGTGCCAATTTGGATGGACTATTTTAGCTTCTTAAAGAAAAGGGCTTATATGTTGTGATTGTGACAAAAATTTGACAAAAAATGAATTAAATATAATTTTTTTAGCACAAACAATTAAAAATTTATTTTGTTTTTTAATTTATTTTTTGTTAAAAATTTTAAATTTTGCAAGACACATTTTTATAATGTACTAAATATAACTGAAAAAATAATTCAAAATTTCAAAAGAAACACATTAGTTGACTTAAAAACATGACCAAAAGTCATGACAAAAAAATTTTAAAAGAACAAAACTTATTGAAATTTTTTAGACCTTTTCTTTAATTTACTCATCCAAACGTTTTTTTCATTGTATGAATTAATTAATTCAAAGGGATTGTAAAATTCAAAAAAGAGATAATAATATAAGTAAAGTAGCTTTCTTCTATGCGTGCCGACCCACATGATTCACATTTTACATGAATAATTCGTTTTGCAAATCAAAGATATGTTTGTTAGCAGCAAATTGAAAAGTCTCGACACTTTTTTAGGTTGCTAAAATATCGGTTCAACAAATAAATACTAAAATTGTTAGTTTTTTTTTGTAATTGATCTAACCTGTTGATCAGAAATAGGTGATGGCCAAAGATCCGTCGTCAAGCAGCGTCAAACAACAAACGTCCACCGGAGGGGGTTGTACCTGTAGGCGGTCTGATGCCAAAGTCAGAGAATGCAAGAGTACAGAGAAAGAGAGAGAGTGAGAGTAGAGAATGAGAATTGTGTACCTTGCTCTCCTGTCAAGGAGAACTTATATAGTTGCCCCCAGCGCTGGGCCAAATGTCCTCTTAATGTGCCGTGATGAGCAGCCCAATAAGAGAGACTGACAGGATAACTCCTTGAATGAAGGGAGAAGCTGTTACCAGTTGTTATCCTGCTTGAGCGGTTCCACGATCCTAGGAGGAGTGGATAGGCTTTGTGGATGAGCGTCGAGGAGCATGTGGGATGAGCCACGTGCTTGACTGTCGGGCAGGAGCAGCTCGTTGTTGGGTCTGCCCCGTAACCCAAGCAGAAGCGGATTTGGGCCAGCCATTGGCCTAGTCCAGAACAGTAATGAAGCTAAAAAACAAACAAAAAAAGGTGAGACTAATCACGAAGAAAGAAGGTTCCCATTGCATCGTTTCTAAGAAGATCACGAACGCCTTCTGGAGAAGAAACATGAGTCAAGTAGTCGACATCTGAAGAGACTCCAAGTTTAGCGAAGAAATCAACACATTGATTACCTTCTCTAAGTGTGTGATAGAGAGAAACATTGGTTTGAGATAGCAGCTCTTTGATATCTTGGATCAACACAGCATGAATTGGATACTTTGCATGAGGACCTTTGATGAGGTTGACACAGTGTAAAGAATCCGAGTAGCAGACAAGATCATCAATACTCATTTCTTTGGCTAGCAAAAGTCCCTTGTAGATAGCATACATTTCAGCGAGCAAAATGTCTGATGACCCTTGAATGAAGCCTAAAAAGACAGCAAGATAGTGGCCTAAGGTGTTTATAATAATACCGCCATATCCAGATCGAACGGGAAAATCAAGACAACTTCCATCCACATTCAAAATGTTACATGAATAGTTATTGTGGAACCACAATTGTTAGTTAAAACAAGTTAGAAAATTATGAAATAAAATGAAATTATTTTAATATGTTTTAAAAGAATTTCTTAATCACACTCACTCAATTTGTTTATACAATATAATGTTATATATGGTACTACCATTTCGTTTCGTTAGAATTGCACGACTACCATTTTTGTTCTCTAGTATTAAGTCTTTTTTGTCGTCAAACAAAAGTTTGCTCCACATTTGCTATAAAAAAATTGCTCCACAAAAAGTAAAAAACTAAAACGCAATTGCATTAGTGTGATTTAGGACTTTGATATTTAATTTAGTCTATCACAAATCCACTTGAGTTGATCTAGTGGTATTGATTTGAGATTTGAGAGTGTGCGCCACAATAAGCTAGAACTAGAAGGGAGCACAACACGATGAAAGAACATATCAAAGAAAGAACATAACATGACATCATAAGTTCAAAGCACCCATATGATTATCCTAAGCTCTGAAGCAGCCATGCAAAATCAAGGACAATCGCCAATTCGCTAGACAATCATGAACAAGAAATTGCACTCACGAACACCTCAGGATCCCGACCCTTGCAACTAGAATAACATGTAGAAACGCAGTCAAGATAACTTCAGATCCGCATATATTGAGCAACAATTTTGGGATTCGACTGAAATATTCACGGAGAATACAACCTTGAACCAGCTGAACAATGCAGAAATATGATTGTCCAAACAACTTAGGCCACCTTCAACTTTTGCGAAAAAGGTAAATTCCGCGCTTTTGGCGAGAACCTGCAACAATCCAAACAACATACCAAACCAGACTTTTCACAGCAAAAGAACAAGAAAATCGAATAATAACTAGTTTTGAAGTAACCCTCTCATTCCCCATACAAATTAATGGATTTGAATTCCATTCATAGAGATTACAAGAGAAATTCTTGTCGCGAGCTTTTAATATTTTCCAAGATGCGACCTTAATCTCATCCACCACTTTATCCCGATTAAAATCTGTTGGAACAAAATGTGTTTTAGTACACACCCTTAGTTTTGATGATAACAAAGTATTAAATGGACAATTGATATTTCGAATGTTTAAATTAAGTGTGCAAGAAAATCTTAAGAATATACAAGAGCACACTTGATTTATGCTCTGAAGGAACCTTATGAAAGTCTGAATCATTACACTCTGAAAGAGTTCAGAAGCTAAACGTGGTCAGAAGCTCAAAAGGGATCAGGATGTCTACAAGAGTTCAGAAGCTTAAGAGAAGTTCAGAAGCTCAGAGACATTCAAATGCCTACAAGAGTTCAGAAGCTATTTGGTGTTAGTCAAGAGTTATTCAGAAGATGAAGACGTTTAGAAGCTGAATTACGAAGGACTATCAGAGGCCAAATATTCAAGACCATCAGACTTCAAGATATCAAGGTTCATCAGAATCAAAGAGAATTCCACTGGTCATTAGAAAGGCTACATCACCAATTCTTACTAAGCCTGATGATCTCTTTAAGGACAACTGATTAAAACGGTCATAAAGGATGTGATCCTATTCTCTCTAGGAGCTAGTTGTACCTTATTACTGTATTTGGACAGACAGTAAAACGTGAGCTTAACTGTGAAGAAGACGTGGCTCTGCTTAGAGTAAATTCAAAAGTTACAGCTTAATCAATAAGGAATCAACAGCTGTCCAATTACAACGAGATTCTACAACGTCTCAATATCTTTCCTCACTCATATATATATGTGAAAGAAAGAAATTGATGAAAACTGATCTTCAAATATTTTATCTCTAAGAATTAAGTGAGAACTTGAAAACTAGCTAAAGCCTCTGAAGTTGTTATTTTATAATAGTTTTAAGCTTAGTAGTTAGTATTTACTCTTGTGTGAGTAATTTAGAAAAGTCTCTTATCTTTGTGATTTGAGCAAGGAAGTCTCTCTGTCTTGTGTGACTTAGAGCAAGGAAGTCTCTTATCTTGTGTGATTAGAGCAAGGAAGTCTCTCTGTCTTGTGTGACTTAGAGCATTAAGAAAAGTCTCTTGCTTGTGTGCTTGAGCACTAGGATTGTAATCTTTTGTGATTATAGTGAAATCCTTTGGAAGTGCAAGGGGACTGAAGTACTCTCGTTTTGTGAGGGGAACCGGTATAAATCCTTATGTCTCTCTCTCTCACTCTCTTATTTACTCTTCCATCTTTACATTTAGATTCAAGTTGTTTGTGTTGAGTATTCCGCTGTGCTTAAAGACTTTGATAGATACTATTATCTGGAAAAGATTTTAAAAACTTAAAACACAATTCAACCCCACATTCTTGTATTTTCTCCCACTCACCTTCAAAATCAACATTATTAAAAATCACTGCATTTCTTGCCTTTCGTATTGCATCAACAATTGAGAGCCAGAGAATGCCTAGTCTCTCCTTAATTTTATTTATACCAACAGTTAAATCTTTAAACATTACATGATGTTCATATCCCCTTTCACGAATGCTACCGGAATCCCTAACCATCTCACAATTTCTTGCCACGCCATTGATAGTATAGGACAATTAAAAAAGTAAATGTTCTTCCGATTCAATGTCACCACAACCACTTACACAAAAAATATATGAGTTTATTTTAATTTGTTTCCTCCTCAAATTTTCCTTTGTTGGAAGTCTACTTTGAAATAGTCTCCAAGCTAAGATCGAAAGTCTCAAAGGTATCAGCAGCCTTCACACCTCACCAACCCAAGTTGGATCTTTTTTTTCTCCTTCAATGAGATACTGCTACACCTTTTTTACAGTAAAACTCTCTTCACCCTACTGTCATTTATCAACATCACCTCCCTTTCTCTCTATTTCCATTACTACGCTATTAAAAAACCCCATTAACTCATTCTCCCACTAAAAAATCCTCCGCCACCTCCATTTAATCTTCCTAACCCCCTCCTCCTCTACCACCATGCCGAACACCAAATTGTCTTTATCAATAGACATGCCATAAAGTCTATCAAATAACTTATTCAAATTATCACCTCCCACCCAAGGATCTCTCCAAAATAGAGAGTTCCTTCAATTCCCGGCCACTTTCACTAAATTATCCTCAAACCAGTCCCTTTACCTAGTTTTCAGTGTTGTCTTTATGATATTCAGATCCCTCCACCATACCGAACTTTTGTTATTCACCTTGTACAACCCCTTCTCATATCTACAAACTAACACCTTATACCATAACGCTTCTTCTTCATTTTTTAATCTCCACCACCAATTTCCTAAGAGTGTTATGTTAAATAACTTTAAATCTCTAATTCCTAATCCTCCCTCTTCTTTTGATTTACACACCCTCTCCCACTTTATCCAATGGATATTTTTGGCCTCTTCACCCCCCATCCCCCAAAGAACTTTTTTAAAAAGAGAATCAATAGAAGAGAAAATACCTGGTGGGACTTTGAAGAAAGACAAAAAGTAGATTGACACAGCTGACAGAACGGATTTTAGAAGCACAAGTCTTCCGCCCATAGATAGAGACTAACACTTCCAATAAGAGAGTTTCTTCCGCATATAGCTAATCACCGGTTCCCAATTTCATTTTTCATAGGATAATATAATACTACTACCGAATAATTGCACATAAAAATTGGTACTTTTGTATGACCCTTGTTTTGTTTCGCCATAAACAAAAGAAGAAAAAAATATATAAGTCTTTGTTTGGCAAGCACAATAAATTATAGCTTATAACTTATATCTTATACTTATAGTTTATAAGTTTTTATTTTTTACGCAATTTTATCATGAACTTATAGCTAGTTTATATCTTATTTTTCAGGCGCTATTTAAATTACTCCTAACCTATACGCTTACAACTTATAGCTAATTTTATTTGCTTATAGTTTTCTTTTACTTTTACCCTTATTATTTTAACTAAAACTCACATTTATCTTTTATAATTTATTTTAATTTAAAATAAAATAACTATGTTTTAAATGCTTAGAATACAAATCATTACATTCTATCTAAAAAAATATAGGCTTAAATGCATTTTTGACCCCCAAGTTTCACAATTGCTTCATTTTGACCCCCAAGTTTCAATTGCTTGATTTTGACCTCCCAAGTTTCAATTGTTTGATTTTAACCCCCTAAATTTCACAATTGCTCGATTTTAGTCCCCCAAATTTCAATTGCTCGATTTTGACCCCCCAAGTTTACCCACTTTTGCATTTGTTAGCCCCCATTGACTTTTTTCAAATTAAAAATATGTTTTAAAATAAAAATGCTATAAAATAATATTTGCTTTTATAAAATGTATTAAAAATTGTTTTTTAATAAGAGGTTTAATAATTTTTTGTTTTAAAAAAATATTTACAAAGTTTTTAAAAAATAGTTCATAATTTATTTTTTCTTTTTATTATAACAAAATTATTTTATAAATAACATAATAAAAAACATTAAAAATTATTTTTTAAAAAAACAATTTGTAATTTTTAAAAAATTTAAAAACATTTTTATTTATTTTTAAATATTTATTTAATTTTAAAATGCCACATAACCAATTTTTAATTAAAAAAAGTCAACGAGGGACTAACAAATGCAAAAAAGGATAAACATGGGGGCCAAAATCGAGCAATTGAAACTTGAGAGCTAAAATCGAGCAATTGTGAAACTTAGGGAGTTAAACTCAAGCAATTGAAATTTAGGGGGTCAAAGTCAAGCAATTGTAAAATTTGGGGGGTCAAAACTGCATTTAAACCAAAAATCTATCACTGTATTTACAATGCGACCTTCACGTTTTCACCGTTGTTGTGTTTCACATATTATTATGTTTAGTTTTATGAGGAGTTTAATATGTTGAATACTTTTCCACGATGGTCCACTTAACTTTAAAACATTGAGTCAAATAAGGTACACAATTTATCATAGGGTCATGTTAACATGTGCCCTTAGGGCACATGCTAAACTACCTGAAAGTAGAAATTTTGCATTTAATGATACAAAACATTTAATGTTCAAGTAGTTTATGAATATATAAGTTGCAATAAATTTTTACCACATTTGTATTCTTAACATGTGCCTTAAGGGCACATGTTAACATTCTCTTTTATTCATATACCATCGGCATCAGAATATTTTTTTTCTTTTTCTCACTTTTTTCACCACCATTTTCTCTCCTCCATCACCCACCACCACCATCAACATCAAACCACTGTCCCAATTCTCCTTCATCCCTTGTCTGTGTTTTTTTCTTAATTTCTTTCGTATCCTACCAAAACTTTCAATGCACCATGGTTGGCCACACCATATTATTTTCATATTGTCTTCAACCTTATACTATCGCTAAAAAATATAAAAAAACATAAATGCAGTTTATCTCTCAAGTTTCACAATTGTGTGATTTTAACCTCTTAAATTTTACAATTGTTCGGTTTTAGCTCCAAAGTTTCAATTGCTCGATATTCGCTCCCAAATTTACTCCTTTTTGCATTTTCTAGCCATTCCTTGACTTTTGTTGACTAAAAATTATTTATGCGACGTTTTTAAATTAAAAAATATTTTAAAAACAAATTAAAAGTAAAAAGATATCTCTTATATTACAAGCTTGTTCCGTTTTGCTATTATCAACCCTAATTTTTAACCCGCTCATTTTTCCTCTAATTTTACCCTAAATTAATTCAAATAAAATGTTAAAAAATACTTCAACAAGAATCGAACCTATAATCTTTAAGATCTATTTTGTGCATTTTGCCACTATATTAGACCAATCGATTTGATATAATTTTTAATCAACATCTAATAAATATGGAATTTTATATATTTCTCTCACCATGTTAAATATTTATTATTATTATTAACTTCCTATTATTATTATTATATGATGTGCATATATGAGCGTGGGAATAAAATCAACAACCACTTCCTATTATTATATATTATTATTATTATTATTATTATTAGTATTATTATTATATATCTATTATATTGTAAGTTTGGTCCGTTTTGCTATTTCTACCCCTAATTTTTTTCCCGTTCATTTTCTCTCTCATTTTTTCCCTAAATTAATTCAAATAAAATGTTAAAAAATATCTTACCAAAAATCGAACTCACACCCTTTAATATCTATTTTGTACATTTTGACACTACACTAGATCAATCAATTTGATATAATTTTGTAATCAACATCTAATAAATATGGAATTCTATATATCTCTCTCATCATGTTAAATATTTATTATTATTATTATTATTATTAACTTCATATTATTATTATTATTATTATTATTATTATCATTATTATATCTCTTATATTCTAAGTTTGCTTCGAAATTCTAACCCTAAACCTTTTTTTCTTCTTCTTATTTTTCTTCTCTTTTTCATGTGATCCATTATATTAAAAAGGGTTAAATATGTTTTTGGTCCCTATAGTTTTTCAGAATTTCGTTTTTAGCCCCTAAAGATTGTTTTCACACTTTTTAGTCCCTGAAGTTTTACCAGTCAATGTTTTTAGTCCCTACTTTTCATTAAACTCGTGCATATCATTCAAAATTTTAAAAAAATTTCCACGGTCATGTTTAGTATATTATATGAATCTCTTTTACAAAATTTTATATTTTTTTACCAAGAGATGAATTAAATATGATTTTTTTTGTTTTTTGCACATAAAAATTCATAAATAATTCAGCTTATGTTAAAAAATTCTAAATTTTTATCAGAGATGTTCTTATAATATTATAAACATGAATACAAAAAATCATTCAAAAATGCGAAAGTATACAAGAGTTTGATTAAGAGTAGGGACTAAAAACACTGATTGATAAAACTTTAGGGACTAAAAAGTGTGAAAAAAATCTTCAGGGACTAAAAATGAAATTTTGCGAAACTATAGAGACCAAAAACATATTTATCCTGTTAAAAAAATATACAAATTTGTCTAGCATGAGAATCAAATCTGTATCCCTTTAATTTTTTTCTTTTGCAATGACTATTTTAATAAGAGTCAGGAACAATCTTTTAAGCATGCTGGGATATATCTTCTGTCAATAGTGTTTTCACATGGTCAGTTGTATGTTGCAACTTCAAGAGTTATTTCTAGATAATGATTAAAAATATTGATTATCCACAAAGACAGTGAAAATGCGAATAAAACTTCCAATGTAGTCTATAAAGAAGTATTTCGTAATATACCATAATTTTTGTTGTATGAACATTTATCCAAATTTATTGTTGAACAAATATTTAATGGTACTCGACTTTTTTATATACGTTTTAGTGTTAAAATTTTTATATCTTATTTTTTATATTATGGTTAATTAGACCCTGCACTGCACAGGTCGAAGTTCTAGTTTTAAAATTTAAAATAAATGACAATTATTTTTAAAAACTTATAAAATAAGTATTTTTTGTTATATGTACCCTATAAAAATTTATGAACTACTTTTTAAATTTTATAAACTATTTTTTAAAACAATAATTATAAAAACTTTTATAAATAAATTAATATTTTTCTTAAAAGAAATTTGAAAACTATTTATCTTTATTTTAATTTTTTTATTTATTTTAAAATGCCACATACGCAATTTGTAGTAAAAAAATTTAACACGGACTAACAAATACAAAAGGAGGTAAACTTGAGAGTATAAATGGAACCATTGAATCTTGAAGGGACAAAATTGAACAATTGTAAAAATTAGAGGTTAAAATCGCACAATTGAAACTTAGAGTGCTAAAATTGCACAATTGTAAAATTTAAAGGGTCAAAATTGTATTAATGCCTAAAAAAATTATGTATTTTCTCTAAAAGAAAAATTTGGACATATTTTCTCTAAATCTTTTTTAGTCCATTAATGTAATGCACCTGGACGTAATCAGCGAACTTGTCATTTTCTTACGTTAATTTCGCATAAAAATGCAAAATATATATTTATTTTTTTTAGGATTATTACAACCGCGGAATTTTCATAATTCCGCGAAACCAAACCCCACATCTCTGGTTAACATCATCGATACGTCGTCGTTTTGACATTGTCGGTTCTATTCTCCAATAGAAACCGTGATTCTGAATCATTTTCATTCTCTTCACCTCAATTTCGTTACTGAGAATTCTCTTCACTCTCCTTTGTTGCTTCATATGGCCTCAAGTTCAGGTTTGTTTCAATTTTCCTCTCACCACTTCGCTTCTCATTTTCTTCAACGTTTTAGATTTTCAATTTCGCATCTATTCTTCCGCTATTGGTTATTTAATTTCAAAGTTATCAAATTTTTGAAATATTAGGTTTTGGGTGTGTTTTATTTTTCAAATTTTTTAATATAAGTTTGAAATTTTGGATAAATTGATAATTTGAAGTCATTTCATGTTCTGAATTCGGTTTGAGCAATTAAATTTGAACATATTATAAATGAAATTAGAAGGATTATTGATTTGATATCAAAAGTGTATCTTCATTTTTTTTATTTTATTTTTTTATTTTGTAGATTTTGCTTTTAAAGTTCCTTCTGAGCTGGAATCAGTTTTGAGGTTGAAAACTGTTGACTACTTTGTTACAAGGAGGCCATGGCTTGGTATGTTCCATTTCCACGTTGCTGCAATATGGTTATTTGCTATTGTGTTTTTGGTTCAGTCTTAGATGTTTGGTCAGATTAATTTGTTATTGTTTCTATGTGTTTTGTTTTAAAGATCTTTATGGAGTTAATGTGAGGCCTGTTGCGCCGTTTGGAAGTACAAGTAGAAAGCCTTATGTGGATTCTTCTCTTCTACATCGATGTTTACCGGATGAGCTGTTGTTTGAGGTATTGTATTTCTCATGATGTAGCTCTATACGATTTGGCCATGATGACTTCTTGATATTGCGTGAGACTAGTTACAATGTGCGGGTATAGTTACTTTTTTTTTGTGTTGTATGCTCCTACTTAAGATCACTTGTATCCGATATTTGATGCGGGTCTGTTTGGTCGTTTTTATGAAATAATGTTAGAACACATTAACAAATCTCTCCCTGTATTTGAAACTTTAAAGAAGGCATCATTTTTACAATATTGAAAATCACCTCTCTCTCTCTCTCACAACTTATTGACAGTATTTGGTGCAGTATAGTTGGTCCTATAGCTTTGAACAAATAAAGTGTTCTTAAAATAGGAACTAGAATGTGAATAAGTTATTTTGAGTCTCCTTTTTAGACCTTTAAGCTGATTTTTGGACAAATTAGAATTAGATGTGTGAAAATGCATGCACAGAAAGGTTTATGGTTTTACACGAGCAATTTCTCAGAGGGAGATTTATTGAATACATTCTTTTGCAGGTCTTTGCTCGAATGACTCCATACGATATGGGAAAAGCATCTTGTGTTTGTCGAAAATGGCGGTATACAATTCGTAACCCTGTATTTTGGCGCAATGCATGCTTGAAGGGTTGGCAGGTAAGGTCAATGGAGGTTTTAAATATGGAACTTTTGTTGCTTACAAATCTAGTTTCTGATTATGGAGCCTTTTTATGAAGCTCTCTGGAGCGGTTGAAAACTACAAGATACTTCAATCAAAATATGATGGCTCATGGCGGAAAATGTGGCTTTTACGTCCAAGGTTGCGAACTGATGGTAAGCGCAGCTATGTCTTACTTCATAGCCTTATTTCATGATCCTCATGTTGATTGGTGACCGGTGATGGATAAGTTTTTTATTCTAGTTGAAATAAATGTTGTATGGAAATGTATCGTATTTAGGTGTGACTCTTATAGATTATATGATCTTCCCTCTCCTCCACTGCAAAAGACCAAAAATAATATTCTTAAAGTGGTTGTAATATCATGCTTACAAGAGATTCACATGATTTTACTATTCCTTTTCTGTTCTACTATTTTGGCTATGCCACTGTCTTATCACAGTCTTGCATCACAGGTCTTTATGCTAGTAGAAATACTTACATTCGAGTTGGAGTTGCAGAATGGAAAGTCACTAATCCAGTTCATGTGGTATGCATTCATATCTACTCGTGCTATCCTGCTATGAACAGACATCCTTTTTTAAATTCTGTTAGTCATCGTTCATTGTTAGATTTGCATTAGGAATTTAGGTAGTATATATCAATTTAATATCTTAGAATATCATGAATTAAAGGATCTGAACTCAGAATATCATGCTGAAAAATGAATTTAAGGAATGAACTCTTGACAATGAGTCCCATGAAACTCTCGAGAAATGGAAGAATGTGCACGAATTGATTTGCCCTGCCCAACATAGTACAGGAAAATAAAGTTTAGTCGAAACCTGTGAATCATAGAGAATTGTAGTATTTGAATCAGGGGCTTCTCCTTGTTAACCATTATAATTGTTGGGGGTACTAGTAAGTATATTGTATTGTCCTTGACATAGTGGAATGCTTTTGTAGTTTGTCTTCTGTTTTTCATCCTCATCGATGGAGAAATTCCATGTGATGGTGGTTGGTTGATCTGGATAGTGGATAGCCATTGGTAAACATAATTTACAAGGAGAAATCACTGTTTTTTCTCCATCTAAGCATTGCATTTAGGAGGTTTCTTTGGACCTATGTAAAATTGTATATAGTGAAATATATTTTTCGTCCCTACATGATTGATTTAGTCCCTGCTAAAACCAAAATTGTTTTTTTGGTCATGTAGTCTAGTGGCTAGAATTTCACCCCTTAAGGTGACTAAGTCTGATAGTTATGGTAGAGTATACAAAAGAACACATAGGCAGAGGGGTGTGGGTGAGCATTCCACTCATGTGCATGTGGGTGAGCATTCCACTCATAACTAAATGTGTCAGAGGCACATGATTAGTGCCAGGTGGCAGAGGAGAGAGAATTCAGTTTTGTCATGATATAAGCAGAAGGATTGTTCTCTGAAAAGTGAGGTATGATTTAAGTGGTAAAGTTTACCCTAGGAGAGCTAAGGCCTCTCGAAGTGCCTCCTTCACTATATACAGCTTATTTTCCTTTCAATCTAGTCTTTTTCTTGTATTGTGAGCTAGATCCCACATGAACTCTAGCTATTTCCAATAATAAGAATTTCTATTCACTACTAAATTTTACTGTTTTATTCATTTCTGCACTTAGATTACCATTTTGATCCTATCAATTTGGTATCTAGAGCCTTGGTTACGTTGTGTCCTTCTGGTGTATGGTGTTTACAACGAGAAGCATTATGGAAAATCGCATTGATTCACTGGAAAACAGAATGAGTAGTATGGAGATTTCAATGGGAAACTTGAATGGTACAATGGAGCAAATTCGTCAGATGGTGTTTGAGCATCAAGCACAACCTCAGATCACCATGGATCAGATACGTGAAATCATGCAAGAACAGAGATCACTTCGTCATCGTCATCATCGACACGACGATGGTGATGAAAGTGATAGAAGCACTGCATCAGTGGAATCACGTCCACGACACCGTCGTCATAACGATGGCCATGGAAGCAGTTTGTTCGGAGGAAGGAGGAGGATTGAGATTCCGGTGTTTAAGGGGGAAGATGCGTATGGATGGTTGGTGCGTGTCGAACGTTATTTCCGCATCTGTGAAGTTCACACACGGGACAAATTGGATGCAGTGGTGTTAGCTATGGAGGATAGAGCTTTGAACTGGTTCCAATGGTGGGAGGAGCAAGCTCCATTGAGGAATTGAGAGGAGTTCAAGCTTGCTGTGATCAGAAGGTTCCAACCTGGGTTGATCCATAACCCATTGGGACCCTTGTTGAGTCTCAAGTAGAAGACCACGATAATGGAGTACAGAGACAAGTTTGAGTTACTAATAGCTCCATTACGCAGAGAAGAGAGAGTGATGCTAGAGTCCATTTTTCTAAATGGATTGAAGGATGAAATTCAAGCTGAATTAAGACTTTATGAGAGTCATGATCTTACTGACTTAATGGATCGTGCCTTGTTGATTGAAGAGAAGAATGAACTGGTGGGTAGAAGGAGTAATAATTGGAAGGATAGAGGGGGATCATATAAATTTAAGGACCCTGGAGAAGTGAGTAATAGTAGAAAAGACAGTGAAAAAAGTGAAACAGGGCATGCTGACAGATACAAAGGAAAGAGATTAGAACCTGCTGAGCTTGAAGAAAGAAGCAAGAAGGGACTATGTTTTAAATGTGGTGATAAGTGGAATAGGGAGCACATTTGCAAGTTTAAACACATGAGTTTGAAATTGTGTGAAGATACTAGTGATGAAGAGAAGTCTGGTGGGGTGGTAGACCAAAAGGAAGAAGAAATAGTGGAAGCAGAAATGAAGACAATGCATTTGTCTTTGCAGAGCAGAGAAGGGCTGACATCTAACAAATCTTTTAAGGTTTGGGTGATGATAGGTGATATGAGGGTGTTGACATTGATTGATTCAGGGGCTACGAGCAATTTCATAGCAGTTGGGTTGGTACAAGAGTTGGGGCTACCATTAGTGGAGACTCCTACTTATGTCATTGAAGTAGGTAATGGGGAGAAGGTGAGGAAGCAAGGGGTATGTGAAGGACTGAAGTTTAAAATCCAAGAAGTGGAATTTCAACAACATTTTTTTCTTATGGACTTGGGGGGTTCAGAGATGGTGTTGGGGATGGATTGGCTAGCTAGTCTTGGTAATATTGAGGCTAACTTTGGGAATTTATGTCTGAAGTGGGAGTTGGCTGGGAAGAAATACATGATACAGGGAGACCTGACCATGTGTACTAGGCAAGCTACTTGGAAAACTATGATGAAAGTCCTAGCAGCTGATGGAGAAGGATTTTACCTTCAGGTCATGCAAGCTCACAGTAAAGAAGAAAGACAGTTAGAAGAGTCAAATGAATGGAATTCAATTGTGGAAGAGTTTGAAGAAGTGTTTAACATGCCCTCAGGTTTACCACCGGTTAGAGAACATGATCATACTATAACTCTCAGACCTGGAGCTGATATTCCAAACCTGAGGCCTTATAGATATCCTTACTATCAAAAAAATGAAATAGAAAAGATAGTTAAGGAAATGCTACAAGCAGGAATTGTGAGACACAGCACCAGTCCTTTCTCTAGTCCTGTGTTATTAGTGAAAAAGAAGGATGGAGGATGGAGGTTTTGCACTGATTACAGAGCACTGAATAAGGTAACTATTCCCAACAAATTTCCTATTCCAATTATAGATGAGTTGCTAGATGAATTAGGAGGTGCTGTGATATTTTCAAAACTTGATTTGAAGTCCGGGTATCACCAAATCAGAATGAGGGATGAAGATGTGGCTAAGACAGCCTTTAGGACTCATGAAGGTCACTATGAGTATTTAGTAATGCCTTTTGGTTTGACTAATGCTCCATCAACCTTCCAAGCTCTCATGAATGAAGTGTTAAGGCCTTATTTAAGGAAATTTGTGCTAGTATTTTTTGATGATATATTGATTTATAGTGCTAGCAATGCTGAACATGTCATTCATCTTAGAACTATTTTACAAGTGTTGAAGGAACATAAGCTGTTTGCTAATAAAAAAAAAAATGTTCCTTTGCACAAAAAGAGATTGAATATCTAGGACACTTGATTTCTGGTGAAGGGGTGGCAGCTGATCCTAAGAAAATAGGTGACATGTTGAAGTGGCCTATTCCTAAAGATATCAAGGGACTGAGAGGGTTTTTAGGCCTAACTGGATATTATAGGAAATTTGTGAAGGGTTATGGTAAGATTGCTTGGCCATTAACTCAGCTACTCAAGGATAGGTTTGATTGGAGAGAAGAAGCTCAACAAGCATTTGAACAACTGAAGACAGCAATGACTACCATACCGGTTTTAGCAATACCAGACTTTACTAAAGAATTTGTGATAGAGACGGATGCTTCAGGGAAGGGAATTGGTGCAATGTTGATGCAAGAAGGTAAACCAATAGCTTACATGAGCCAGACCTTGTCTGACAGGGCACAACAAAAGTCTGTGTATGAGAGGGAACTAATGGCAGTGGTAGTGGCAATCCAGAAGTGCACACTGACCAAAAGAGTTTGAAGTACATTACAGAGCAGAAGAGTATGGGGGAGGACCAACAGAAGTGGATTGCAAAATTGTTAGGTTTTGACTTTGATTTTAAGTACAAACCGGGAAAAGAAAATAGTGTTGCTGATGCCTTGTCAAGACAGATGCAGTACAATGTCATCACTACTGTGCAGTGCGAGATTTGGGAGGGGTTAGAAGAAGAGATACAGAAAGATGACAAGCTTAATGGAGTGGTACAAGATCTGATAGTTGATGCTCTTAGCCATCCTGGTTATCAGTTAAAAGGTGGAAGGTTGTACCATGAAGGGGGAGTAGTAATTCCTAAGCAATCCCCCAGAATTGCTTGGCTACTACATGAATTTCATGATACTTCATCTAGTGGACATTCTGGTTATCTGAGGACCTATAAGAAAATAGCCAACTTTGTGTACTGGGAGGGAATGAGGAAAAGGATTCAAGAATATGTGCAGGCTTGTGAGACGTGTCAGAGAAACAAGTACCAGACTTTGAGTCCAGGAGGTCTACTACAACCTTTACCAATCCCCACTCAAGTTTGGTCAGACATATCTATGGATTTTATTGGGGGACTGCCAAAGGCTCATGGAGTTGATACCATTATGGTGGTGGTAGATCGATTGACTAAATACGCTCATTTCATATCAATAAGCCATCCTTATACTGCCAAAGAAATAGCTGAGATCTTTATCAATGAGATAGTGAGATTGCATGGTATTCCTAAGTCCATAGTGTCAGATAGAGATAGAGTTTTTCTGAGTACTTTCTGGGCAGAATTGTTCAAGCAGGCAGGGACAAAACTGAAATACAGCAGTGCTCATCATCCACAGACCGATGGGCAAACTGAGGTTGTCAACAGGTGTGTCGAAACTTACTTGAGATGTTTGACGGGCAGACAACCCAAGCAGTGGCCAAAGTGGCTTGCATGGGCTGAATATTGGTATAACACCAATTATCATGCCTCTTTGAAAGCCACCCCCTTTGAGGCACTATATGGAAGGGTTCCTCCCA
The DNA here is from genome assembly GCA_951799995.1 of Trifolium subterraneum. NCBI lineage: Eukaryota > Viridiplantae > Streptophyta > Magnoliopsida > Fabales > Fabaceae > Trifolium > Trifolium subterraneum. Next base: position 21,719,083 of record OX637462.1, on the reverse strand, counting down.
CTTTGGTAAAAGGAGATGTGCATTTGTCTGCAGTGGAAGAGGTGAATAGATTGATGGCTGAGAGGAATGTGGCCTTACAGGAAACGCAAGAGCAGTTGCTTAAGGCACAAGATATTATGAGAAGCCAAGCTAATAAGCATAGAAGAGAGGTGGAGTTTCAGATGGGGGATATGGTGTACTTGAAAATCCAACCTTACAAGTTGCAGAAATTAGCTAAGAGGTATAACCAGAAGCTGAGTCCTAGATATTATGGACCTTTTGAGATCCTACAGAAAATAGGATATGTAGCCTATAAATTACAGCTGTCTGAGGATAGTAGGGTCCATCCAGTATTTCATGTGTCCCTTTTGAAGAAAGCTATAGCGCCCAATGTTGAGCCCCAACCCCTACCTAGCTGCATGAATGAAAATTGGCAGCTAGAGCCAGTACCAGAAGAAGCTATGGATACTAGAAGGAATGAAGCAGGAGAGGTGGAGGTGTTAGTGAAGTGGAAAGACCTTCCAGCATTTGAGAATTCTTGGGAATTGGTTGATAAGCTGAGAAGGGAGTTTCCCGGGTTTCTCCTTGAGGTCAAGGAGAGTTTTGAAGGGGGGGAATTGATAGTTATGGTAGAGTATACAAAAGAACACATAGGCAGAGGGGTGTGGGTGAGCATTCCATTCATGTGCATGTGGGTGAGCATTCCACTCATAACTAAATGTGTCAGAGGCACATGATTAGTGCCAGGTGGCAGAGTTGAGAGAATTCAGTTTTGTCATGATATAAGCAGAAGGACTGTTCTCTGAAAAGTGAGGTATGATTTAAGTGGTAAAGTTTACCCTAGGAGAGCTAAGGCCTCTCGAAATGCCTCCTTCACTATATACAGCTTATTTTCCTTTCAATCTAGTCTTTTTCTTGTATTGTGAGCTAGATCCCACATGAACTCTAGTTATTTCCAATAATAAGAATTTCTATTCACTACTAAATTTTACTGTTTTATTCATTTCTGCACTTAGATTACCATTTTGATCCTATCAAAGTCTAAGTGGGGAATCTCGGGTTTTTTAATACTTTTTCCATGCAGGTTTAGAACATCATAAAAAGTTCATTTACAAAAATTTATAATTTTTAACATGGAATGATTTAAATATGACTTTTTTAAAGCCAAAAGTTTTTTTTTTTTTAAATTAACGAAAATCTGGACCTAGAAATGAAATTTTGAGCTCATTTTTTGTGGAGGAATTTTTTATGATGTTTTAAACATGCCTGCAAAAAAATCATTAAAAAATACACGTTGACTTTAAACCAGGGACTAAAACATTCTGATGGAGAATTGTGTAGGGACGAAAAACATATTTAAGTCAATTGTATTTGAATGTGATTTTACATGTATTTCTCTAATCTTTAATATGTGAATAACAACATAGTAATATAAATCCATGAGTAAATCTTGTGAATTCTTTAATGTTTTTCCCGTATACTGCAGGTCTGTTATTTCCGGTATTTGAGGTTTTTTCCTTCTGGGAGATTTCTTTACAAGGTTATTATTTGGTCCAGTTTTTTAATCCATTTTAAAAATATGTTTTTCTTATATGTGTGATTGATTGTATGAAGTTGATTGTGTTATACAGAATTCTTCTCAAAAGATCAAGGATGTGGTGAAGTGCATGAACTTTCGGTCATCCAAAGCAGACTCTGTCTTTGGTGGACACTACACATTGACAGATGACAAGGTATTTTTATTTTCTCTCTTTAATCTTCATTTTTGCATATCTAGTAGACATGTCTTTATAAAAAAATATCGAGCATTATTTATTTCTATATACGGATCTAGAGGCATTTGATGATAGTATCATTGCAGGTTGAAGCTGCTGTCTTGTATCCAGGCATGCAACCTACTGTTTTGAGGATACGCATGAGGTAATTGACAAATTTTTCTCATAGCACATCCTGTTAAGAAGTTAAGCTAACATCAAGCACCAGAAACGAAACTTTGTATTCCCTGTCTGGTTTGGTTGGGATTTGATGTGCCAATATGCTCTCTGCTAAGAGACTAGATCAAAATTCATTTAAAGTATTTTTCTATAGGTGGAGGATAATTTTTCACTTTTATCTATCTGTGTGTGTGTGTGTGTAGGTGGAGGATAATATTTTCACTTTTATCTGTCTGGTGTGTGTGTGTGTTACGAACATATAATATTTTTTTGGAAGAGTAAAGTAATACCACATGAATGTTCAACATATTTAACATTTGGTATGCATGATAATCCAAATAATACCACATGTAAATTAATTAGTCCCAATCTATCAGGACTATATTCATATCACAACCACCTTAACAAGTCTATAAAATCACTTAATATAAGTTAAAATGAAATCATCAAACTCTAATATGTAATTGTGACTGAACCTTCTTTTCTTTATTTTTTTTATCTTAACATCACTTACATTACATTGGCTTTTGCTTAGCTGAGAAAAAGTTTTGATTGCATAAATCTGAGCAGTTCTGTACATAAAAATAGAATGCATAATCGAACGAATATAAGAGTTTTGTATCCTCTGAATGTAGCTACCATTTGAACAAGGAAAGTATGCAGTTTATTAGATTTTGCATCTTTGTTATTTTTATTCTTTGAACCTAAACCTTTTTTTTTAGCTAGAAAAATACAGAAACTAATATTTAGCACAAGTGGTGCCAAATATTAGACAAGAGAGTTACAAACGTGTCGAAAAAGAGTTGGACTTTCCTTTTGCACTATGCTGATATGGATCTACCTGTGGTATAGGTTAAGGGGAACAACTACTGGGGCTAACAATAGGATGGATTTGATCTCACTTGTCACTAGTGGTGTAGACAATAACGAGGCAAGTGCATATGAGGAGGACATTCTTGGAGTTGTTGAAGGATGGCAGGATGATGAAACCCACAACCCAGATGTGCCAGCAGTCTCTCATAAGAGGGGAATGACTCCCTTTGTCTTTGTTCCATTTGAAGAGGTACAGTTTTGTCTTATTTATTGGCTTTCTTAGGATATATTGAGACTTAATTGAGCGACAAACTTTTAAATGAGCTTCTGGCTTTGAATGATCATTAAATCTCAGTTTTTGTTTGCCTTAAATATTGTCATAAATTTTTAAATTAACGGTGTCAAATAATGAATTTGTATGCACTCTACTTCAGGTTATGTTATACTATAATATTTTCTATGTGAGTCAATATATAAATTTGTATGTACTCTACATTAGGTTATGCTTTAATGTACTTCTTAAATTTTTGCCTTTTTGTATAGGTGGAAACATCTGTTCTGAATTTGCCGGTGGAGAAAATGGATTATTATGTTCCTGGTTGAATGATGCCCCCGCCCGGAATATCTCTCTTCAATTGTAAATATTCCATAACTTCCTATATAAGGTTATAATAATTTGTGTAATTATGTGTGAAAAAGTGGCAACGTGATTGATTCTGGTTCAGTTGTGGAATTTATCTTTTGTTTTGCTTTGCTTTGTGCACCCAAGTAACTATAATAATGGTTTGTACATAATGGGAAGAATTGTTATTGTAATTTGTAACATACAAATCACGTGTTCAGCTGTCGAGTTGTATTTTGAATCGTAATATCCTTTATTTTTGGAATTTGAATTTTGAAAAAGTTGATTAAGGCCACAATAATACCACTGTTCTTAATGTAGTGTTTGAAGGGAAGGGGTTTAATCAAACTCAAACATAAACAACTTTTCGAGTATAATGAAGAGACACGTTTAGGAATCTATAATCCACGTTTATAATGTTTTATCTTCTTTTTTTTTTTCCTCGTTATCTTCTTTGAAAAAATTTAAATATTAATTCAAGGCAAATGCAAAACAGTTATCTATAGTAAGAGAACTTGAGAAACCAAAATCATCTTCATCATCATCTTAAATAAATATCAATTTTTACCCAAATAGACTTTCAAGTAACATGAATCTTTGTTATATGTTCTCTCCAATCTCTTTCTAAACTCAAAAATCAAATGTTACATGCAAATCTTACAAAATTACATTTCTGTACAATTTTCCAGCACAAGTAAATATTGAGCTCTACAAATATTGTGACTTTCAATAAAAGAAGTTTTTCTCTATAATTAACAATTGGTTGACAATTCATTCATAATAATTATAGCATGACTTCCGGTTGGGATCCAACTAAACCACTTTTGTCCGAAAATGGCCGGACCTCCACTGAACATGACGCTCGGAAAGCCCATGTCACCCGTCGGAACTCAGTTAACTCTCTTAAATCCGCTTTTCTATTCGTGCTCTTGATAAGGTCCGTTCTAGCCTTGACTCTGAATCTCGTTATAAGGCATCTTGGAGATAAACGTGTTGACACCGTCCGCGCATATACATTTGGTATTTTATATTTTCTGGAGGTATGTTGAATTACACAGAATCAAGACTAGACCTGTTTTAAAAAATAGAGTACTAATTACTTAGCATTCTCTATTAGTATTTACAAAATACTGACATGGCTCTAATATTATTGTTAATGGATCTAGTTAGGTTTATCTTATTCTGCTAGCTTTTATTGTGTACATAATACTTGAGTATTCATATTTCATTTTGAACATACTTGTGACGAAATCAGCACATATATCTTGTCATGATAAAGATAGGATAATTTTCTTTTTTGGGGATTTAGTATTACAAACCTATGTTCATGTATGCTATATATTCATATAAGTGCATCTTAGAATTTGTTGATTCTATGCCTCATCATTTGGGACTAATTTTGAGCAGGTAGACATTAAATTGCCAGAAGATTTACCCTTAAAAGAAGCACATGCCATTGGAGAGAGACTACAAATAAAGCTCTAGAAACTTCCAGAAGTTCAGGGAGCATTAGTACACAATCAGACTTTGAGTGTGATCACAAATATCAATATACTTTGAGTGTTGATCTCTCCTTTCGAGAAGCTTCCAGAAGCTTGAGAAACTTCTTAGTAAGGTACACTTTGAGTGTGTATGATCACAAATCATTAGTAAACAACCCAACAATCACCCTTAAGCACCTTTACCGGTTTGTGCATAAGAAAAATTCCAACGCTGGTGTAATGAGTTAATATAGGTCCAAGAGAATAAAATAATTCAAGTAGTTGGCTTAAAGAAGTGGTGTTGGAGAGATCAACATCGAAAGGAGACTCAGAGTCAAGGCTAGAACGGACTTTATCAGGAAGCATGGACAGAAAAGCGGATTTGAGAGAGTTAACTGAGTTCCAGCGAGTGACACGGGTTTTCCGAGTGTCGTGTTCAGTGGAGGTCCGACCATTTTTGGACAAAAGTGGTTTAGTTGGATCCCAACCAGATGTCGTGTTAAAATTATAATTATTATGAATGAATTGTCAAGAAGGAATAGCAAAATTAGTTTTACTCAGCAGTAATACAACTTAAGTACTTCGAAAAAGAAACATTTATCACTACTCACTTGCTAGCAGCTTACTCCTAAAATGTAGGAACAATTAATTTACTAGAAATTAAGAAAGCAGAAGTCTTGTTGTTGCATTGAACTTGCCATGTTCACTCTTAATTTCTCTCTGCTTCTTTCATTAGATCACTCTTAATTTCTTTCAAATTTCAATCTCATACAATAACGATTTTATATCGCTTCCAGTGAAAGCGAGAATTGAAGCCAAAAAATCAATTACCAAACACCAGTTTTTATTAATCAAATTTGGTACTCTGACATGAATCCAAACACAGTTATTCTGAGTAGCAGAGCCACTTAATCGCGGCATGGCTAGATTTTGATGAAAACATACAAGCGTTTAGAAGTACATCTAGGTGTTTAGTAAGTTTACATATTAGATTGGCCACCCTCTTTGTACACGACAGAATTCCAGGATGGGTTCTTCGGAAGAAATGTTTCCTGCAAACAACAGAAATCGTTACACGAGTAAAAGTGAAACAAAAACTCTATCATTGAGTAAATCCCCAAACAATGTTTACTACGAATTGCTAAAGTTGCTGATAACAAAGTTAAAATGAGGATTAGCAGGAAATTTGTGAACTGTAGTATGCGAGTAAAATCTTAAAGGGACTTAAAACCGATTCAACGATCACGTAAGTGATGGTTTTTTTGGAAATTAAGGGGTATTCAGATGTTATGTCAGTAGACTGAGCTAATGGAAAGAAGAAAAAAATTCCAATTAAATTTGAGGGGTGGTGTCTCTAATCACTGCCTCCCTGGTGAGGTGAACTATTTCAAGTGTAGCTGACTTAAATATTTCCAAGTAAATGAACTTATCCATTGAAATGTGGCATTATACAGCTTTAGGTTCTGATATGACCACTTCACAGACCACAAATTTAGTGTAACAAATATCTTTAACATGAGTTAAACCTGTTCGTCTCGGGCATCGTATTTACTCCTTGAATCAAACTATTGTAGTGTTTCTACTAGATGACCACGGCGAAATTGTGCCATTCACATTAGCAAATGCAATAATCTATTTTATGTTTGGATTGATGGTATTTTGATAGAATAGAGAAAAATGAAATACAATCATAAATAACCTATTGTTTGATTTGTTTGAAATAGGATGACATTCCATCAAAATCCAATATCACAATTTGAGGAAAAAGATATGAAACAAATCATTTTCTGTATTGTTTTTGATCTATAGCCAAAGTGGCAAGCACCACTGAAACTCACACAATTGCAAGGTCCTGGTTTGAACCTGAGTAAAGACGTCCAACCTAACAATATCAGCATTTATCGGTTGAGCTAGGACTTATGGACATATTTTCTCCATTTTATTGGCAAAACATTAAAATAATGTACTACTAGTATATAAGAATTAAGAACAATAACAAATTCATTCCACTTGGCTTCATTTCATCAACCATTTTCCACCTCATTCCATTTCATTTACCCTAATTAAATAAGAGGCATACCGCCAGAGCTAAACTGTCAACAAATCACAACCAATATATAATATAGATCAGATAGATCAATTATTCACACGTATTATCTTTGAGTAAAACAACAATCAAGTAGTGAAATTGAAATAAAATAAAAACAAAATAACTCACAGAGATGTAAGAACAAGTGGGGATGACTGATAAGGAATGAGAGGAAGCGTGATGAAAGGCAGCAAGAGTGAGGTGAGAAGCTAAACCCAAACCTCTCTTAGAAGGAGGAACGAAAGTGTGAACCAAATCCATAACTTTTCCGTTATCTCTAAGGACATACTCTAAGTATGCTTTCTTGTCATCTGTTTCGAACCTCTTTGTTCCTTCGTTCCACACTATCATTGGATTTCCACTTCCACCAACAATATTCGCCATTTTTCCTCACCCTGTGTTTTCCCCTCTTCTAATTTTTTTTTTGTTGTTGTTTGTGTTCCCCCTCTTTTAATTTTATACGGATGTCTGTGTCCAATTAATCTTAAGTCTTCCGTCCTTTTAACTTTTTGTTTTGTCCCAAAATTTTATCCTTTTTAAAGAAAATCAAATTACAATTAATAATACTTTATTGTTTATACCCTTATAAAAATTAAAATATTCTTTAAAGGAAGGTTAAATTGTATTTTTGGCCCCCTAAATTTTAAAAAGTTGTGATTTTGACATCATCTGTTTCAAAATAGCACTTTTGACCTTCTAAGTTTCAGAAAGTTACAATTTGGATTCCTTATGTTTCAAAATAGCACTTTTTGCCTCCTATCTTTACCCTATTTGCAAAACGTCAATTTTGATCAAGTCAAAGTTGATGTGGCGAGTCACTTAAGTGATTCAGCTGCCACGTCAGTTTTTTTCCATCTAATAATTAAAAAGAAAAAAAGATAGGGAAGTCACGTGAGATTATGATGATTTATATTGTGATGATTTGTGCCTTTTTTGTATTTTGATTCGGAAATGCATGATTATCAAATATACATACATTCAAGAATTGAAATCAAGTTTTAATTATAGCTTGAAAAGGAATTAATTATCATACGAAGAGTCAAAGTTTTGGTCTCTTCTTTACACAATTTCAATACCAGTAGCATCAAAATTTAACTTTTGTTTTAATCATTAGCATATAGGCTATTCTTTTTTATCCTCTTTCCAACAAAATTACCAAACAATAAGAGCAAATAATAAACATGTTAAGCATAAACTGTAGAGGCAAAATAACACAATTAAAATGACATAACAAGTCAAACTCATTACATATAAGTCCTTACATTCAAAATGGAAGTTCAAAACACTTGTCTAAATCAAAATGACATAAAAAAATCAGGTCATTACATATAAGAAGTCATTACATAATTAATCAAAATGGCATAACAAAAAGCATGAAGGGTTTCCAATTTCCATTGTTTCCTATTTTTGGATTAATGTCACGAAGGATTAGGTTAATTCTTTAGAATTTGGGATTATTTAGGATTTGGGATTATATATGTGTTAGTGAAAGAATAAATTTAAAGCACATGACTTCTTTCTTTTATTTTTTTAATTATAAGATGACAAAAAAATGTTGACGTGGCAGCTGAGTCACTAAGTGACTTGCCACATCAACTTTGACTTGATCAAAATTGACCTTTTGCAAAAGGGGTAAAGATAGGGGGCCAAAAGTGCTATTTTGAAACATAGGTGGCCAAAATCACAATTTTCTGAAACTTAGGGGGTCAAAAGTGTTATTTTAAAACATAGGGGACCAAAATCGCAACTTTCTGAAACTTAAGGGGCCAAAAATACAATTTAGCCTTAAATAAATTTTCTCTTTCTTAATAAAATAAGCATAAAAATGACTTAACTTATCAATCTTTATTATTTTTTAATTCACTTGCAAAACTCTAAAAGGAATAAAGTTTTGGACAGAGGAGAAGTAATATGTAAACATACTTAACTCGCTTGGTTTGGTCTGGTGGTATTGATCTAGGACTTGAGAGTAGGGATGTCAACGGGGCGGGGAACGTGCGGAGGAAGCAACCCCGTTCCCCGCCCCGAAATGTCCGCGGGGGAATTTTTGCTTCCATCCCCGTCCCTACGGGAGAATTTTTGCCTCCATCCCCATCTCCACGGATCCCCACGGCATCCGCGGGGATCCACGGAGATCGATTATTAGAAAATTTATATATTTTACGGACAAAATTATGACGGTATTTTTTCCTTTTTTATTAAAAAAATAAATAAATATTTTGCATATTTCTTCTTTAATGATCAAAACAACTCATAATGCATTTCATAACCAAAAAACAATGCATAACAACATATACATAATCATACAAAAATTCATAACCAAAATATATCATAATTCATAGCAAAATAGAAACATAGAATTGTCAATGCTCATTATTATCTTTCTATATTTACATATCTAATAGTCAAATATAAATAAAACTAGAATAATAATAGTAGTAAAAATATATATTTAAGTATATATAGACGGGTTTGGGGAATCCGCGGAGACGGATGCTTAATCCCCAATCCCCGCCCTGAACTGCCTCCGGGGGAAGTTTTGCCCCCATCCCCGTCCCCACGGGGAAAAAATCTCCTTTTTCGGATCTCCGAATGGGACAATCCCCGCGGGGATCCACTCTAACGGATGCAAATTGACATCCCTACCTGAGAGTGTGCTCCTCCTTAAAGTCTCAGGTTCGATTCCATGTGATGCCAATTTGGATGGACTAATTTAACTTCTTAAAAAAATGTAAACATACTTTATTTTAAGAACAAATTTATAATATACTATTATATGATTTTATGGGATATATGTGTAAAAAAAAATTCGTTGTTAGTGCAAATCAATTAATCTATTGCTAAAAGCTATGATGCATTGGTACTCCATTTGAGGCAGAGTATCAGTATCAGATACATACTCGTACTTTAATTTATATACTGATACATTAATTTTTCTAAAAATGGTGTACCCCGTACCCGACCCCATACCGATACATGTGTCGGGTACCGGTACTATATTCGCACCTAGACAATGTAGACTAAAAGGTAAGAGAATAAAAAAATGTCACGTGATATGTAAGATCGGGATTCGAATTCTGATATATCTACCAATTATTTATCTTAAAAAGATAAAATTCTAATTACTACATTAAAAAAATTGTATAATTTTTAAATTTAAGGTGATAAATAACACTCTCTTCATTATTTTATAAGTGTAGCAATCATATACATTATTTATATAATCCATTTTGATTGTAATTTTTTATATTATTAATATAAAAAAAAAAACCAATGTTAGCCTAAAAAATAAAAAAAATTATAGTTGTCTTTTTACTTCATTTTTATGAAATGTTGTAGATATGTCTTTTTTAATTATTTATGGAAAGTGGTAGATAGTTGGTTTTTTTTTTTACTATAGTAGATAGTTCTTTACTCGCAATATCTTAACAAAAATATTAAATGTTTAATTACATATTTGGTTTTAATGATCAGGATTTTTTCTTAAATCTAGATGCATACAATTGGCTAAAGTTGGGTACCACATGTTCATAGATTTTCATTTTCTCACTCAGCCTAATGTATTTGAGACTCGGTCATTAAGTCGGTAGGATTTTTCCTTTAATCTAGATGTGTACGAATGTCTCAAGCTGGGTACCACATGTTCATAGCTTCTCATTTTTTCAGCCTAATGTGTTTGAGACTTGGTTATTAAGTCGGTTCTCCTTTAACATCCGAACTATGGTTAAACCTTCATAAACTGCTTATCCTCCGCTTCTAACAACAAATTAGTTGATAGATATATCAAGTGGAACAATAATAACCATTCTTGTGTCATTCTTAATGTGGATGGAAGTTACCTCAGTTCTCTCGTTCGATTTGGATTTGACGGTGTTAGAATATAAAATAGAAAATATTTATTAAGATATGCTTAATGTTTATATTATATTATATTTGTAGAGAAAATATCTCTATATTTGTTTTATTTTATTCCCTTTAATATTTATTAAGATATGCTTAATGTTTATATTCTAACAGACGACATTATTAAAAACATCTTTGGCCATTATATTGCAAGCTTCTCAGGCGCTGACATTTTGCTCGCTGAAGTATATGTTATCTATAAGGGCCTACTGAATATTGATGGACAAAGACATGAGTATTTATGAACTTGTTTGCTACTCTGATTCTTTACACTGTGGCAAGTGTGAACCTCACCAAAGGTTCACAAGTTAAATATCATATTCATGTTGTGTTAATCCAAGATATAAAAGAGATGTCTTCTCAAACCAATGTTTTTTTTTATCACACACTTAGAGAGAAGAATCAATTTGCAGATTTCTTCGCTAAACTTGGAGCCTCATTAGATGCCGACTTCTTGACTTTGTTTCTCCTCCATAAAGTGTTCGTGATCTTCTTAGAAACAACGCAATGAGAAACCTATTTTTTCGTGAATAGTTTTTCTTGTTTGTTTTTTTTTATTTTTCTTTTTAGCTTCGTTACCAAAAGAATTACATATTTGGCTTCTTAGAAACGTTTATTTTATGTTTCAATTTGGTTTCTTATATTAAAAAGTTTCTAGTCATTTTAGTCAAATTTTTAATTAAATTGTCCCACATGAAATTTTTAAACGAAATTAATTCAAAATTTGACGTAAAGTAAAATAAAATTAACTTAAAATTTAACAAAAATAACAAATTTATTTGATATCAATAACATAATACAACGATTTAAAACTTTTTAAGGATAAAAGATCAAATTAAAATATAAAATAAAGATAAGTGATTGAATGTGCAATTAAGACAAAAGAGAAATAGGAAGAACTTTTCTCAAAATATCTAAAAGGAAAGTAGAAATAGAAAGCGTTCACGTTTGTGTTTCTTAGCTTGGAGACATGAACACACACGAATGAGGATGAGAGAAGAGTTTTAGACTTTAGAAAGACACTCTCCAACCCACCTATTTTACCTTTACTCTTCTCTTCTCATCTCATCTCAACCATGACTGATAGGGTCGACACTGTTGCAAGATTAGCACAATGGAAAATCGATAACTTCGGACCTTGTTCTTACAAAAAATCCGATCCTTTTAAGCTCGGAATTTGGAACTGGTATGTAGAATTAACTTATTCGATTTAATAATTTTATTGTTGCCTCTTCTTACTTAATTTCCCAATTCTTCTTCTTCAGGTACTTTTCAATAGTAAGGAATAGATTCTTCTCCATACATCTTTTTCCAGAATCTTCTCGTATTTCTAAGGAACATCCACCTGTTGCCAGATTCATTCTTCGTGTCTCCGTTGCGGGTTCTTCCCGCAAATTTATTATTTCTCCTGGTCAGTATATATGCACCAACAATACACTATTCACATATATAAGACCTGTTAGTTTCGCTCCGTGCGAGCTTAGCTAAGTTGATAGGGACATAGCGTTGTAAACGCAGGAGCCAGGGTTCGATCCTCGACACTCCACTTATCCGCCTTTAAGGTCGAATTTCTAGCCATTAGGCTACTTGACCAAAAAAAAAAACCTTGTTAGTTTCGATGAGTATTTTCAAAATATCAATTTTTTATAATTTTTACTAATACACAATTAAAGATATTAATGATCAGATTTGTGCCTCGGCTGATCAATTGTCAGTCATTTATTTTGGGACGGAGTAAGTAATATCTAACTACTACTAGTAACCAACCAACCAACTAACTAACTAACTATGTCTCTAATAGGAATGGATTAGGCCGTTAATTAAGATCAGATGACTGGTAGTTTGAATTCGGCATTTGCTGTTATTTCAATCTCTATCCAATGGCTTAGAGGGATTGATTGTAGTGATCTTAGGAAGTTCTGCCTGAAATTTCATATTGCATCTCAAATAGGCAAATGAGGAGTTTGCCGTTGCAATTTACCTGTTACAGTTTAAAGATTATATAATGAAATGCTGATGTGGGTTTATTTCTGTTTGCTTGTATGCAGTTTATGAAAGGCTGCTTAGATCACAAGATGACTTTGTCTGGCCTGTTGACACTGCTTACGTGGGCCGCTTCATCATAGATGTTGAGTTTCTTGACTTGAAGATATGCCATATGAATGTGAGTTTCTAATTCCTATGCTTTTTTTCTTTCCAATACCAATATTGATGTAGGTGTTTCTAATAAACAAAATAACACGGTACAATTGTACAAGTGATCGGGTCACTGGGTAATTTTTTAGGGATCTTAGCTGTTTGATTACCAATAACAGGACGTATTTTTTAGGGATCTTAGGACTTATTTTTTAACAAATCAAATGGACCTTTATAACCATTTAGCTAAGATGCATAGATGTCAAAATTTCAGCGATTATTCTCGAAGATAATCTTTTAAATAGCTACTAGTGCAGATGGTTTAGTATATTGGTTAGTATCAGAATTTTTTTTTTTCTGCTTATGCGTTTATCTTTTTGTTTGAACTCAGGGCGGAGAACCTAGTTCTGTATGGTCATCTGATGGAAATTCACAGTGTGTTGAAGCTCAAAGAACTACTCTCAGTTGCCTCTCTCGCATGCTTGGTGAGGCTATACATGCTGACCTAACCATTATCACGGCCGATGGCACGTTGAGAGCTCACAAGGCAATTTTGTCGGCGAGTTCCCCCGTGTTTCAAAGCATGTTTCATCACAACCTGAAGGAAAAAGAGTCTTCAACAATCCATATTGAAGACATGTCACTTGAATCATGCACTGCTCTTCTAAGTTACTTGTATGGAGCAATTAAACAAGAAGCTTTCCGGAAACACTGTCTTGCATTGCTCGGAGCAGCCAATAAGTATGATATTGGTAGTCTAAAAGACTTATGTGAGGAAAACCTTCTTGAAGATATTAACTCAGAAAATGTTCTTGAGATGCTAAATGAGGCTTGGTTTTATCAATTACACAAGTTAAAGAAAGGATGTTTAACTTTCTTATTTGAATTTGGTAAAATATATGATGTTAAAGATGATGAAATAAATAACCTTTTCCAGCATGCAGATAGGGAGCTAGTGATGGAAATGTTTCAGGTGATGCTTACAATTTCCAACCCAGAATAGGTTAGTTAATTGTATGGGAAAATTATTTGCCACTTGGATCATGTAAATGGTATATAAATGTCAATGTCTATTTTTTTTTTTTGACAGAAAATGTCAATGTGTATATTCACCTTTACTTAGGTTTTTTTTATTTTTTTTAAGTAATCCGGTGGTTAAAGTCGCACTTTTGAGTGTGGAGCTGTGGAGGAATCCGGAGTTTGAACTCCGTTCCTACAATAATAGTCTCTAGTAGTTACCAACTGGGTTACATTTATGGGATTTACTCGGTTTCTACTTTCCCATTTCCCATAAACACAATTAGACCCTTATTGCCAACGAGGTCACAATATTAAGCCTAATGTCTAGATGCTCTCCGTGTTGTAAAAAAAAAATAATATTAATTAAACTTTTTTTTTTAATGTCATTTTACATTTATATGATAGTTCAATTGATAGTTTTATCCAATATTACAAATTCAATTAGCTATATGTTATTTTTTTACCAAATGAAGCCAAAATTGATAATTTTAAAACACAAGTACTATATGTCGCGAAGGAAATGATCACGAAAAATCACGAATGTTATTTTTTTTTTTTTGGTCAAGATCACGAATGTTATTTTATTATACATATTTTAATATTTAATTTCTAAACAATTTTAGTTGTATTTTTGTTTATCAAAATAAAAAAAGAAACATAATGGAAAAGTAAACAACCGTTTGCGCCGCTCAGCTCATGCACACTTGTTTTCCCTATTAAATCTAAACAAATAATCTAAATCTTCAGTCAAAATATAAAAATCTGAATCTAAAATCTGTGTGAATTTTACATGTAGAGGAAGATTAAATCTTTTTGAATTTCATCCCATGTGTGAATTAATCCTTCTGTTGGTGTTTTTGTCATTGAATCTTTTAGAAAATCAGTTGTTTCATTTTAGAAACTCCAACATGCTTTCCTAAAATCTTTCAACCAGTGAAACTCAGTTTTCTATAGATTTGATTTATCCTGTAACATGAAACTAAAGCAAGACTGCAGGAATGTAATGTTTAATTCCCCAAGAATAGCACCGCAAATTTCCCAATAATACCACCGCCGTGCAACAAATTCAACTGAGGCGATTCAGCGATTTGGCGATGAAGGCGACTGAGATTGAGTCCGTGGTGTGTTGCAGTTGAATGGCGTCCAGCAGTGAGAGATTGGTGTTGGTGTAATTGGAAGGTAGAGTTGAAGGAAACTAAAAATGGAGATTTCCAAGATAAGACAGGAGAAAAGAGTAAAACAGTAAAAGAAAGAAGAGGAAAGAGTTTTTGTTATTCTTCGATTAAGAAAAACGATTTTGAAAAAAACAGCACTGAATAAGTTATTGGCCGAGTCCGGTTCGATACGCTCTCTTTAAGACGTTTCACGGCACTAACCAAATTTGTGCAAGGTAGACTAGCAACCGTGAAGTCCCCAGGATAAAACAGCCAAAACAAAAATACGGTTATCTACTGCACTCGATGGTTTTTACAAACCAGTCAATATTGATATGCAAATATCAATTCGAAGTGATAATAATCACTTTCTGAAACAACAAGAATAAAAAATATTTTTCTGAGAAGAAAGAATTGAGAGAGAAGAAGGAATTTGAAAATTCAGAGAATTGAAGCAAAAAACAAATTGACAGTTGAAGGCTGAATTTATAGTGGTAGTGAGGAACTGCTTCAGAGGAAAACGTGGGAGCCTGATTTCATCAGCAAGGCAAAAACGTGGACCTGATAATTAGGCCACTCAGTTGTTGACTGATGAGGTGGCAACGGAATTCAAATTCCGTTTCTGACTTGGTCGATACACATTTATCATGTGTTGAAATTCGTAACGGCTAGTTGAGCACACCACACACGTAGCAAAAAATAATTATTAAATATTTTTCACTTCTGGGTATTAAAAAATTAATATATCACCAAGGCCAGGCCCGAGCCGGCCGGCGGCGGCGCGTGCGTGTGATATTCGACATGGTGTGCAGTCTCCCCCGTTTACAAAACTGGGTACCCCTTGGGGCGTACCCCAAGTAGTGAGCTTCCAATATATAAACACTTCCACAAGGTGTGTACTAACCAATGTGGGACTTAATGTGAACTTTTTTCAAATTCACACTCACATGTGTTTATTCTATACCAAGATCTTCAACAAGTTGCTTCATTGAGCTTACTTGTTCCAACAGTTTTTAATCGGACGTCACTTGTCTTGCCATGTCATTCGCATTGTTTCAAGAATTTCTCCTTGGGGACATTCAGCATTTCTCATTTTAAAATTAAATTGCATACCTTAAAATAATAATATACGTATACCAGTTAACTTTGAAATCATCAATAGACTATGAGCTAATACTCGCAGTAATACTTGAATTAATGTGTACGGAGTGACTTGCAATCATAAAAAATAAACTCGAAACTAATACTCCCTCCATTTTTTTTTTAATTGTCCAGTTTCGATAGATTTAATGTTTCTAATTAACTGTCCATTTAGTCTTTTAAGAATACAATTCGTCAATTGTACTCTTTGTCAATTACTCCTTTTTTTTTAAACTAATTAATACTATGTATTTGGAAAATTAAAGTTTCTTTTTGAAATTTTTTTTGGTGCATAACATATTAAATATTATTTTTTACATAATATATTAAATTTATTGGAAAGAGAAAGTGTGTGCAAAAAAATAGAAATGAGGTGGACACTTATAAAAAACGGAGGGAGTAGTTAATTTGTGTATTGAATATTTGAAATCATTATTAGTTAATAATATACTTGAACTTACACTACCTATAAAAAATAAAATTGGGATGGGGTGGATCGTGACCCACCATAGCCCGCCCCTCATACCACTTCAATAACTGAATATATCAAATTATGTTTATTTATTAAAAAAAAAATCAAATTATGTTTTTTATGGACCAAAATTAAAACATTTTTTTTGTATTAAGAAAAATTAGGAGAACGACAACATTCTATTTTTAGTTGTATAAAATTAAAATTCGCTATATTTTTATTACCAAAATCTCTTTTAAACTTATTTTATAATATGTGACATATTTCACATTCAATATTTTAATATTTAATTTCAAAAAGTTTAAAGCTATTTGTTACGGGTAATCAATCTTAATATTTTAATAACCAATTAAAGTCATTAGACTCAAGTGGTTAATTAGTTTTACCAAAGGACGAATCGTTCAGGCGAAACCAAATTCGATTTATGGGTGGAATAATTGTTTAGCTAGACTTTACTGGATTTGGATTCTCTACATTCAAAAATCCTAAATTCACCTACATTCACTTCCATTTAGTGTAAAAGTGCTAGGAGAGATCATGAAGAGAGATAACATGGTAGGTGTAAAGACAAATTTGACCTTAAAAATAAACTAAATGTAGGTGAATTTAGGAATTTTGAATGTAGAGAATCCAAATCCGACTTTACTTACTTCACAGTCAAACTCTAGATTACTACTACCTCCGTTCCAAATTATATGTCACTTTGAAGAAAAGATTTGTTCCAAATTATATGTCACTTTACATTACCAATGAAACATTTAATGCAACTGTACCTATTATACCCTTAACTATTTATTACTCTCTCTTCTTTCAATTCTTCAATTTATCTTTTCAATATAATAAATGAAGGACAATTTTGTAAATCAACTCATAATTTCTCTTTTCCATACAACAATGATTACATTTCTTAATATGTGTAAAAATGTCAAAGTGACATATAATTTCGAACGGAGGGAGTAGGGTCTAACGTATTATTCAAACTCATCACAGTGGCTTTACTATGTTTTGGTTAACACCATGTGATCTTTAAAGTTTATTACCCTCTCAAACTCCTGAATTCAATTCACTTAAATTTTTGTTTACCAAAAAAATCAGAGAATTTCCTTAATGCTTATATTCTTTAAATGCTTACTATATTCTAATCTAATTTAGAATATTAAAATGATAAGTTGTTAAGTTTTATTTACACAAATCATCTGTAGTTAACCACCATATATACACAGCCATGTCAATATAAAAGGCTGTTTACAATCACAAGAGCAAGAGCAAGAAATCTCTCTCTCTCTCTCTCTCTCTCTCTCTCTCTCTCTCTCTCTCTCTCTCTCTCTCTCTCTCTCTCTCTCTCTCTTCATACTATGGGAGAGTGGTGGTGGCGGTGTTCTTTTATATTACTTTCAGTGATTTTAACAGCATCTCTTGGCACCATCCATGGTGGCAATGTCACCTACGACAGAACATCATTAGTCATTAATGGCCAACATAAAATCCTCTTCTCCGGTTCAATTCACTATCCTCGTAGCACTCCTCAGGTACGTTCAACTTATATATATCTTGGGTGTGTTTTGTTTTTCCAGCTACTTGTTCCGGGTTCGTCCCATAAGTGTAGCTTATTAGGACATTGATTTGCAGAAACATACATTTGCGAATTTCTAAATTTTTTTATTTCTTTACATTTAAAGTGGGTGAATTTTGACACTATAACTTACTTTAAAAGAAAACGTAAAGTTTGCACCGGTTGAATGATGCATGCTTAATTTGTTCTGTTATTTGTTTGTAATATTAAGTTTTTTTTTTATAATTATCTAATATAAAGTTGTTTTTGTTTGGTGAAAATAGTATTAAGTTTTCTTAATAGCAATAAGAAATTTAATTAACCTATTATATATGGTTAAGGTACGTCAATGGTCCACTTTAAACTCTTTTCTAAATAAGATCCATCTATGAGAAGCACTCATGTATTATTGTATGTTTTTAGGGGTTAAGTTAAAACTCACTTAAATGTTAGACTTAAACATATGTAAGGAAAAGAGAGAAAGAGACGAGGGAGGGAGGTGAAAGAATCATCTTATTCTCATTGTCCTTATTAGGTAAGAAGTATAACCTGTACTCCATCACAAATGAAGTATAGATAAATAAAAAATTAATCACATTTTAAAGTCATGTAATTTCAATAAAAAAATTAAGTTTATAATTGCTAAACTACTATCTATATATGACTAATAAATTTGGTCTTTAAAAATATAAAAATTAAATTAAACAGAGAATATTTTAGAGACACTATCATATCATATATAGTTGTTAAAATTTGTTTATATTTTACTTCTAAAAATATGAATAAATTTTGCTTATATATTTTATTCTAAAACATTAGAATGCATCATAACAATATATACAATTATATTATAAAAAAATACAATTATAGAAATTAGTTACAATATCCTTTAGTTTTTTTTTGTTTTGAATGGCATATCTTGTAGCTAAATAATATAAAAAAAATTGAACGGAATATATATTACTATTAATCAGGTATATATCTGCACAAGATGAATAGAGACTGATAAAATTGGGTCAATCTATTTAACTGCAAAATTAATTGAATCATATAATTACATTTTTTTTTTGGTTTTCACCACTAGTTTAATTTGGTTCGGGGGTCAGTCCCCTCTTGATCGCAGTTGCGGGGATCGAACCGTGGTACTCCCTACCAAGTTCAGATATTATATTATTCCTAAATAAGTATATACACTAAATATAAAAAATTTGTATTATATTATTCCTAAATAAGTATATACACTAAATATAAAAAATTTGTATTATTTACATATATCCTAATAAAAAATA
This sequence comes from Trifolium subterraneum, assembly GCA_951799995.1. NCBI lineage: Eukaryota > Viridiplantae > Streptophyta > Magnoliopsida > Fabales > Fabaceae > Trifolium > Trifolium subterraneum. The sequence goes on along the minus strand of OX637462.1, from coordinate 21,699,499 downwards.
TGAAATGATTACTATAATGCATACAAATTCGTGTGTAATTGAGCTTTAACACAGTAATTCCCAATTGCAAACTGAAACTTAATGCACAATCTGACATGACAAGCTGTTTTTCTTTACAAATAATGTGTGTAACATGGGCTTCTAATTTTATTTTATGAAGTATACTTATACTAATTAAATATTTTGTCTTTATTTTTGGATCATGATGGTAACTGTCACAGTGCCATCTCTTGTATCTACTTAATTGTCATTGTTATGTCATGTGTATGTTTCACATGGTGAGGCCCTTGAGAAAGAGTTTTTAATTATGTTTAGTTTGACCATTATATGTGAATGTGAGTAATCCTTTAATTAATTAAATTAAACTATACTTTTGAACAATATTAATGGGGTCTCCCTTCTCTCCAATTGTCAATTATATGTATCTTGAGATTTGACTTGAACGATCTTGTTTGGATTGGAGTTGAACCATTAATTATTAGGATTGAAATTGAGTTTTAATTTATCAGTGAATCTAAGATGTCCTTCAATATTGTTTAATTATATTATGTTTAGTACATTACCATATGGTCAAGTTAATTTTTTTAAGCAATTGTTTTTAGGCCCCTTGCTTGTACTAGCTTAGCTATCATAGACCTTATTAAAGCCATGTTAGATGAGAATGTTTGATGATAGTTTACATACACCAAACTTAATCATCCAAGTATAAAGGTTAAATTATTTTTATAAAAAAAGGTTAAATTATTTATTCACCAAAAAAAGAAAAAGGCTAAATTATTTTTTGGTACAAAAAGGGTTAAATCATTAAAAAAAAAATTATATGAACCGATTGAGTTTTTATTTTTATATATACACATTGTCGAGTATTGCTTAAATATTTTTTTTTTTTATAATAAGTATTGCTTAGATAATGTGAGAACTGTTCTTATAAAAATAAATAAATGCAAGATCCGAAATAAATCTTCAAAGTTTTTGTTTTTTTTTTGACGCAATAAATCTTCAAAGATGATATCTTACATAATTTGTGTAAATTTGTTTTCATTCTCAAATTATCTTGTTACGTGCCGAAATAAATCTTCAATTCAAAGATGACGTCTTACCTAATTGGTATAAATTAAATTTGGTTTTATTCTCAAATTTTCTTGTTCTATATGAGATCCAATCATTATTATTATATATACAGAAATAAGAACATTATTTTGAAATAATTGCATTTACATTTCATTAAAATAAAAATAATAATTGCATTTACAAGATAATACTAATAACTAGTATTATCTCTATGATGCTGTCCAAACATATCCATGACTTTGCATATTAAATAAAAAACAAAAATTTGAACTAAAAATATTGATTTATTTGAACCTTTCATTTCATGAATACTTCGCACTATATTATGGGTATAGCTTTATTTATTGAGGGCAACAATCATTTGATGCAAGTCAAATTAAAGTTTCTAAGAATGAGATGGGAAACAATCATTTTATTCAAGTAAGCTAATGTTCAGAGAATCTAGGTGACTAGGTCCAAATTTTCTCTTCAATTAAGGTTTTTTTTTTTTTTTTTGACAAAGAAGAAACTTTACTTCATTAATTTCATCATCATGAATAAAATCTTCATGTACTACTACTATAGTATTTTTTTTTTTTAAAAAAAATCCCCAAATTAAAGGTATCATTATTCACCCACTATTGCGGAGACTAATCTCCTCGAGGTAATTGAGATTCATTTAAGAGATTGACATCTTCCAACAAATATTTTTCTATATGCACCGGTCAAAGATGGAATTCGGAACCAAATAATTAGGAAACTCAAATATTTACCACTTGTGATACTATAGCATAATATAATGATAATAATGAGAGCTATGTATATGTAGTATTTTATTATCAAAATTAATTAATTTTTATGAATTGAAAAAATTGCATGCATTTTCACGTTAAAAAGACAACTATATATACCAAAGTAAAATATAGAAAGAAAAGAAAAACACATAATAATTCTATTAGAAATAATATAAAACCATTTATGTTGCTCTATCCTAACACCTTAATCGTTTATTTGACAAATTCCACTCAAATTTAAAATAACTTAAATTGAAATGAAGCTGGAAATCTTTTGTATAGAAAACTTTACTTATTGTGTTTGAAGGGGATAAGTAAAACATGAAGAAAGACTCGCTTTTAAATGATGAATTGGAATTAAATTTTTTCCTTCATGATTTTAACAGATGTGGCCTAACTTAATTGCCAAAGCCAAGGAAGGGGGATTAGATGTCATACAAACTTATGTATTTTGGAATCTTCATGAGCCTCATCAAGGCCAGGTAACCTTATTTGACCATAATATATAATTCTTCATAGTTTTTTACTTGAGCTCATTATTATTTATAAAAAAAAATGCATGGTTGTGATTTTTTACTTGCTTTTGCAGTATGAGTTTAGTGGAAGGTTTGATTTAGTTGGATTCATTAAAGAAATTCAAGCACAAGGTTTATATGTGACACTTAGAATTGGACCTTACATTGAGAGTGAATGCACTTATGGGTAAGTAACAAATTTATTTTTTAAAACAAGAAATTACTATAAAAAATTCATTGGTACCTTTTATTGACTCCTAATTTGTTGGTGTAGGGGTCTACCATTATGGTTACATGATATTCCAGGAATTGTATTTAGATCTGATAATGATCAATTCAAGGTACCAATAACTTTTAGTAGTACTTACTGGCTATGAAGCATGGAAATTTTTTGGATTAGATGTGTCGTCCTAGTGTCGGACACTGGTACTAGGACACCAACACTTATAATTACATTGAATTGTGTCACTTAAAATATTATCGGTGTTGATGTGTCAGTGTCGTGTCTGATGTCCGTGTTTGTGTTGTGTCCGTGTTTCATAACTTAGTGGTAATTGATTCTTGATTAACTCAACTTTTCTTAATGACAGTTTCACATGCAAAGATTCACAACCAAAATAGTCAACCTAATGAAATCAGCCAATCTTTTTGCTTCACAAGGAGGGCCTATTATACTATCTCAGGTTTAAACTTCAAGGCAACAAAAAAGAGTTGCCAATTAGTATAAATTTGGCATTGTTTTTAATTGGTACTTAGGAATGTCTTGTGATTTATGTAGATTGAAAATGAATATGGTAATGTTGAAATGGGGTTTCAAGAGAAAGGATTGAGCTATGTTCGTTGGGCGGCTCAAATGGCCGTTGGACTCCAAACGGGTGTGCCTTGGGTAATGTGTAAACAAGATGATGCTCCTGATCCTGTGGTTAGTCTCTCGATTATATTGTCAGTTGCTTAACGTTTTTACACACAAATTAAGTGTTGTTTTTCCGATGTTAAATATAAGCAAAATAAAAACGTACTAGTATATGTATTTGATTCAAATTGGAACCAAATATATGTGCCTATTTTACTTATATTTAAGACTGAATAAAGTAACAAAGAAATTATGCAGATCAACGCATGCAATGGCATGCAATGCGGGAAAACCTTTAAGGGGCCAAACTCGCCTAACAAGCCTTCATTATGGACAGAGAATTGGACTAGTTTGTATGTTCTTGTACAATTTTTCATTACAATTTACATTCATTTTTCTTAAAGTGTGAATTTCAGTTAGCAGAGTGTCTTACTATACTGATGTAATCAATTTGAAGTTATCAAGCCTTTGGTGGAGTACCATACCTGAGATCAGCTTCAGATATCGCCTACAATGTTGCCTTGTTCATTATTGCAAAGAAAGGAAGCTATGTCAATTACTACATGGTATCATCGTCGCTGTAAATAACTGCTCCTCTTTTTCTTTCTCTTCTGTTTTCTCGGCAACTCACTTGATGGATTTGATGCAGTACCATGGAGGAACCAATTTTGATAGATTGGCCTCCCCTTTCATAACAACAGCTTATTATGACGAGGCTCCACTAGATGAATATGGTATGTTCTCTCCTTTCTCCACCTGAGTAAATCGCAAATATTGAACTGTTATTATGTGATTGAGTATGCTTCTGTAAACAGGTTTAATAAGGCAACCAAAATGGGGACATCTTAAGGAGCTACATGCTGCAATCAAGTCATGTTCACAACCTCTACTTTATGGAACTCAAACCACATTCATCTTAGGCTTACAACAAAAAGTAATTAAGAAAGAATGTTCTAAAATATATGGTGATCAATGAATTAATAAAGCACTTACTATTAGTTAATCATTTTCTTACCTCTTTCCTTCAGGCTTATGTTTTCAGAAGCTCCACACAATGTGCTTCCTTCTTGGAAAATAGTGGACCTAGGGATGTCACAATCCAATTTCTAAATATTCCGTATCAATTGCCCCGAAAATCAATCAGTATTCTACCAGGCTGCAAGAATGTAGCATTCAATACTGGCAAGGTAAAGAAATAACGAGTTTCTCTTCTTTCTTGTCTGACTTACTTCGACTGTTATTTTTGGCATCAATGAGCTATATTAGAGAAATATAATGCAGTTAGTGAAAGGTTTTTCATATTTTTATGTTCTTGTAGGTGATTATACAGAACAGTGTCAGAGAAATGAAACCACAGTTACGGTTTAATTCAGCTGAAAAATGGAAAGTGTATACAGAAGCCATCCCTAATTTTGATGATACGTCATTAAGAGCAAACAGATTATTAGATCAAATTGGCACAGCAAAAGATATATCTGATTACATGTGGTACACTTTCAGGTAAAATAGCAACATAATTTCTAAATGACAGCGGCAATTAAGAATGTTTGATGTATCATAAATACTTCATATTCCTTTTACTAAGATGCTTGTTGACCTATTGATGGTGCAGGCTTAATGACAACTCTCCTACTGCTCAATCTGTTCTTAGTATATACAGCCTAGGACATGTTTTGCATTCGTTCGTCAATGGAGTTTTAACAGGCGAGATCTAAATCTCATTTCTGAGGATCTTGTTTCATAGGATAAGAAGAAAAAATATATTTGGATAGAAGAACCGATATCAGTATTTTTACAAACTTGGCTGTGACACAAACATCACTTTAGATTATAACACACATTTTTCTATCATCTTCAATACATTCTATATCGCTTGTTCACTTTATATTTCAGTGTACAAATTGAGATGTTAATATTTGGGCGCTATACATGTTTTCCACTCTAGGTTCTGCGCATGGAAATCACGACAATATGTTTGTTGCAACGGAACACAATGTTAATCTGGTAAATGGGATGAACAACATCTCCATACTAAGTGCGACAGTTGGATTGCCGGTAATCGTCTTAATTGTTTAGTCTACAATACAAAGATTGATTAAAAATCATACAAATAAGATTATGGTAACCAAAATAAGATTATGCATTTACATGAAATGTATATTTATTTTTACATGAAGAACTCGGGAGCATATTTAGAGCGCAGAGTTGCTGGTTTGCGTAAAGTGAAAGTTCAAGGAAGAGATTTCACTAATTACTCGTGGGGATATCAGGTGATTACCTCTGCATAATCAGATATTGATTTAGTAAATTTCAGTTAAATGAGACCACAATTATCAATCATATTTCTTTAATCATTAACCATCTTGACATGCTATTCACAATGTAGTTCTAACTTAGTTAACATTTTTCTCAACAACTTCACTTTTTGAGCAAATTTTTTCTTAATGTATCCTTATAAACCTATCATTATCTACTGCTTAAAAGCTCTGATTGCTACTCATTTAAACAAAAAATTGTCTTGTTCACTGCATGATGATGTCGAATTTTTGAACGAAGGTTGGGTTGTTGGGAGAAAAATTGCAAATCTATACAGTCAGTGGATCAAGTAAAGTTCAGTGGGAGAGTTTTCAAAGCTCTACTAAACCACTAACATGGTATAAGGTAATTTATTATCACTAAATTTTGTTGTTCCATTATTTTTCTTCAACAATGCATGGATAATCTTGGAGGGAATCCAACCCAATATCTTAAAGACCTTAGTTTTCTGTTCCTCCAACTACCATGTACTAGATTCTGTCTCAACCCTTTCTAAGGAGGCGGCGAAGGTGTAAACTATTTCACCATCACAACGACTCAGCGTTATATTATTTAACAACTAATTACTAACATTGTTCACTTTCTAAATAATCTATTGGTGCTCTAATATTTTATTTACCTGTTGAGTGACAGACCACATTTGATGCACCAGAAGGCAACAATCCTGTAGTGCTTAACCTTGGTTCCATGGGAAAGGGACTTGCTTGGGTTAATGGCCAAGGTATTGGTCGATATTGGATATCTTTCCACACACCAAAGGGGACTCCTTCTCAACAATGGTATGTTTCTATGCCACAAATTTTCTCAAATTCCTACTTTACAAATAGGAAAATTAAAAGCCGCATGTTTAATTCCTTAAAAGTTTAAAAATTGTATTTTCAATACAAAATTTCTACTTTAGAATTCATTAACATGCAACTTATGGCACAAGGTAACTAATTTTTAATGAAGTACAGAAGATAATTATTCCAAAGCATGTATTTACTTACAACTGGTCATTTTTATTCAGGTATCACATACCTCGTTCCTTCCTAAAACCTACCGGGAATCTACTCGTTATACTAGAAGAAGAAACTGGAAATCCTTTAGGAATCACTCTAGACACAGTATACATCACGAATTGAGATCGTCTTCATTTGAAAGATCGCACATTGTGAGTAAACATTCAACAAAGAGTGCCCTGTCTTCAGTCACACGAATAAAAATGTACCATGGAATTGATATATCATTATTTGTAGCATTATTAGGCTTCATGGTTACTGTAAAAGGGTTATCTTACAAGTAGAGAGCACAGAAGTATAGATAAAAGAAAGATATGTTTAAGTAGTCTTGTATGCATCAAGATAAAAATTTAGATATTTTTTATAGAATGAAAATGGAGTAAATTTAGTGAAAATATGTTGTTATTATTTGCGAGGAATCTTCGAATTTGGATCCTCGGTTGCCCACCTCTCTGCAGGACCCTCTGCTGCATTATTTTCGGCCTTTGGAATAATCTAACGGCTATGATGTTAAATGAAATTAAAATGTAAAAGAAAAACCATGAAAAAGCTTTTGTTTGGTACACCACCTTTTAATTTTACCAGAAAGTTTCCTTGCTCCTTCATATCAGAATCCATAATCAATTGTGTGAAGTGTTTATTTAAATAGAAATAAAAGTCTTGTCATATAACAAGAAATGGGAAAATAAATCTTCCTCCTAATGAAGAAGCAAGATACAGAATATCAATTACAACAAATCAATCTGAAACTAATAAAATGCAAGGAATGTGTGGTCGACACGAGAGTGGACAATGAACTATTGGTGGAAGATATGGTCGATGCAGACGATGAATTTTTGGAGGAGAAAACAATGGACATGCAGTGCAGGTCAATGTTAATAGCTGTGAATTCTTACTGATCTCATACCCTCTTTCTCTGTTTGCATCTTCACTATGTCATCCAAGAATCCCCTATTAGTCTCAAACATAAAAGAAGTGAAACAGAGAATCATCATAGTAACTTGGGGAAGAAGAGAAACACAGAACAGACACTAAGCCTCGTAAGGATCATTTTGTTTTTGTTAAAAAAAATAAAAAAAAGAAGATAATTGATGTTTTGATTTTTAACATGGAAATGATACTCCTTAATTTGCGCACAGTAGGAAAAATTCCACAGATGCAAATTCCAGCTATTGCTTAATTGTTTATGGGAAAATTTCATAATTATAAAATGTTTGTTTCACCAAGTACAGCACCCATATAATTTGTATGAGTTAACAAATGTTCCAGTCCTTGATGAAAAAATCAAAATACGACTAACTGCAATTAAATATACAAAAGTATGACATATATAACGTGTGTGTGTGTATTATATATAATAATGTTGTTTGGATTGAACTGGTTTTCAAATATTTGGAAATTGGGATTCAAATATTATATCGCAATTGTTTTCTCAACCAATGTGAGACTCTAGTAGGTGACCCAAAAGATCGGGAAAGAGATTCTAATACTATATATATCTTAGAATTAGGAGTTGAGTCTAATTCAACCCTACAAAACCGACCATAAGGTGAGGATTGCCCCACTTATAATCATATTTTCAGGTCATGTCACAACTGATGTAGGACTCTTTACCTGCAATAGCAAGATTTATATCGCAATGACATAATTATAACTGCAATTACAATTTAAAATCATGTTTTTTAGTGCTTTACTACTAAAACTTTAAACAATGCTTATATATAACATGAGCACTGCTGGCTAAATAACTTAGAAGTTGGGTTTTAACTTTCAATCAATGCTATTGTAGATTACAGACTTTACTGCTGTGGTTTTAGCAAAACTATTGTTTCATTTCATCAATATATACTCTATAAAAGGAACAATCATGGTAATGCCAAAAGTTCCAAAATATACATATTTTTTTCCAATTCTTTTACTATTCGCAGTGTCTAAGGAATCATTTTCCTCATCATTCATTCCCATTGATAATTATTTGGTCGCTTGTGGTTCTTCCCACGATATCAATTTTCAAGGTCGAACTTTCATACCTGAATTTAAATTTAAACATTCCAACCTTCAAATAATAGCCAACAAATCTATTGCAGTTACCTCTAAATTCAACAGTACACTTTCACCACTATATAACTCAGCTCAACTCTTCTTTGAAAAGGCATCATATAAATTCAAAATTCAACAATATGGGAGACATTGGATCCGTCTCTATTTTCACCCTTTTCCCGATTACAACCCCAACATGACCTTTGCCTCAATAACAGTAATCACCGATAGTTTTGTGCTTCTTGATAACTTCACTTTTGCAAACTATACTAGCTCTCACTTGATGAAGGAGTATTTAATCAGTGTTACATCTTATGAGTTGTTTATCGCATTCATCCCTCGCCACAATTCACTTGTTTTTGTTAATGCCATCGAAGTTGTCTCTATGCCAGATGTGTTATTTCCTAACAGTCTAAATCCATCCACTCCTTTCACAGAATTCACCCTTGAAACGGTGTATCGATTGAATGTGGGAGGCGCAGATATTAGTGCACAAAATGACACACTTGGTAGGAATTGGGAGAGTGATGAAACTTACTTTCAGTCCACCACCACTGGTATGAATATTTCAACAAACATTTCTGCTATTAAGCATCCTGATTTCTTAGAATTTACAGCACCACCAATGGTTTATATTACTGCTAAATCCTTGGGAAGTGTCTCAGGGGGTTACAAATTAAGCTGGGAATTTCGTGTAAGCCCAAATTTTTTGTACTTTGTTCGTGTGCATTTTTGTGACATGATAAGCAACTCTACTAACTCTATGGTTTTGGATCTATTTATGAATGGATACATTGCTTTTCAAAGTCTCGACCTGTTAAGAGTTTCTGGTGACCTTGTTGAGCCGTATTACAAAGACTTTGTGTTCAAAGTCACAGGGGAAACACTCACAGTAAGCGTTGGTCCTGCTACAATATCTAGTATACCAAATGCAACGATGAATGGGATAGAGATAATGAAGTTCATTAACAAAGTTAATGCGTCTAAAAAAGAAAATAAAGTTGACAATGTTTTAACAAAAACTTCAGAACTAAGCAAGACTTCAAAATTGGTCATTATAATTGGATGTGGTGTCTCTGTTGTAACATTTCTAGCATTTCTTGGACTATCATTTTGTTACCTAAAATCCTGCAGGTTGAAGAAAAGTTCAGTAAATGCTTACGAATTTCTGAGGCATTTTACTTTGCATGAGATGCAACACGCAACAAATGGTTTTGATGTTGAGTTGCTTATTGGAGTAGGAGGATTTGGAAAGGTGTATAAAGGAACACTTGAAAATGGGAAAATAGTAGCCATCAAAGTAGCCAATCCTGAATCTCGACAAGGTCTCGATGAATTCCATAACGAGATTGAATTGTTGTATGGTCTTCATCATCAAAACCTTGTATCTCTTGTAGGTTGTTGTAATGAAGACTCAGAACTGATTCTGGTATACAACTACATGGCAAATGGATCTCTCAGTGGTCATCTATATGGGAGGGACTTTGTTCCTCTGTCATGGAAGCAACGCCTTGTGATATGTTTAGGGGCTGCAAAGGGACTTTTATATCTTCACACTGGAGCTAAACAGAGCATAATTCACCGTGATGTAAAGACAACAAACATTCTCTTGGATGAAAATCTTGTGCCAAAAGTTGCTGATTTTGGCATATCAAAAAAGGGTCCTCTTCTTGATAAAAGCCATGTTACAACCAATGTAAAGGGTAGTTTTGGCTATGTTGATCCAGAATATTTTTGGACTAAGTATCTCACTAAGAAATCGGATGTATACTCGTTTGGGGTGGTCTTGATTGAAGTTATATGTGGGAAGCCTGCTTTAGATGATACCCATACAACACAGGAGATGAATTTGGCACTGTGGGCATTAAGCTGCAATAAAAAAGGTACTTTCAATGAAATGGTAGACCCATATTTGATTGGAAAAGTTAATATGGATTCTCTAAACAAGGTTTTAGAGTTGGCATGGAAGTGCCTGGAGGAGCGTCGGGTTAACAGACCACCAATGGGGTATGTATTATGTCAACTAGAAGAGGCTCTCCATCTCGAGTTGGCTTCACATGTTTTGAATGACAATGATAATGGGGATTCTTCTACATATTCTAGTGTAGGAAATGAATTTACAGAGGATATAGAAGCTGTTGTTTGAAACCAGTCTCCTTATTCAACAACTCATTTTTTTAAAGTTAGAAAGGCATGTAATTTGTTTTTACAATTTTTATTTGGTTGTGTTTCGAATTCTATGCCGTTAGATTAATCACATGGATCAAAATAGTGCAGTAGACAGAGTTGCAGACACTGGCAAGTGAGGATACGGATCGGGAATGGAACCGGATCCTCTCAATTTCTTTTTCTGTCAATCTCTCTCAACAATAAAAAACACCCTTTAGATTAATCTAACAGCTGAAAGTTTAGCAGTCCATTACATGCATTCTCTCATCAAATCCTCGTGTTCTCCTCACCGTCAGTCCATCACCACGTATAGTGTGTATTCCATCTTTTCGTTTTTTATTCAGTTTCTCATAAGTTGTGTCGAATTCACAATAAACAATTAGCCTAAATATCAGAATCCATAATCAATTGTGTGAAGTGTTTATTTAAATAGAAAGAAAAATCTTGTCATATAACAAGAAATGGGAAAATAAATCTTCCTCCTAATGAAGAAGAAAGATACAGAATATCAATTACAACAAATCAATCTGAAACTAATAAAATGCAAGGAATGTGTGGTTGACACGAGGGTGGACAATGAAAATGAACTATTGGTGGAAGACATGGTCCATGCAGACGATGAATTGTTGGAGAAGAAAACAATGGACATCCAGTGTAGGTCAATGTTAATAGCTGTGAATTCTAACTGATCTCACACCCTCTATCTTTGTTTGCATCTTCACTCTGTCATCCAAGAATTCTTACCGGATCGCACACTCTCTATCTTTGTTTCCACCTCTGCTTGGCCCATGTCCTCTACTGATATTTCATTGTCCACCTCCGTCAACCAAGATTGAAGGTTAGGGAAAGAGCTGGTAACAATATGCATAGTAGAAGAACCTGTGTATAGTAGTTTAAACATCACACTTCATTCATCACTCAGCATTGTGATATCACCATGTTCTATCTCACAAAATATTGACTTCTGTGTGTCATGCCTGAGTCTCCAGCATTTATTACGCCAGTCGCCAGACTCACCACCCATGAGTGTCACTCTAATTGAGAAAAGAAAAGGTAAATATTTGCCAGATAGTTGAATGCCTAATTTATAAGGTCAAGATTAAAAGACTACAATTGTTTTTCTTACCAGCTTCTTCACGGTTTTCTCTCTTTGTGGGAGTCTGCTGTTTGGTAGTTTTCAAATGTGAAGGTAGAAGGGCCTTTTGTGAAGGCAACTCAGCAATAAATAAAACAGCTTGAGCCCAACCGGCATATTTACCATATTTTGTCACAAAAGCCTCTGCAACACGATTGCAAAGCTTCAGTGTCAACTTGGAACCTGCAAGCTCGGGTAAGAGATACTTTTGAGCAATCTTACCCAAGTTTGAAAATGATAAATGCAAATCAACATCAACTCTCAATAAAATGTATAATATGTAATAAAATATGTAATAAATAACCAGTAATGCATAAATGAGAGCAAAAAACATATAAATAACTTAATTAACAAAGGAAATTCAAAATCTGCAACGAAACCCCCCCCCCCCCCCAGAAATGACGACATAAATCAACCCTTTTACTATCATCTTTGTCTTGTTATACATTCAAATATTCCCTATGATTGTACATCTTCACACCGCATTCTATTACAACAACACAAATCGCCCTGCTTATCGATGGTAACGAATTTGAACTTTAAAGCAGTTGGTAATAAATAGAAAGTAACTTACTCGCCACACATGAACGTCAACAGGAATAGCATGGTGTTGATCAAGCGAGTATAGAGCTATACAAGCAGCCACTTTCGGACCCACTCCAGGTAACTTTGAAAGCTCAGATATAACATCTTGAAGCTCCAATTTTCGAAGAGAACGAAGCCATTCTTCCCCACCTTCAAGATTCGATTGCAAAGCATTTACCGTGCCAACTATATACTTAGCCCTATCAAAAAAACAAAAAAATAACAGTCAACCACATTCACATTCACTCTCCGAAACACGGATACTCCTCGGATTAGGATGTCCCAGTGTCGGCACAAACCGACACAACACTGATACATACGATTACATTGACTTATGTCATTTTTCCTCAAATTATCACTAGTGTCGAAGCATCGGTGTGTGTCATGTCCCGTGTTTGTGTCTGTGTATTACAGCATTCACATTCACATGAAACTAAACTAATAGCAGTTATCATAGTTATCAAACCAAACCGAACCTAACCTGTAACCAAAACCAGCGTTTCTGAGTTGTTGTTCAGAGACCAATGAAAGCTGTTGAAGAGTAGGAAAAGCATGAAAATCAAAGCCTTCAACATGACCTAAATAAGTCCCAAGAGACGAAACATATTCAACCATTTTAGTGATTCTACTAATATGATTATTAGAAGAACACATAAATTGAATCAAACATTCAAAAGGATCTTGTCTCAAAACCCTAGCACCACTCAAATGTTGCGCCAGTTCCGCAAATCGTTCATCGGAAGCAGAGAAAACCTTCCACGTATCAGCGAGAGAAACATCCGCGTTCAAGAAATCAAGCAATGCCGATTTGGCATCGCCGGATTGGGTGTGAAGGGAGTAGCATACGTCGCCGTTTTGGAGTTGTTTGAGGGATACGAGGTGGGGACCGACAACGCCGGTGTATTGAGAAGGGGCAGTGTTTTTCCAACGGAAGGTTTGGCCGGTGGGGAATGTGAGGGGTAGTGAGAGTTCTTGTCGGGTTAAGTTTAGAGGGATCCATACCCGAGATTTAGAGACGTTGGTGGAGTGGCGGGTTTGGGTTTGGGGTGTTGGAGGGGTTGATGGTGGAGGAGGAAGCGATTTGGGGGATCTTTTTCTCTTCATAATTGCTCTTACTTGGGTGGTAGCTAGATTCAACGAATTCATGTGCCAAAGAAAAAAAGCCGTTAACCGCTTGCTGATGTATAGGATTATTCATTGATAACCGTTAACCGAACCGAACTATCGAACCGTATTGAACCGAACTGCAAATAACTGAATCATACCATAAGTTTACGAACCGAACTATTAAGCTCAAAACAGTTCTCTAACTGAACCGAACCATAAATAACCAAACCGAACTGTAGATAACCGAACCACTAAATGATATGTCGCTCAAAAAAATTGTCAAAAAATTTTAGTAAATCATAAGTTACAATTTTATTGTGCTTAACAGTTCGGTTCGGCTAACCGATTAACTGAACCATAGCTACAATTCTATTGTGCTTAACAGTTCGGTTCGGCTAACCAGTTAACAGAACTATAAGTACAGTTCGGTTCGGTTTTGCTATAAACCTTAATGGTTTGGTTCGGTTATTTGAACCATTGTTATGGTTCAGTTCAGTTCGGTTCGGTTCTTTGCCCGAACTGAACCATGAACAGTCGTATCAATAGGTGAGAGGGAGGAGGGTCAAACAATGGCAGGTCGGTTCATGGTCGTTTTGCCGATTTTGGGGAGTTGGATCCTCTCTATTTCTAATTATTTCCATTTTTCTATTACTACAATTTTGGAAATATAAATGTAAAAGTGTGATATTAAATGAGGTGTAATTACTTTTATACGCTCTAAAATATTTAAAAACTTTGGTAAAAGAAGAAATGAAAAATATTGAAAATGAAAAGGACCCTAACTCGGTTTTGGGTTTACATTGAGTCTGACATTGTGAGATTTGGGTTCAGTGAGTTGAATTTTTACGTTGATTCCATTTGGACCGTGATTTAACCGTTTACATGACTAATTATACTAGTACTAGAGACAATATTGTTGTCCGGGAAATGCCCTCTTTAAGTACAAAAAAAGAGAGAGACTATAGAGTTGTAATTAAGGGTGTAATGGGATCGGTAATTAGATTGATTTTTAGTGAATTCAGTGTCCGGACCAATGAATTTTTTATTGGTTTGATTTTTTGTGTTTTTCACAGATGAAACTGAATCAAACTAATCGATTTGCTTCGGATAATTTAACGAACATACATATTGATAAAATAGTTAAAAGACCAAAATATTAGTCCGCTTTTTACCTCTCAACCATAATAATATAGTATGTGAGCATCAATTTTTGATGTTTGAAAAATGAGAATACTAATATTAATAATTATTACTTACTTTCACAATTAAAAAAAAAGGTTAAATATGTTTTTGGTCCTATAGTTTTGCAGAATTTCATTTTTAGTCCCTGAATTTTTTTCCACAATTTTTAGTCCCTGAAATTTTGTCAGTCGGTGTTTTTAGTCCCTACTTTTCAATCAACTCGTGCATATCATTCAAAATTTTAAATTTTTTTCTGCAGTCATGTTTAGTACATTATATGAATTTTATATATGAATTAAATATGAATTTTTTAGTTTTCTGCACATAAAAATTCATAAATAATTCATCTGATGTTAAAAAATTCTAAATTTTTATCGGAGATGTTTTTATAATAACATAAACATTAATACAAAGAACCGTTACAAATGTGAAAGTATACAAGACTTTGATTAAAAGTAGGGACTAAAAACACTGACAAAACTTCAGGGACTAAAAAGTGTGAAAAATCTTCAGGGACTAAAAACGAAATTACGCAAAACTATAGGGACCAAAAACATATTTAACCAAAAAAAAAATAGTATGTTAAACTAGAATTTATGGAAAACGTTAGTCTCCCGTTTAGGGGTGTACATGGGTTGGGCAAATCCGGTCAAACCCACCCAATCCAACCCAAAAAAGTGGGTTGGATCAGGTCATTGCTTGGGTATGGATTTCAAAATGAAAAATCCATAAAAAAAATCGGGTTTTGGGCAAAACCGGACCCAACCCAAAAAAACCACTGACCCACTTAATTTGTAGTGCTATGATTTTTAAAAATAATTTTTATATAAATAACAAAGATTTTTCTTTTGCAATTTGAGCATTAAAAGAGAAAAGTCACAGGTTCAACACTCTAATTTCCAAAATAAGTTGTATGTGTGTTTATTCCAAACGCATTCCGTATATCACTGTCGCGATGATTTTTGGATATCGAGTTATTAATTAACTTCGAATCGCAATTTAATATTCCACCACCGATCTTTAATTTATCCGAGGGAAAGGGAAAAAGTTCGAAAAAACCTATTTTTTGAGAGAACAAGGTTCGGGGGTTGGTTATACGAAGGGAAGGTATTAGCACCCTAAGTATCTATAGTACTCTATAGGAACCTCTTGTTTTTATTTCTAACTATGCGCTTTATTTTAATTGCTTGTAAAAAATGTATAAATGTAGGAATTAAAGTGATGATAAAAATGCTAAAAGTGATTGAAAAAGAAAAATGTTTTTTGTTGATTTTATTGATTGGAGAGACAAGCCTCATGCCTACGTACCCGAGGGATCAAACCACCGTAGTTCGGGATAAAAAGACGAGTAAATTTGTTTATTTGATTTTAAGGTTTTGAAAATGGTTTTAAAATACCAAAAGCCAAAAATGGCAAAATGTGATTTTGATTGATGTTAATTTGTAAAAAAAAAGTCTATATGGTTAAATTGATTGAGATTTGATTAAGAAAAAAACGCGGACACTTGGTTTAAAATCCAAGGTTAGTTGAGAAAATGTTTGAAGTGATAAAAGACACTTGGTTTGAATTCCAAGGTTTTTGTAAGAAAAAGAACACTTGGTTTGAATTCCAAGGTTTTTTGATAGAAATGTTTGATGAAATTTTTTTGTGTTTTTGTGATATTTCGAAAAGAAAATAATTATGTATTTTTTTGAAAAAGGTTTTTGACCTCATTTTTTGAGAAGAAAATAACTAACTATTTAAAAGGGGAATGTTGGGTTTAAAATTTAAAAGGTAGCGCTAAAAGAAAAATACCGTCGCAATAAGCAAATTAAGCGCGAAGACGGTCCGTAATGATATTTTGATCAAAACGGTGTCTTTTCCCTCGGAATTAAATTTTCTAACGTTTTGCGGAAAGCGATAAAAAATAAATATGCATGAGATGCAATTTTTCATTTAGGGTACATTGGCCCCTAATCACACTCTAAAATCTTTACAAGAAAATAAACATGAAATGATGCAAGAGAGGGAGTATGCTATGCACATTTTATTTAGAGTTTACATTTGGCCTATTTACATCCTAAATTCAAAAACAAAAGTAAATGACAATTAATAAGCGATAAATACTCAATGTTACGATAATAAAATAACGGTAAAAAAAATGATGGATAAATCAATGTAATGAAATAAATATGAGATGTAATGGATGAATAGCATAAGTAAATAAATACGAAAATAAGACAATGAAAATAAACCTCGACATCATGCTTTACAAGGCTAAACAAAGCTAAAATAGCTTTTGCCAAAAGCACTTATCTCATAAGCTTAAAAAATAAAATTAATTAACAAAATAAAGCATGAAATAATATTACCAATATCTAAGTATCAAATAAATAAATAAGCCTCGACATCATGCTCGATTGACTAAAATAAAAGCTAAAATAGCTTATGCCAAAAGCACTTATCTCATAAGCTAAAAAAAATAAAAATAAAATTAAGACAGGGGGGTGTGAATCATGAAAACGAAATAGCAGGGGGGTGCTGATAGCAGCAAAACTGCAAGGCCCAAACCCACATAGGCCCATCTGTAAAAAAACAAACAAAAACCCAGGATCAACTCTGGCCGTCTGATGGATCAGACGGCCCTGATCTAAATTTAAAAAGAAAAGACATGAGCCACTTGATTAAAATCAATGGCTGCGAAGAGAGGGTTCACGGTGTGCTGCGATAGACACGCGCACACCGGATCGGGTTGGGGGTATATATACCCCAAACCCTAAAAAAAATCACAAATTCACTCTTCTTCTCTCTCTCACCCGCCGCATCTTTCTTTCCCTCTCTCCCTCTCACCCGCCGCCGTTTTCTCCTCCCTCTTCTCTCCCATGGCCGCCGCGGCGGCTTCTTCTTCTCCTTCTCACCTCTCGGTTTTTTTTCTCAAACAAACCCATTCAAACATCAAGAATTCAAACAAAACCCCATATCAAACTCAAATAAATCAACAAAAATCCATAAACTGGATCGGATAAAAAAAACAGCAAGGAAAGGGAAATGGAAAAAAGGATTCAACCTTCTTTGATTCACGGATCTCTCCTCTTCCCTTCTGTTTTCGCGTTTTCGTTTTTTTTGTTTTTTGTTTTTGGTTTGATTTCGGTTCTGACAGTTTTGGATTTGATTATGGATGGAGATTTGATTCGTGTTTGCGATTTGAATCTGAGATGGTTCTGGGTTTTGTTGTGGTTTTTGGCTGAAGGAAGGTTTATGGTTTGATGGTTGATTTTCTGAGGTTTTTTTGATCTGTGATGGTTTATGGTTATGGTTTTTTTTGTTTACTGTATTTGATTTCTTTTGATTGGAAAAAGAAAGTGCTGTGGCTGGAAATTTTTTCTGTCCAGATCTGATTTTTTGCTGTTCACTATATACACCAATTGGGTTCTAAGATGGGGAACAAAAATCTGATTTTGGACAAACTGGTACACTCCCTTTCTGCTTTCTGCAGAAAAATGTCCCTGGCTGTTTGGAGAAGTTGACTTTCAAATTTTTCTGATTTTTTTTTATCAGAAAAAAAAAAGACAAAAGGACAAAGTAAAAAATAACATAAAACAAAATAATTAAATTAAATTAACTAAAAAAACGAAAATTAATAAAAATAGAAAATAAAAATAAATAAATAAATTTTAAAAGAAAGAAGATAATAATAATGGTAAAAAAATAATAAATGATAATAGAAAAAGAATAAATATAAAAGAAACAACAAATGAGGTATTTTAAAATACCTCTCTGCCGAAATTTCGTCAGAAATGACAAAAAGGGCAAGAAGGTTTTAAAACGCCGACCAAAATCAATCGGTCAAAAAATGGGGTATGACAATCACGATTTTAACGCATTTTTTTATCATCTTCTTTGAATCTTCACTCTTCGACTTATTTTTGTCATTTAAATGTAGCGGTACTAAAAAATATCATTCTTTGAAAATAGTGAAAATAAGTTGTTTTTATGAAGAAAAAAAATGATGATGATATTATCATATTATGATGCTAAAAATATACTAAAAATATATTACACTTTTTTTTACAAAATAAAAAATGTTGTGTTATTTTTATGAAAAAATATGATGATTTGTCATTTAGTCATTTAATATTAAAAAAAATTGGGTAACCCACAACCCACCCAACCCGAAAATAAGTGGGTTTACCCAACCCGACCCAATATTAAAGTGGGTGATTATTTTCCTCGACCCAATCCGGAATACTCCATGTGGTTCGGGTTTTGGTTTTGGTCAAACCCAACCCAATCCGGCCTATGTACACTCCTACTCCCGTTTGGTGTACAAAATAGGATTGGAACAAGATAGGATAATGAGTTGGATAAGAATATGATATGATAGTGATAGGATAACACTTATGATATCATATGTTTGATACACACATGATAATAACTAGGACATTGTTGTTTTATTTTTTTGAAGAAAAATATTGTTTATGTTTCTATTTTTGTATTCCTAATTTTATGCATATTCATCTTATTTTTTATATTATTTTTTCTTATTGACTATTTTATTCTTTTTTGTTTCTTTTAATAGATTGTTGAGTTAATCATATTAATCTGTATTTTATGAGTATAGATTGTTTTGTTTTGTTCCGTTCCAATCTATAATATGTTTTGTTTCTATTTTTAAGCATATCATTTTTATTTATTTATCTTATAATCTTTATATATTTTTTTTTTATTTTTCTATGCGGTTGCCAACCCTCCTAAAACTAATGATTAAAATAACAAAAAGCCAATGGGAAAAGGATTAGTGATAGATTTATCTTATCTTTTCCTATTGGTGCAGCAAACAACATATTTAAACAGGATAAAATAATATTATCATATCATGTGCACCAAACGTACCCTTAAGAAATATGTTAAACAGTGCCTCCGGAGCACTATTTAAGGATATCAAAATAGAAATTTTATCTCGCAAATTATGCATTCAATGCTTCAAGTATCTGAAAAGTTATCTACTCTCATCATTAATTTTGTTGTTTGTTTTTTTTTGTATGCTTAAATAGTGTTCCGCACATTGTTTAGCGACCCCTTCTTTTAAATATGTATTTTGTTTTTTTGTGATTTTTTTTTCTTGTTATTTTTTAATTATTATTGGTTTAGAATTTAGACAAACAAAAATACAAAGCGGGAGAAATTACCAAATAAATCAATAAACATTAGTATTTGTTTTTAAAAAAAATGAAAAGAACAAAAACAAAAACAGCATATGAACCTTAAATCATCGCGTACACATCACAACCTAATAAAAACATCGCGTCCCATTCACGCGCGAAAAAGAAGAACCTAACTCAAATTTCACGGTACACACCCCGTTCCGATTCTGGTATCACCCCCACCGCACCACACCACACCCCATCAACAATCTCACAACACACAAGTTTTCCTTCTCTTCAAACTATTCACAGCTCTTTGTGTTGTTCACCTCACATCCATCACACATCACACAAACAACAACACACAAAAACCGATCCCCCAATTATCACTCCCAAATCAACGACCCCACACACTCTCCAATTTTCCCACAATTTCTCTCTCTTAAACCCTCTCTCTCGCTTCTTTGCCATGCCAGCTTCTCCTTCAGGTATTGTATTTTCTCTCCCTCTCCAAAACCCTCACTCTCTCTCTCTCTCTCTCTGCAATTGCAATGCCAACCCTAAATCTGGTCATATATAGGGTTTTATTTTATTCTTCAATTCTCAATTTCATTTTCAATTTTGTTACTAGATAATCGAACCAAATGGAGGAAAAGGAAGAGAGAATCACAAATCACGAAACGTCAACAGAAACATCAAGAGGAAGAAGAAGACGAAGACGAAGAAAATCCCAATGCCGAAGAAGAAAACGAACGTGACTACGATTCAGAGGACCAACACAACCAAAACCACCCTAATTCTCAACCAAAACAAGAAATCGAGATTCTATCTGATCACGGTGTTCAGATTTCGCACTTTCCGATGGTTATTAAACGTGCTGTTAATCGTCCTCATTCTTCTGTCACTTCAATTGTTGCTCTTGAACGAGCTATGGAGTTGGGAGATACCAAAGCTCAGCTTCAGAATCAAAATCCTCCGTTTCTGGAGAATATTTCTCATGGACAGCTTCAAGCGCTCTCGTTTGTTCCTTCTGATAGTCTCTCTTTGGATCAGGATCGTGCTGATTCGTCTTATGTTATCACTCCACCACCTATTTTGGAAGGTCGCGGCGTTGTTAAACGCTTTGGAAGTAGGGTTCTTGTGCTTCCAATGCATTCAGGTTCTTTTTCTTTTTCTCCTTTCACTATGTTGCAATGTTTTACTTTTAGATTTTGTTTGGATAATTTCAGAAATACTTATGGAAAGAAAAAATATTAATAGAAATTTGTAACAAATATGGTTTTTTAAACAATAGAGTCTAAAAAATCTTCTATAAATGTAACTTATAAGGACTTAATTTTAAGTGAGAAGCTAGCATGAATTGGTAATTAATTCAAGCTGGACCTAATTTAATGTTATTTTTGGAGTTTCTATGAGCAGATTGGTTTTCACCTGGAACTGTGCATCGGTTAGAGAGACAAGCAGTGCCTCATTTCTTTTCAGGGAAAACGCAGGATCTTAGTCCTGAAAAGTACATGGAATGTAGGAACTATATTGTTGCATTGTATATGGAGGAGCCGCGGAAAAGGATTACCGCTTCAGATTGCCAGGGGTTGCAGGTTGGGGTTGATCATGAAGATTTGTCTCGAATTGTTCGGTTTCTTGACCACTGGGGAATTATCAATTATTGTGCCCGGATGCCAAGTCATGAGCCTCCAAATGCTGTCTCATGCTTGAAGGAGGATACTGGTGGAGAGCTCCGTGTGCCATCAGAGGCCTTGAAGTCCATAGATAGTTTGATCAAATTTGATAAGCCCAACTGTAAGCTCAAAGCAGAAGAAGTTTATTCACCACCGACAACAAATAGCTCGGATGTCCCTGATCTGGACGGCAGAATAAGAGAGCACCTGTCTGAAAATCATTGCAATTATTGTTCTTGTCCTCTTCCTGCTGTATACTATCAGTCTCAAAAAGAGGTACGCCGCATTTTTGTTTTAAATTTAATTACGATATATTATGGCCATATAGCTTTCCATTGTTTTTGTCGTTTAGCTAATTTGCTGGATGAAAAATAAATAGGATTACGAATTGTTTCAGTTATTGAATGATCCCCTGTAGCCTTGCATGCTTATGGTCAATGGACAGTTACCATTACATTAAATGATCAGTGTATATTATTGCTGAGAATAAGCCTGATGTAATTGAAAGCTGCACCTACTGCAGTTCACGATTTCTATAAATAACAACCCCGTCCCTTGCTTTTAAAAGCAGTTACTAAAGTCAAAATTAAATATCCAAAAAATGGGTTACTATTGCATGTTAGTGCTTATAGAAATGTTGTATTCTTCCTGGAATTCTGAATAATTTCTCCCTATGCTTTGGGTCAATACACAGACAAAATAATAGGTTTTGGCTTGTCATCTGAGGGTGGAACTAGTACTGTATTGTCAGGATGTTATTATTTAGAGGGAAACATACTATGCTGATGATTTATTGCTCATCTTTAATCTGAGTGTTTGTGTATTATACTCGCTTATTATTTCAACAACAATCCCAGTGTTGTCAATTGTGGATCACTGAAAGTAGTCGTTTGTTTAAATTCTGTTAGCTACAGTGCTGCTATAGCATTAGCCACTATTTGACAATACTTTGTACTAAATTGTGTATTGTGGAATAATAGCACTTGTTAAAATTCTATAGCGGTATCCCGTATACCACTGTTATTGCTGCTATTTGAAAACACTGAACAATTCCCGTAGTTAGTTTGCTATTACTGAATTGCTTTATTATTATGTTTGTAGTATCTAATAGTTTAATACTCAGTTTACGGGAAAAGCACTATTGGGTTCTACAAAATAGTGTGTTTTTACTTTTTAATCTTCAACTAAAAACATCATATATTTTTTAAAATGTTTTTAGGTACCAAAAGCATATATAAGTCATATCAATATAACTAGCAATACCATTATAAGGTCTGCACTTGATTTCTCATCTCACTGATATTATTTTCTCTTCATTATTTTCCGATTTTCCCTCCCATAATTTCCAATATCATTTGTATAGGAAAGAGGCTTCCATTTTTCCTGGATTTAAGAAGAAACTTTTAAAAAGGATATAAAATACAACTGGTGGAAACTAAGGAATTCTTATAAGTAAAACAGTAACAGAATGTTGAGCCAAACTGGATCAAACCCGTGATAAAAGCTGTTCAATGTCTTTGCACATCAATGTTGGAAAATCCTCATCCCATGAAATAGCAATGAGCAGAGAACCAATGAGAGGTCATGAACAAAATTCCGCCCCTTACCAATTGTAAGGGGAGAGAAGCTCTTGAATATGAAGGAGTTTTGTTTTTTGTACTCCACCAAATGCACCATAGAACTGCATAGACTACATCTTGCCACAAAATATTATACTCCTTCCTTCATAAACCTTTAAAGCATGCCCAAAGTTCATATTCTTTTATCTAGAATACGGGAGAGTTGTGCAGTCAAGAGTAGAAGATGTTTTAATTTACCAATATCTCTACCAGTTGGGTTCGTGAAAAAGTTAAGGTCCTAGGAAACACACGACCCTGAGAAGAATAAAAGCTCTTCATGGTTGAGACTTGAGAGAGAATTTAAATGAGGGAAAAGCTTCCAGAAGGAATTTATCATACCCCAAATTTACTGAAACAGGCAAAATAAAGTACTTCACTGGCTTTTAGTTTTTCTTAGGTTTCTGTTTTTGGCAAAGGTTATATAAAATTTAGAAGTTGAACTTAAATTACACCAATCTTTCATGTTGTAGTAACTTCATTTCCGCACTCTTAGAACTAATATGATATAAGTGATGAAGCATAAACACATTTACAGACGCCATTAAAAAAATATATTCATCCCTTCTACTGGTGAGCTGTCAGCTTGAAGTTTGATATCCAGAACATTCAGTTATAGGTTTTTTGGGGTCCACTTCTGAACAATAAGTCAATAATAGCATGTAAGAGTGTATAGGCGTTGAACTAACAAAATGGAAGTTTGTTTTAGAAAGACAAGCAATTAGAAATTGACTTTAGCAGCTTTAGTCAACGTTGTCAGGTTCGCGATCATAGGTAGGATCGGTAGGCTGGTTGAGATTGTAACCGTATTTTTTCTTGTGGCCATTTTTGCCAGGACCATACCCCATTCTTATCCACTTGCTCACTGCCAAGATTGTAACCATATTTTTTCTTCTGGCCATTTGTGCATAGTGCCATTCTTATCTACCCGTTCTTTGTAGCTCAGTGCTGTCCTCAATGTGGAAATCAAGGATTCCTCCTGCATGAGAACTCCTGTAGGACACATGCCCACGTTTCTTCTCCCTCCTAAGTGTAAACCATCTCCCAATCCTTATCTGCCGGTTCATATTCATATTCTGACATCATTATTAGAAGGGGTCTACCTACTCTAGGAGTGCCATAGTATCTTTTCTGTTATTATTTTTTCCATTTTCTCCGAGAGGATTACTCTTCATCCATAGCTTACTACTGTTACATTGCTTCTATGAAGCCCTGATACTCCAAAAATGGCAAAGTATCGTGTCCGATACGTGTCCGATACCGATACTCGTCCGATACTCGTATCGGAGAGTATCAGACAATTAATATTATTTTTTTAAAGAAAAAATTACCGATACATGTCGGATACTTCTCCGATACGCGTATCAGAGAAGTATCAGACAACTAATATTCTATGATGATAGAATTGGAGGACATCATACTGATACAATACGTGTTTCCTCTTAAATAATGAATGTTAGGGGATGATGTGTGTGATACTTATGATGCTTTTTTTGGATAGTACTAGTTATGTTATTTTTGGGTAGTACTTACTTAACTTAAGATATGTAATCGTCACTTGTTTGCTCAGTATGTAATCGTCAATTGTTTGCTCAGTTTGAGTAATTTGAATGTTAATTTATTATCATTATCGATTTTTGTTATGTTTATATATTATGCATTTATGTATTTTATTTTAAATATAATTTTTAAATAACGTATCGCGGCAGTATCGTATCGGGGATTTTGAAAATTTTCCCGTATCGCCGTATCAGTATCGTATCGGTATCGTGTCACGTATCTGGGCTTCATATTGAGGAATTCATCCTCTATTTCCTATATTGATATGAAATATGAATGATATTCCCTCTTATTTAGCAGTTCTGCTGTGTTCTCACTAGAGCACCTTTGCAATCATATGTAATCCGTATCTCATTCTCATGTTACAGGTTGATATTTTACTTTGCACTGATTGCTTTCATGATGGGAAATTTGTCGTTGGTCATTCAAGTATAGATTTTATAAGGGTGGACTCAACAAGGGATTATGGTGAATTAGATGGGGAAAGTTGGACTGATCAAGAGACCTTGTTGCTGCTTGAAGCAGTGGAGATTTACCATGAGAATTGGAATGAAATTGCTGACCATGTTGGTACCAAGTCAAAAGCACAATGCATTCTTCATTTTCTTCGTCTACCCATGGAAGACGGGAAATTGGAAAATATCAATGTTCCAAGCATGTCCGTGTTATCCAATGTGATGAATAGAGATGATAATGGAAGATCACATCATTACTCAAACGGAGATTCTGCAGGTCTGTCTTATATTATTTTTAAACAAAACAAAATTGCTGTGATATAGTTTTGATTTTATATCCATGCTCACACAGGAGCTGTCCATCAAAGCAGAGATTCTGACAGCCGCCTGCCTTTTGCTAACTCTGGAAATCCTGTTATGGCTCTGGTAGGTGATTACAAGTAATATTTCCCAAATTACTATTTAATTAAGAAATGTAATTTAAAAACAAGTTTATAAATAAGACTAGAATGTGGTTAGCACTACACTCAGCATCTTGTTCTTAATTACTTGATTATTTATAAATTTTTTAAAACAAAACCTTATTTCTTTAAGTTGCATTGCGTTTCTTTGAAGGAGCAAATGATCACCATGCTTGCTTATCAAAAGCTTTATAAGGGTGATATGCTAACATGAGATATTATTTAGATACTGCACCAGAGTTTCACAATAAATTAAACTGTATTGTATATTTTGTAGTTCTTTTGATGTTATTCTTACACATTTAGTTTTGGTTGGATGTTTTCTAAAGGTTGCCTTTTTAGCATCTGCGGTTGGACCAAGAGTAGCAGCTTCTTGTGCTCACGCAGCATTATCGGTGTTGTCAGAGGATAACACTGGCTCCCAGACGGAAGCATCAGGACATGATAATAGGTGAGTAAGATTGCCAAAGAACGTGCAGTTTTATAGGGCAAGATGTTTTCCTGGGTTGTTAGATTTGTTTTTTGGTTAAAAGAAATCTTATACAGTATGACTAAACCTTGCCTTGAAGACGAAAGGACGAAAACTTTCATTAGGTTATGTCTGCCCGATTTCTTTAGTAGAGTGGGAAAATCAAACACTAGTTTAACTGTTGTATTTGTGGTTTCTAGTTTATGGATATTGTACTGAACATTAATAATTTTTGCCCATGAAGGACAAATCCAGAAAACATACATTGTAGAGATGGTGGCTCTCGTGGAGAAACTGCAATTTCAAATAATCATAATGGTTAGTTATGGTTGCTTCTATTTAGTGTAGCTGATATACTGTCATTCCTCAACATCCAATGAGACATGGAGTGTTGTTTTCTTCTTGACAACTGCTGCTTTTGATTTCAGAGGATAAGGCAAAAGCACCTTGTTCGCGGGATCAAAGTGAGGGTAGGGCAACCCCACTCTCTGCTGAAAAAGTTAAAGGTGCAGCTAAAGCAGGTCTCTCTGCTGCAGCTATGAAAGCTAAATTGTTTGCTGATCACGAAGAACGAGAAATTCAGAGATTGTGTGCTAATATAATTAATCATCAGGTACAACTGCTAATATATCAATATCTGTAATCTCTCTTCTTTCTATTTTTGTATGATGTATGCATAGGCAGCAGTTTTTTTGTTTTGTTTTGTTGCAGAATTAGGTAAATTAAACAATTGGAGTGCAGAGCTAATATTTTTTTATGTCTAACTTGTTTTAATGGCTTGCTGTTATTGACAGTTGAAAAGATTGGAATTGAAGTTGAAACAGTTTGCAGAAATTGAAACTTTGTTGATGAAGGAATGTGAGCAAGTGGAAAGAGCAAAGCAGAGGTTTGCTGCTGAGCGTACCCGCATTATATCGGCACGTTTTGGAACTGCAGGAACCATGCCTGCCATGAATGCATCAGGTGTTGGTCCTTCAATGTCTAGTAATGGCAATAATAGGCCGCAAATGATCTCTGCTTCTCCCTCACAGCCCAGCATCTCAGGGTTTGGCAACAACCAACAAGTTCATCCACACATGTCCTTTGCCCCAAGACCTTCAATGTTTGGGCTGGGTCAAAGGTTACCCCTATCTATGATACAACAATCACAATCAGGTTCTTCAGCTCCCATGTTCAACGCCCCTAGTAATGTGCAACCCGGTACCAGTCATCCATTGTTGAGGCCCGTGTCAGGAACTAATTCTGGTTTAGGATAATTAGGGGAGTAGATTTTAAAGTTTTAGAATTTTAATGGTGCAATTTTCTTTGGTCATTGATTTCAGAAGTGAAGAGATCGGGTGGATGTGCCAAGAGAGTTATTTAGCATATTGAGCCTGTAATTGGTTGCAGTTGATTGTGAAACTATTGTTTAAAGGAAATAAGTAGCATTTGATATTCTATAGTTTTAGTTTCTATCCTGTTGACTATAGGTATGATGAAAATTTATTGTCTTAAGTGTCACAAATCTTTGTTTAGTTAGATTGCATACAAAACCAACTACTTGGATGAAAAATGACAAGGCTACGGGGACTTGTCTCTCCATGCTACCTGTGCTGTTGTAAAGTTATAGTTCGCGATGCTTGTGGTTATTATGTTTCTATTTTGTGGTTTCTCTCGGTTTTCTTATTCTAGTTAGGGTATGATGACATTTGTAAGCAAATAAGTTCAAGAAAATTTATAACCCGTGTCATCTGATTACAGTCAATCACCATTAATGTTCGCCGTTGCTTTGTTTAGTAGTGTTTTAACTCTTTTTACTTCTAAACTTTTGAACTATTCTTCATCTCGACAACTCATTATTAGCTTACAGGTGGACTTTATCTTCTCAACAATGGAGGTCATCACAACTTTATCTTTAATGGCTATCTTGTGTAATTAGTCATTATTGCAATGCTTGAGTGGTATTTTTCCTTAACATTA
Source organism: Trifolium subterraneum (assembly GCA_951799995.1). NCBI lineage: Eukaryota > Viridiplantae > Streptophyta > Magnoliopsida > Fabales > Fabaceae > Trifolium > Trifolium subterraneum. The sequence goes on along the minus strand of OX637462.1, from coordinate 21,671,430 downwards.
AATATTACTTGCACCAGAAATATTTTTTCTATTCCATCCACTTTGTTTGGATTAGTTTATGTATCTCTTCATCATTTTGCATATTAGATTCAAGGTATTTAAAATGTGACATTCTATTCTCTACCATAGAATTTGTTTAGTCTAGTCAGGTGTAAAGCATATTAGAATCAAGGTATTTAAAATTTGTTACAATGCGCGAGATTAAGATAGGTCTCTTACCAAAAGATTATTTATCAAGTTTTTAACAAATATGATTGGAAATCATAATTAACTCTAAGATCATTTATTTTAAACTTTATCTTATAAAGTTAATTTTAAAACAATCCTATCATTATGCAACTTAAACTCAACCACACCTCAGGAGTTGTATGCATCACTATATAAGAAGACTCAACACATTTTTAAGTACGAACAATATTTGAATAATCTGTAGATTAGAGTCAGTTGCGAGTCACTACTAAAGTTTAGAGTTTAGGTTATTGTTGAATGATTTTTCAACATATCATTATTATTACTGGAGCAAAGAAAGTGATGCGAAGAAAGTGAGTGGGTTCTCATAGTTAGGGGGAGTAAGCTCTTAGGTAGAAAGTGCACTAGGATTAAGAAATGGCATAGGACAACATAGGGGTTTGTTGTTGCTTGTAAGTCTAAGTATTAATTTCAGAGTAGTGATTTTTCTTCCCTGGATTCGTATCCCCTTAGAGATGTGGTTTTCACCGAACTGAATTGGCAATTACTTGTGCTCTTTACTGCTTTTCTTTATTGTTTATCTTGCTACATCATATTGTCCTACACGTTGTGTCAGACATCGTGTAAGACGTGTCATATGACATGTCACTTTATTAAATGACATGGATTCATCGATTATGATGATGTGGCAGCCACATCAATTTTTTATAACCTAAACTCTGTTTGTTCATGATGGAGCAAAATTGTACTCTGTTTGTTCATGACCCTATAATATATATTATGGTCGTGGGTACAAGTCGGGTAGTGGCAATTTTTTTGGATTTATTATTAACAAATAAAAATGAAAAAGTGTTTCTGCTAGGACACTCTTGGCCAACCAATGATCATGTCAATTATGGAACGTTAATGGTAATATAATGTTTCGGTTTACAGTGCAGAAACTCATTGAGAGAGTTGTTTCTGGACAATAATAATAATGTAAGATTGCAGCTTATGACTAAAATAACTCAGAGAATCTACAATATTTATCTCACTAACATCAAATATATAGAGGACTGTTGCACACAACTAAACATTGCTGCTTACGATCGAGAGAGCACTTTTTATACAGTTGAGGGCAATAGCCCGAAACAAAAAGAGACTAACTAGCCATTAATCTAGGAGAAACAATTCCAAGCTCATCTGCTAACAGAAATTCCTTAACATTATCAGGACACTCTCTAAAGAAAGTCACTTTGTGCTTCAACGAACATCCAATTCTTGCCAAAGCATCGGCACACTTGTTTGCTTCACGGTATTCATGCATAAACTCTATATTCCAGTCCCTGTTTATCATATTGTGAATCTTCCTGATTAAGGGGTAATTAGCAAAGCCTTGAACTCTACCATTCATTAAAACTTCAACCACAACCTGCAAATCAGTACTAACTTCTACATTAGCGAAGCCCATTCTACTTACCAAACATAATCCTTCCAATACTCCCCATAGTTCTGCGGTAAAAGCATCACAGTCACCAATTTTCTTAGCAAATCCTCCCAACCATTCCCCTTGATTGCCTCTAATTACACCACCGCAACCTGCTATTTTTCTGTCTATACAAGCACCGTCGGTATTCAATTTCACAAAATTCAATTTCGGAGGCTTCCAATGGAGAGAGCACTTTGTTGGCACAGGTTGGGACATGCTACCACTCTACAGTTAAGACGAACAAAACATCATATATTAATAATACAAGTTACCCATAATTTAGAAGATAGTTAATATACAAAAGAACATAATCGACAATAAGATTTGAGCCAAAATATGGAATCTGTATCCACACCTTGCTCTTGCTCTTCCATTTGTCAGCTTCTCCCGTGAACCATGACACAACCTGAGGAATAATTAGACCTCGGATTGTAGAACTGCAAATGCACACCAACATAAATACATCTCAAAACAAATGACAAAACAATTATAGCATGAGTGACTAGAATTAATAATATTATGCACTATAAGCAGTTTTGAACTAAACATGTCAAACAACCTTTCAACAAATACTTTTGAGTGGAAAGTAAATTAATGCAAATCCATCAAACAATTAATAAATAAATTCAAATCCATCAAACAAATAAAAAATAAATGAAAATCCATAAAACAAATAATACAACAGAACATAACAATAGAAGTCTTTCCCTAGTAAAACAGAGAGTAAATTCACCAAGAGGCTTTACCACTCAGATCAAAGGAATAAGATATATCATCACTCTCAAGTATTCACTAGTGACATACCCAATTTTATAATCACATTCCATCAAAAACTGAAGCTCTTCAACCTATCCCATTCAAGCAACAAAGGCAATGGTCAATAACAATCAGTTTACGACTTTTTAATGGATAGATATATATTAGAAACATACATCATCATCATCATCATCCTCAGGAATCTGGGGAGGGTTGAAAAAGTTGAAGAAACTTTCACATTTTTCGGTATTTATGATTCCTTTGGCATTTCTTGATCTTTTCTTTGGCTTCTTCAAAAACTTATGTGTCAAGCACTTTCCTGGATGCCACTCAATTTCCGTTCTACAATGTTCAAAACAAAATTAAAATATACAGCAAAAAGAAATATGAATATAAACCCTAAGAGTGTGTTTGGATGGGGGAATGTTTTGAGGTAATGTAATGTTTTGAGGGAATTCAAATGATTTGAGGTAAATTCCATTGTTTGGATGATAATTTGAAGAATTTCCAAATTGATGGAATTTTATGAAGTATTTTGTTCAAGCCAAATTTATGGAATTTCAAATGACACCTAAAAGTAAGGAATTTCAAATTCCTTTTCTCTATAAACTTTAAAAAATTACAAATTGATTGAAAAACCTAAAATCAACCGAAAAATCTAAAATCGACCTTAAACACGACATAAACCCCAAAATGGGTTAAAATACCTAAAATCGGCAATAAACCATAAAATCGGCCGAAAAACCTAAAATTGGCTTAAAACCAAAAAATCGACCCTAAACCCGACAAGAACCCAAAAATCGGCCGAAAAACCTAAAATCAGCTAAAAACTCTGAAATCGACCGAAAACCCAAAACTCGATCCTAAACCTGATCAGAACCCAAAAATCGGCCGAAAAACCTAAAATCTGCTATAAACTCTAAAATCAACTGAAAACTCAAAAAACGACATTAAACCTGACCAGAACCCAAAATCGGCCGAAAAACCAAAAATATGCTATAAACCCCAAAATCAACCGAAAACCGTTAAAATATGTAAAATCGGCTATAAACCCTAAAATCGGCCGAAAAACATACAATCGGCTAAAAACCCTAAAATTGGCCGAAAACCCAAAAAACGACCGTAAACCTCATCAGAACCCAAAAATCGCCCGAAAAACCTAAAATCGGCTATAAAACCAAAAATCAACTGAAAACCGTCAAAATACCTAAAATCGCCCGAAAACCCTAAAATCGGCAAAAAAAAACTTAAAATCGACTAAAAATACTAAAATCGCCTAAAAACCCTAAAATCGACCAGGACCCAAAAAATCGCTGAAAAACCAAAAATCGACCGAAAATACTAAAATCGGCCAAAAATCCTAAAATCAGTCGAAAACCCAAAATCCGACCATAAACCCGATCAGAACGCAAAAATCAGTAGAAAAACCTAAAATCGGCCAAAAACCCTAAAATCGACTGAAAACCTGACCAGGACCAAAAAATTGCTGAAAAACCTAAAATTGGCCAAAAACCCAAAAAATCAGCCGAAAAACCTAAATCGAGATTTAGGTTTTTCGGCTGATTTTTTGGGTTTAGGGTCGACTTTATGGTTTTTGCCTGATTTTAGGTTTTTCGGCCGATTTTATGGTTTATAGTCGATTTTAGGGTTTTTGGCCGATTTTAGGTTTTTCGACTGATTTTTTGTTTTCGGCTGATTTTAGGGTTTATAGTCATTTTTAGGGTTTTCGGCCGATTTTATGGTTTAAAGTTGATTTTAGGTTTTTTCGTTCGATTTTTTGTGTTTTCGACCAATTTTTGGGGTTATAGTCGATTTTAGGATTTTCGGCCGATTTTTGGGTTTTCGGCCGATTTTTTGGGTTTTCGACTGATTTTTGGGGTTATAGTCGATTTTAGAATTTTTGGTCGATTTTAGGTTTTCTGTCGATTTTTTGGGTTTAGGGTCGATTTTATTAAGATAAATAAAATTAAACGAAGGAAATTCAATTATATTACCCAAACAAAGAATTTTACAATTGATGGAATTTTATCATTTTATCCAAACGATGAAATTTGAAAATCAAGGGAATTTAATTGAATCAATTGAATTGCCTAGTATTTAAAATCCCATGATATTCTAGAATTCCCCATCCAAACACACTCTAAGAGTGTGATTGGATAGAGGAATGTTTTGAGGTAATGTAATGTTTTGAGGGAATTTAAATGATTTGAGGTAAATTCCATTGTTTGGATGATAATTTGAAGAATTTTCAAAATGATAGAATTTTATGAAGTATTTTGTTCAAGCCAAATTTATGGAATTTCAAATGACACCTAAAAGCAAAGAATTTCAAATTCCTTCCTCTCTATAAACTTTAAAAAATTACAATTTGATTGAAAAACCTAAAATCAGCCGAAAAATCTAAAATCGACCTTAAACACACCTAAACCCCAAAATGGGTTAAAATACCTAAAATCGACAATAAACACTAAAATCAGCCGAAAAACCTAAAATTGGCTGAAAACCAAAAAATCGACCCTAAACCTGACCAGAACCCAAAAATCGGCCGAAAAATCTAAAATAAGCTAAAAACTCTAAAATCGACCGAAAACCCAAAAATCGACCCTAAACCTGATCAGAACCCAAAAATCGGCCAAAAAACTTAATATGCTATAAACTCTAAAATCGACTGAAAACTCAAAAAACGACCTTAAACCTGACCAAAACCCAAAAATCGGCCGAAAAACCAAAAATATGCTATAAACCCCAAAATCAACCGAAAACCGTTAAAATACGTAAAACCGGCTATAAACTCTAAAATCGTCCGAAAAACCTAAAATCGGCCGAAAAACATAAAATCAGCTAAAAACCCTGAAATTGACCGAAAACCAATCGACCCAAAACCTGATCAGAACCCAAAAATCGGCCGAAAAACCTAAAATCGGCTATAAAACCCAAAATCAACCGAAAACCGTCAAAATACTTAAAATCGCTCGAAAACCTTTAAATCGGCCAAAAAATCTAAAATCAACTAAAAAACCTAAAAACCCTAAAATCGGCTAAAAACCCAAAAAATCATCTGAAAACCCAAAGTTTGACCATAAACCCGACCAGAACACAAAAATCAGCAGAAAAATCTAAAATCGGTCGAAAACCCTAAAATCGGCTGAAAACCCAATAAGGACCTAAAAATTGTTGAAAAAGCTAAAATCGGCCGAAAACCCCGATTTTTTGGGTTTTCGACCGATTTTTGGGGTTATAGTCGATTTTAGGATTTTTTTTTTTCAATTTTAGGTTTTCTGCCAATTTTTTGGGTTGAAGGTCGATTTTATTAAGATAAATGAAATTAAACGAAGGAAATTCAATTATATTACCTAAACAAAGAATTTTACAATTGATGGAATTTCACCACTTTATCCAAACAATGTAATTTGAATATCAAGAGAATTCAATTGAATCAATTGAATTGCTAGTATTTAAAATCCCCTGAATTTCTAGAATTCTCCATCCAAACACATTCTAAGAATCTAAAAAATATTGCTTACCCTGTTGATTTCACAACTATAGAGTCGTCAACTTCAATAATATCATATGTTTTTGTTATTACGGAATTTTGGAAATAAGGATTAGAGTCAAAATTAAACTCCAGCTTAAAACTGTAAGGCTTGTCAAGTTTACACCACTTGATATCTTTGAGATACTTGAGGGCCTCCTCATCACGTTCAGTGATCTATCACATAAAAAGAAAGGGGTAACTATATTAATCATTAACAGATGGAAGCTATACAATAGATATATAAATTGTATTACCTCTTCAGCCAGTGTTCTATTATTCTTCAATGCAGTTAGCCAAAAGCTAGGCACTCCTTTCTCAGAATTCGAAGGAAGATCCAGAATAGTATCAAAAGAGAGCGTACATGGCTAAAGCCTACAACACTATTGAACAAAACTAAATTAACTTACCTTCAGCAGCTTTGTTTTCTTCTCCCACTGCAACTTCATTTGTGATTCCTTCAACGTCAGCAACACCATTGACAATCTCATACCTCTATAACCATAAGAAAACAATGAAGAAAAAAATCGTAATCATTGTGAAACAACAAGTAATTCTTTTTAAAAAAACTAGGTGTGTTTGATCTGCAAAAATTAAGGGACTGGACTGGACAACTTCAGTCTAATGTGTTTGATTTTAAAACTGTTTCTGGTACTAGACAAACTGAGGGTCAAGTTCACTGAACCTGGGACAAGTGTTTGTCCTCCGCATACCAAATTTAATGATACCAATTTATTTTCTTTATAGTCTATCTTAGTCATCATCTAAATAATCCCATATTTCATCATTTTCTATTAAGGATAAATCTATATAAATTCCTTCACGATACATATTGTATATATATTCATCAAATAAAATATCTTCCATCATATTATCTATTCTATAATCTATTTCATCTTCAAAAAGTATTGCTTGTCCACATATTTTCCCATATTCTTCACATATTTTTGATTTTATTTCATTTGGTAAATCTAATTTCCATATATATTTTAATTTTTTTATAGAAATCCTTTTCTTTTGCTTCTATATTATCTATATATGTTATATCAGTATCCTTTATTTTAATCGTTATTTCTTTGTCTTTTTCGTTGATACTAAATTCTGCTATATTCTTATTTTTACTCATTATGAATATTTACTATATCCTATTTTTTAGATATATTGTAAGAACCTTTACTTGGTTTGTTAATTTATCAATATCACTTTTCTCAATTTTTTCAGATTCATGAAATCTAATGGGCTTAGGTATTTGAGGTTTATTTAGTTCTAAGATTCTTGGTTTGTTTACAAAAGTTCCAAGATCGGTTAACTCATTTCTTTTTGGGTAATAAATTTTTCCAATATCTTCAAATAGGCTTGGTACATCTATTCTCTTATTATTTCTAAAAGTAATACTATAATGAGAATTAGTTAATGCGTAATTAACACAATAAGTTATTGAAAATATTTTGTCTCCTGGTCTCATTAGATTATTTCTCAGGAATCGATGTTCGAGAGTTAAAGTTTGATCTAACCTTTGAGTATCTAAGGGTATTCCAATAATAGGGTGTATTTCAAATTTCAATTTTACATAAGCTAAATTTTCTTCAATTACTCCAAGTATTTTATCTACCGGATCGGTGATTCTATCATCTTTTAAGACTAATTCTACGGGAGAATTTATTCCTTCCTGAAATGTTGCTTTTATTAGTACTTGTATTGCCCCTATATGAATATATCCTATTTTATTTCTATGTTATTCCCTTTTTCTATTTCTTTTTAATTCCATAAGCTTCTTCTTATTTAATAATTGTATACAAGTGTGTCCTTGAGCATCTGCTATATCAGTTGGTGTTTCACTAATTATTTTTCCATAATATATAATATTTTCTTTTTGATTGAATCATTTCATTATTCCTCCTATCTTTTCTTTTCCTTTCATATTAGCGTCTTTGGTTAAGTCTAAATCTTCTTTTTGTATTTTTTGCAATAAAGAAGGATCTATTAATATACTTCCTTCATAATTTCCGTCTTCTTCGGTAATATGTAAGTGTTCTATATCGGTTATTTTCTCTCTATCCATTAACACAATAGTTATATTAACTCTTAAATAATAATTATCATAATAATTTCTGCATATAAATTAAAGTAGTAAAGTATTTATACCTGACAATATCTCTTGGTTGCATTAATCTCTTCGTGATCCACTACTGCTTCCGAGCCTTTATGGTTGAAAAGTTGATATAGTATTTATGAGATAATTGGTAGGATTAAGTGATTAAGTAACTTTTGAAATGAAAAGGTTGAACTTTATTGAATGGGAAATAGTAGTTACAACATACAAAAGCACAAGTGTGCCTTAAGCTAAAGGACTAGCTAAGTTTCCTAGAGAAACTAAGGGACATATGCTGAATTTTTTCAAGCTATGCCTCTACTCTCGTAGATGGACTTATTTATAAGCCTAATGTCCCTTTCTACAAGATTCTTACATTATTATTTTACATGATTTTGCATGAGCAACTATTCCTTACATTTTGAAATTATTTGCATGAAGTACTATTAGATACTATTCATGTTATTTTGTGTCTTTTTGCATGTCTTGCCACGTCTTTTTCACCTTTGTTACTTGGCAACTCCTTCCTTTTCTTCAAAGCTTTTATCTTCTTCTTCTTTACACTTGTCCATTGCTTCAGCCTTTGTTGGTACACATCTTTCACATCGGTGATTTTTACTTTCTTGAAGATTCTTGCATAATTCACTAAGGACCCACTCCTTGTAATTCATCACATTTTTGTCTTCTGAGTAAAATGGGATTTCAAAATTTGATAGAGATTGGAAGTCTTTTTCCTTAAGTGGTTTCCCTCCGGTCTTGCTTAATAATAAAGAATTAATATGCCTATGAAGGACCTTAATGCATGAATCTTTTCCAATGGCTAGACATTGAGTGTATATGCTTATAAGCTGATTAACTAGAATTCTGTCATATTCTTCTTCATTATATTCCCTTCTAGTTGGTTCATCCATTAATGGGTAGTTATTATTACTAATTCCAGTGTAAATGAAATGTTTGGCCGATTGATTAGTTGAGAAGTCTGGATAGGCTGAATAGAACTTTAAATAAATAGTTCTCTCGCCCGCAATATTCTCTTTATATGCTTGGATTGCACTTTTTATGCCTGAGGGAAACATATTAATTTCTTCAAGATTTTTGCTTTAGTAGATGCACTCAATAAGTCCAAATTGGAACATATTGAATACTAGTAATGGAGAAGCTCCTTGGGTAATTATGGTCTTAATCCCATATAATTTTCTATCAACTAGATAGAAACAATTAATCCTCTCTCTTTCATTCCAATTGGCTAACCTTGTAAAATATTCTCTAAATTTTTCTTGAGAGAATTGAATTTGTGCTTCATGTTCTCTTCTGGAAATAATTGGGAAATTATCTAAGGAAGATGGTATTCTTCCTAAGATCTTCATCGTAGAAATTTTTTCTTGTTGAGTACTTCTAGCGGTTTCAGAAAAAGTTCTTGGTCCGAGATAAATTTCTTTTCTCGGCCGTTCTAAGTCATTATATTCCTTTAGTGCTTTTTCTGCCTCTTCCTTAGTGGCATATGCTTTATGAGTAACTCCTAAGATCTTTTGACAGTGTGGGGCTGCTTTGAACCAATCATCATAGATTTCTGGAAATGGTCCATTGAATACTACATGCCATTTTCTAGGCTCTGTTATTTTTATTTCTTCTAGTGGACTTTTTCCTTTAATTTGAGATTTAATAATTTCTATCTCCTTTTCAATTAATTCTATTTCTTTGCCAATTAAGGCTTGTTTTTGCAATTTATGAAGTTTAAGTGCTTCTTTAATTTCTTATTGCTTTTCTAGCAATTCTTTCGTGCTTCGTTCCATTCTCTTGAGAGTATATCTGCAAGAACGTTCTTTTCTCCTTTAATGTGAGAAATTGAGTAATTATATTCGGCTAATTTCATTTGTCATCTTATCAATCTTCCTTGTTTATAAGTGCATTTGTGATTTATATTTTTGAAACTTGCAACATAGGTAGAGTCAATTCTAACAATAAATTCTTTATCCAATACATATATCCGATGTTTTTCTAGCATTCTAATTAATGCCAAAGTCTCCTTTTCGTGAGTAGGATAATTAATTTCGCTATTAGAAAAAGTACCGGACATATATCTGCATAGTAATTCTTTCTTTTGTCCCGGGAGTTTTGCCTTCATCACTCCTCCCCAACATTCATTAGAAGCATCAGTTTCAATAATAATTAGATCGTCATCTGACGGGTGATATAATTCTGGAAGTTCTTGACATAAATATTTTAATTTGGTAATAAGTACTTCATCTTCTTCAGTCCATGACCAAATAGAATCCTTTTTTAATTTTTGTTGAAGTAACTTTCTCTCAGCTGCTAGGTTTTTTATAAAACCTTCATTTGATATATATGTTAATAATCCCAAAAACTTTGTAATTCTTTTTTATCCTTTAATTTAGTTGGAAAATTCTGGAGCTTTTCTAATACATGTTTTTGCATTACTATTTTCCCCTTTTCAATTTCTAGTCCTAAGTAATTAATTTTATTTTGGGCTATAATGGCTTTTTCTTACTTAATACTACTCCATATTCTAAACACTTGGATAGCACTAATTCTACTTTCTTAAAATGATCATTTAAATCCTTATTCGAAAAAACCAATATATCATCAATATATATGAGACAAAAATCTTTAAATTCTCTAAGTATAGAGTCCATTCTTCTTTGGAAAATACCTGGGGCTTGTTTCATTCCCATTGGGAGTACATTCCATTCATATTGTCCTTGAAGACAACTAAATGCTGTTAGAGCCTTAGACTCTTCGGTTAGTCTAATTTGGTAGAATCCTGATTTACAATCAAACGTACTAAACCAGTTCATATTTCTTATTCTTTCAATAATTAAATCTTTTCTCGGGAGAAAATATGCATCTCCTATCATTGCATCATTTATTTGTTTGTAGTTAATAACCATTCTTCTTTTTCCTCTCTTAATCTCATTATGATTTTCAACATAGAAGGCTGGCGCCGAGTGTTTACTTTTGGATGGCCTAATTAATCCTTTTTCACACATTTGCTTAATAATATCTTCAGCAAATTCATCTCTATCTTGTTTTGTATATATCTTGGGTTTACACTTAATTTCCCTTGTTGGGTCTTTTAATTTTAGTTCAACTAATTCCATATTCTTATTATTAATCTTTGGGTCTAGTGGATTTTCACTACATACCTTATCTAGTAATTCTTCGATATGTACTGGGATTTTTCTTCCTGGTTCTAAATTTACTAAAACATGACGAATTTTTCTACAAACTATTCCTATAATCTCACCACGTTTCAACTTGAGGAGCTCTGATTGTTTCTTGGAATAGAATGTTTCTGAGGAATGGATAATAGGGATATCAATAATTTCCTTCATTTGCTTTCCTCTAATATATGGTGCTTTGATAGAGATATATTCTAAGTATTGACAAAAGGGTGCATATAATCGTAAGAAATTATTTCCTATTATCATATCTAAGCCTGTTTCTTGTTGATACACAGTTGGTACCATAAATAACTTGTCTTGGATTCTTAAAGTAATTCTTGTGGCTACCCAATTTAGAGAATGTATTGATCCATCCGCTTATTTGGATTTTTAATGGTTTTTCTAATTTTTCCATTTACTAAATAGTGAATGTTGGGGAGGAGTGATGAAGGCAAAACCCCCGGGACAAAAGAAAGAATTACTATGTAGATATATGTCCGGTACTTTTTCTAATAGCGAAATTAATTATCCTACTCACGAAAAGGAGACTTTGGCATTAATTAGAATGCTAGAAAAACATCGGATATATGTATTGGATAAAGAATTTATTGTTAGAACTGACTCTACCTATGTTGCAGGTTTCAAAAATATAAATCACAAAGGCACTTATAAACAAGGAAGATTGATAAGATGGCAAATGAAATTAGCCGAATATAATTACTCAATTTCTCACATTAAAGGAGAAAAGAACGTTCTTGCAGATATACTCTCAAGAGAATGGAACGAAGCACGAAAGAATTGCTAGAAAAGCAATTAGAAATTAAAGAAGCACTTAAATTTCATAAATTGCAAAAACAAGCCTTAATTGGCAAAGAAATAGAATTAATTGAAAAGGAGATAGAAATTATTAAATCTCAAATTAAAGGAAAAAGTCCACTAGAAGAAATAAAAATAACAGAGCCTAGAAAATGGCATGTAGTATTCAATGGACCATTTCCAGGAATCTATGATGATTGGTTCAAAGCAGCCCCACACTGTCAAAAGATCTTAGGAGTTACTCATAAAGCATATGCCACTAAGGAAGAGGCAGAAAAAGCACTAAAGGAACATAATGACTTAGAACGGTCGAGAAAAGAAATTTATCTCGGACCAAGAACTTTTTCCGAAATCGCTAGAAGTACTCAACAAGAAAAAATTTCTACGATGAAGATAAGGATGAATACCATCTTCCTTAGATAATTTCCCAATTATTTCCAGAAGAGAACATGAAGCACAAATTCAATTCTCTCAAGAAAAATTTAGAGAATATTTTACAAGGTTAGCCAATTGGAATGAAAGAGAGAGGATTAATTGTTTCTATCTAGTTGATAGAAAATTATATGGGATTAAGGCCATAATTACCCAAGGAGCTTCTCCATTACTAGTATTCAATATGTTCCAATTTTCTCCATTACTAGTATTCAATATGTTCCAATTTGGACTTATTGAGTGCATTTACTTAAGCAAAAATCTTGAAGAAATTAATATGTTTCCATCAGGCATAAAAAGTGCAGTCCAAGCATATAAAGAAAATATTGCGGGCGAGAGAACTATTTATTTAAAGTTCTATTCAGCCTATCTAGACTTCTCAACTAATCAATCGGCCAAACATTTCATTTACACTGGAATTAGTAATAATAACTATCCATTAATGGATGAACCAACTAGAAGGGAATATAATGAAGAAGAATATGACAGAATTATGCAAGAATCTTCAAGAAAGTAAAAATCACCTATGTGAACGATGTGTACCAACAAAGGCTGAAGCAATGGACAAGTGTAAAGAAGAAGAAGATAAAAGCTTTGAAGAAAAGGAAGGAGTTGCCAAGTAACCAAGGTGAAAAAGACGTGGCAAGACATGCAAAAAGACACAAAATGACATGAATAGTATCTAATAGTACTTCATGCAAATAATTTCAAAATGTAAGGAATAGTTGCTCATGCAAAATAATGTAAAATAATAATGTAAGAATCTTGTAGAAAGGGACATTAGGCTTATAAATAAGGCCATCTACGAGAGTAGAGGCATAACTTGAAAAAATTCAGCATATGTCCCTTAGTTTCTCTAGGAAACTTAGCTAGTCCTCTAGCTTAAGGCACACTTGTGCTTTTGTATGTTGTAACTACTATTTCCCATTCAATAAAGTTCAACCTTTTCATTTCAAAAGTTACTTAATCACTTAATCCTACCTATTATCTCATAAATACTATATCAACTTTTCAACCATAAAGGCTCGGAAGCAGTAGTGGACCACGAAGAGATTAATGCAACCAAGAGATATTGTCAGGTATAAATACTTTACTACTTTAATTTATATGCAGAAATTATTATGATAATTATTATTTAAGAGTTAATATAACTATTGTGTTAATGGATAGAGAAAAAATAACCGATATAGAACACTTACATATTACCGAAGAAGATGGAAATTATGAAGGAAGTATATTAATAGATCCTTCTTTATTCCAAAAAATACAAAAAGAAGATTTAGACTTAACCAAAGACGCTAATATGAAAGGAAAAGAAAAGATAGGAGGAATAATGAAAAGATTCAATCAAAAAGAAAATATTATATATTATGGAAAAATAATTAGTGAAACACCAACTGATATAGCAGATGCTCAAGGACACACTTGTATACAATTATTAAATAAGAAGAAGCTTATGGAATTAAAAAGAAATATAAAAAGTGAAGAACATAGAAATAAAATAGGATATATTCATATAGGGGCAATACAAGTACTAATAAAAGCAACATTTCAGGAAGGAATAAATTCTCCCGTAGAATTAGTCTTAAAAGATGATAGAATCACTGATCCGGTAGATAAAATACTTGGAGTAATTGAAGGAAATTTAGCTTATGTAAAATTGAAATTTGAAATACACCCTAATATTGGAATACCCTTAGATACTCAAAGGTTAGATCAAACTTTAACTCTCGAACATCGATTCCTGAGAAATAATCTAATGAGACCAGGAGACAAAATATTTTCAATAACTTATTGTGTTAATTACGCATTAACTAATTCTCATCATAGTATTACTTTAAGAAATAATAAGAGAATAGATGTACCAAGCCTATTTGAAGATATTGGAAAAATTTATTACCCAAAAAGAAATCAGTTAACCGATCTTGGAACTTTTGTACACAAACCAAGAATCTTAGAACTAAATAAATCTCAAATACCTAAACCCATTAGATTTCATGAATCTGAAAAAATTGAGAAAAGTGATATTGATAAATTAACAAACCAAGTAAAGGATCTTACAATATATCTAAAAAATAGGATATAGTAAATATTCATAATGAGTAAAAATAAGAATATAGCAGAATTTAGTATCAACGAAAAAGACAAAGAAATAACGATTAAAATAAAGGATACTGATATAACATATATAGATAATATAGAAGCAAAAGAAAAGGATTTCTATAAAAAATTAAAATATATATGGAAATTAGATTTACCAAATGAAATAAAATCAAAAATATGTGAAGAATATGGGAAAATATGTGGACAAGCAATACTTTTTGAAGATGAAATAGATTATAGAATAGATAATTTGATGGAAGATATTTTATTTGATGAATATATATACAATATGTATCGTGAAGGAATTTATATAGATTTATCCTTAATAGAAAATGATGAAATATGGGATTATTTAGATGATGACTAAGATAGACTATAAAGAAAATAAATTAAAGCTTTTCTCTATTAAGACATTGTTTTCTTAATTCTTCATATAAGATTTGTATAATTCCTGCTATTGTATCTCCTACTTCAACTGTTCTTTCTTCCCATAGTTCTCTAATACTAGCATTAAGTGGATATGGTAATTTAGATATAAATACATCTTTATATACTTCTTGTCCTTTTCTATCTAATTGATAGTAATATTTCTTGTATTCACAAATGAAACTATCTATTTCACACATATTACATATTTGCATATTATTTAAATGGTCACGTGCTTTTTCTCGTAATCTTTTATTTACTTCATTTTTATGCTCAATAATATTAAATCCTATAAACTCTTTATATGTTAATTCTATTATTAGTCTTGCGAATTGTTGGTTAGTTTGCGCTATTCCGGCATATTGTTGCCAAGTTTCTTCTTCAATACTAGTTAAAAATCTAAGTACATTTCCGGTTGTTCTATAGGCTATTAAATTTTTAACGTCCATTAGATTAATTTTTGAAAATCTTTCATCCGTTGCGATTAGCAAAATCATATCATTTGACCATCTTTCTAAAATTTCTTCTGGATTCCTTATGCAGTCTAAGTTTAGTAATTTTCTAGTTTTACTTTCCTCATAGTGGGGTTTAAATTCCTCCGAAACTTTTGTCGATTTACCACTAGCTTTAGTATAACCTTTACGATTCATAGTCTCATCTTCGTGTTTTTCCCATGAACCATGAGGGTTCCAATATTCTTCTCGTTTTCTTTTTTGTTTTGAATTACTCGTCTCTCCTTTTTCCATAAATATTTCATCAAAATCGGATTCAACTCCAAATTCTGATCCTATTTTAGAGGAGCTATAGTTTAATATAACTTCCTCATTTTCTTCCTTAGTTTCAATTTTTTTTACCTTTTCTATTTGTTTATTTTCTTCTTCTATTAATTGTAATTGTTCCATTAATTGTCTAATTTCTTCAATGTCATTAGATTTTCTTAGTGCTTCCATGTATTCAGATTTTATCCCCTCCATGATGAGACTGGCTCAATTAACATGGATGGAGCTAAAGGCTCTCTTTTAACTATTTTATCTAATTGTTTGATGTCTCTTGGTTTAATAATTAATAATTCTTCTAAATCCTTTATAGTTATATTTCTATTTCTTTCTTCATGTTCTAAAAGATTCTCTAATTGTTGAAGAATTTCTCTAATTCTAAAAATATATTCGTCTTCAGTTTCTTTATCTATATTATTTAAAGTTTCTTTTATATTAGTTATTTCATTATGTCCGTTCTTAATTCGATTAATTGTATAATCTGCAATTTTATTAGTATTTTCTATTAATAATAGGATATTTTTATTTATCTCGGTCACTGTGGCGGTTATTTCTTTATACATTATTTCAATTTCCTCGGTTAAAGTCATTACTCTAGTATTTTGTCGCAATACTGACTTTTTCTAGTAGTGTAAGTATATCGGGTCGTATAGGTATCCGGATCCGAATTGAGTTACACGGCAAAAATAATGTGATATAGGGACGAAATTGAGTGAATTTTACGGACGGAATGAACATTTTTGTCGCAATTTGCGAGTCGCAAATTAGGGACGGATATTATTTTAATCATTTAATAACTTTACCTTTTCTTTATAGATACTTAATTTATGTTCATATTCTAAGAGGTAATTTTTTATTCTATTAATTCCGTTATCATTTCCTACTCTTATATAGTAGTCTAATTTAGCATATAATACTTTTATTATTTCTTTTGTGTCTTGAATTAAGTCATTAAGTTTTGTGAGTTGTAAAATTTTATTAGCTCTGCTTATATTCATTTTCTAATTTTTCTTTTTAAAATCTCTATTTTATTTTCTAATTCTAATTTCTCTTTTTGTATATTAATTAATATTTTTTCTAATTGGATTTTTCTATATTTTTCATCGGAAGTCTTGGGTTTTTGTATTATTTCCATTAGTTATTTTGAATCTTAGTGCTCTGATACCAATTTAATGATACCAAATTATCTAATTTATTTTCTTTATAGTCTATCTTAGTCATCATCTAAATAATCCCATATTTCATCATTTTCTATTAAGGATAAATCTATATAAATTCCTTCACGATACATATTGTATATATATTCATCAAATAAAATATCTTCCATCATATTATCTATTCTATAATCTATTTCATCTTCAAAAAGTATTGCTTGTCCACATATTTTCCCATATTCTTCACATATTTTTGATTTTATTTCATTTGGTAAATCTAATTTCCATATATATTTTAATTTTTTATAGAAATCCTTTTCTTTTGCTTCTATATTATCTATATATGTAATATCAGTATCCTTTATTTTAATCGTTATTTCTTTGTCTTTTTCGTTGATACTAAATTCTGCTATACTCTTATTTTTACTCATTATGAATATTTACTATATCCTATTTTTTAGATATATTGTAAGATCCTTTACTTGGTTTGTTAATTTATCAATATCACTTTTCTCAATTTTTTTCAGATTCATGAAATCTAATGGGCTTAGGTATTTGAGGTTTATTTAGTTCTAAGATTTTTGGTTTGTGTACAAAAGTTCCAAGATCGGTTAACTCATTTCTTTTTGGGTATTAAATTTTTCCAATATCTTCAAATAGGCTTGGTACATCTATTCTCTTATTATTTCTAAAAGTAATACTATGATGAGAATTAGTTAATGCGTAATTAACACAATAAGTTATTGAAAATATTTTGTCTCCTGGTCTCATTAGATTATTTCTCAGGAATCGATGTTCGAGAGTTAAAGTTTGATCTAAACTTTGAGTATCTAAGGGTATTCCAATATTAGGGTGTATTTCAAATTTCAATTTTACATAAGCTAAATTTTCTTCAATTACTCCAAGTATTTTATCTACCGGATCAGTGATTCTATCATCTTTTAAGACTAATTCTACGGGAGAATTTATTCCTTCCTGAAATGTTGCTTTTATTAGTACTTGTATTGCCCCTATATGAATATATCCTATTTTATTTCTATGTTCTTCCCTTTTTATATTTCTTTTTAATTCCATAAGCTTCTTCTTATTTAATAATTGTATACAAGTGTGTCCTTGAGCATCTGCTATATCAGTTGGTGTTTCACTCATTATTTTTCCATAATATATAATATTTTCTTTTTGATTGAATCTTTTCATTATTCCTCCTATCTTTTCTTTTCCTTTCATATTAGCGTCTTTGGTTAAGTCTAAATCTTCTTTTTGTATTTTTCGGAATAAAGAAGGATCTATTAATATACTTCCTTCATAATTTCCATCTTCTTCGGTAATATGTAAGTGTTCTATATCGGTTATTTTCTCTCTATCCATTAACACAATAGTTATATTAACTCTTAAATAATAATTATCATAATAATTTCTGCATATAAATTAAAGTAGTAAAGTATTTATACCTGACAATATCTCTTGGTTGCATTAATCTCTTCGTGGTCCACTACTGCTTCCGAGCCTTTATGGTTGAAAAGTTGATATAGTATTTATGAGATAATAGGTAGGATTAAGTGATTAAGTAACTTTTGAAATGAAAAGATTGAACTTTATTGAATGGGAAATAGTAGTTACAACATACAAAAGCACAATAGTGCCTTAAGCTAGAAGACTAGCTAAGTTTCCTAGAGAAACTAAGGGACATATGCTGAATTTTTCTTAAGCTATGCCTCTACTCTCGTTGATGGCCTTATTTATAAGCCTAATGTCCCTTTCTACAAGATTCTTACATTATTATTTTACATTATTTTGCATGAGCAACTATTCCTTACATTTTGAAATTATTTGCATGAAGTACTATTAGATACTATTCATGTCATTTTGTGTCTTTTTGCATGTCTTGCCACGTCTTTTTCACCTTGGTTACTTGGCAACTCCTTCCTTTTCTTCAAAGCTTTTATCTTCTTCTTCTTTACACTTGTCCATTGCTTCAGCCTTTGTTGGTACACATCTTTCACATAGGTGATTTTTACTTTCTTGAAGATTCTTGCATAGTTCACTAAGGACCCACTCCTTGTAATTCATTACATTTTTGTCTAATGAGTAAAATGGGATTTCAAAATTTGTTAAAGATTGGAAGTCTTTTTCCTTAAGTGGTTTCCCTCCGGTCTTGCTTAATAATAAAGAATTAATATGTCTACGGAGGACCTTAATGCATGAATCTTTTCCAATGGCTAGACATTGAGTGTATATCCTTATAAGCTGATTAACTAGAATTCTGTCATATTCTTATTCATTATATTCTCTTCTAGTTGGTTCATCCATTAATGGATAGTTATTATTACTAATTCCAGTGTAAATGAAATGTTTGGCCGATTGATTAGTTGAGAAGTCTGGATAGGCTGAATAGAACTTTAAATAAATATTTCTCTCGCCCGCAATATTCTCTTTATATGCTTGGACTGCACTTTTTATGCCTGATGGAAACATATTAATTTCTTCAAGATTTTTGCTTAAGTAAATGCACTCAATAAGTCCAAATTGGAACATATTGAATACTAGTAATGGAGAAGCTCCTTGGGTAATTATGGCCTTAATCCCATATAATTTTCTATCAACTGGATAGAAACAATTAATCCTCTCTCTTTCATTACAATTGGCTAACCTTGTAAAATATTCTCTAAATTTTTCTTGAGAGAATTGAATTTGTGCTTCATGTTCTCTTCTGGAAATAATTGGGAAATTATCTAAGGAAGATGGTATTCTTCCTAAGATCTTCATCGTAGAAATTTTTTCTTGTTGAGTACTTCTAGCGGTTTCAGAAAAAGTTCTTGGTCCGAGATAAATTTCTTTTCTCGGCCGTTCTAAGTCATTATATTCCTTTAGTGCTTTTTCTGCCTCTTCCTTAGTGGCATATGCTTTATGAGTAACTCCTAAGATCTTTTGACAGTGTGGGGCTGCTTTGAACCAATCATCATAGATTTCTGGAAATGGTCCATTGAATACTACATGCCATTTTCTAGGCTCTGTTATTTTTATTTCTTCTAGTGGACTTTTTCCTTTAATTTGAGATTTAATAATTTCTATCTCCTTTTCAATTAATTCTATTTCTTTGCCAATTAAGGCTTGTTTTTGCAATTTATGAAGTTTAAGTGCTTCTTTAATTTCTTATTGCTTTTCTAGCAATTCTTTCGTGCTTCGTTCCATTCTCTTGAGAGTATATCTGCAAGAACGTTCTTTTCTCCTTTAATGTGAGAAATTGAGTAATTATATTCGGCTAATTTCATTTGCCATCTTATCAATCTTCCTTGTTTATAAGTGCCTTTGTGATTTATATTTTTGAAACCTGCAACATAGGTAGAGTCAGTTCTAACAATAAATTCTTTATCCAATACATATATCCGATGTTTTTCTAGCATTCTAATTAATGCCAAAGTCTCCTTTTCGTGAGTAGGATAATTAATTTCACTATTAGAAAAAGTACCGGACATATATCTGCATAGTAATTCTTTCTTTTGTCCCGGGGGTTTTGCCTTCATCACTCCTCCCCAACATTCATTAGAAGCATCAGTTTCAATTTGGTAATAAGTACTTCATCTTCTTCAGTCCATGACCAAATAGAATCCTTTTTTAATTTTTGTTGAAGTAACTTTCTCTCAGCTGCTAGGTTTTTTATAAAACCTTCATTTGATATATATGTTAATAATCCCAAAAATCTTTGTAATTCTTTTTTATCCTTTAATTTAGTTGGAAAATTCTGGAGCTTTTCTAATACATGTTTTTGCATTACTATTTTCCCCTTTTCGATTTCTAGTCCTAAGTAATTAATTTTATTTTGGGCTATAATGGCTTTTTCTTACTTAATACTACTCCATATTCTAAACACTTGGATAGCACTAATTCTACTTTCTTAAAATGATCATTTAAATCATTATTAGAAAAAACCAATATATCATCAATATATATGAGACAAAAATCTTTAAATTCTCTAAGTATAGAGTCCATTCTTCTTTGGAAAATACCTGGGGCTTGTTTCATTCCCATTGGGAGTACATTCCATTCATATTGTCCTTGAGGACAACTAAATGCTGTTAGAGCCTTAGATTCTTCGGTTAGTCTAATTTGATAGAATCCTGATTTACAATCAAACGTACTAAACCAGTTCATATTTCTTATTCTTTCAATAATTAAATCTTTTCTCGGGAGAAAATATGCATCTCCTATCATTGCATCATGTATTTGTTTGTAGTTAATAACCATTCTTCTTTTTCCTCTCTTAATCTCATTATGATTTTCAACATAGAAGGCTGGCGCCGAGTGTTTACTCTTGATGGCCTAATTAATCCTTTTTCACACATTTGCTTAATATCTTCAGCAAATTCATCTCTATCTTGTTTTGTATATATCATGGGTTTACACTTAATTTCCCTTGTTGGGTCTTTTAATTTTAGTTCAACTAATTCCATATTCTTATTATTAATCTTTGGGTCTAGTGGATTTTCACTACATACCTTATCTAGTAATTCTTCGATATGTACTGGGATTTTTCTTCCTGGTTCTAAATTTACTAAAACATGACGAATTTTTCTACAAACTATTCCTATAAGTTGTCTAAAATACCAAAATAACATTTTGTCCACCAAACATCGTACAACACAAAATTTGTACAATACCTTAAACGTTTTGTCCTGCGCTGTTCTGTCTTGTATTGTCCTGTACAATTTTGTCCAGTACATGCATTTGGCAGATCAAACAGACCCTAGATATTGTATCATAACCAATGAATAACACACACACCTTTGTGTAAAATGGTTCATAAAGATTCGTGTATTTAGCGTGCAACTGAACTTTCTCCTCAAAAAACTTGGTCTCCAATTTGTCATATTTGTTCTGTGAGTTGAAAAACAAAATCAAATTTTCATTTCTTCCCCTTGTTAATGTAAAAGTCAAACTTTTAGTACAAAGCTACAATCGAGTATACTTTCCACAACATATATTAACATAAGTGCTACTCAATTGAGTATACTTGAGAGTTGCTGTTTTACAGTGAAGATAAGAAGTTGGTAAAGGGGTTGTGTTGTTGGTCTGGCATAAGGTAATGTGGCTAATTTGAAGGTGCAAAATGATCTTGTGTTTTCAGGTATTCAACCCATTGTTGAAGAAGTGCTCGGCTCCATTAAAAGTATCTCTTGGCAATGGCTTCTGGCAAAAAAGTCTGGGGCATCTTGTTTATTTTATGAATGGAATGTGAACTATTGATTCTATCCATAGGTAGGAGCAGTTTCGTTTCGTTTTCTTTTTGTGACAATGTGGTAAGTACCACCAGTACTTGGTCCTATTTGTTGGGTTTAGTACAACTTGTGCTTTGATCCAACTCTAATATATTTTTCCATTTAAAAAAAAAAAACGACACAGACACTAACACCTAGACACTGATAATAATTTGAGAAAATGAATTTATTGAATGTAATCACATGTGTCCATGTCGGACACCGACACATGTTGTATTGGGTATCGGACACGCCTTGGGTAAAAAATGTCAATGCTACAAAAGTCCTACTCATTATTGAACACAAGGATGTACATAGAGTACACTGCCAGCGTATAAGTAGATTAAAGCTAAGATTAATTTGTTAAAACAAAGCAACCCTCATTATCTGTATCACTAAAGAAGAAAAACAGTAATTACGACTATCACACAGCCACACACATGAAAAAAATGAGAAACAAAGAGATATCAGGAGGAATGGAGAATCATCAAACCTGCAAATATTTGAGAACCTCAACGCGTTGGCTGACATTGGGTGAAGATCCTTTTTGTACAGCTTCTGTGAAATTATGACAAAGCATAAGGAATAATTTTCTTTTTGATTGTAGATCTGCAAAGGAACGCCAACATATATACATTTTAAAACACAAAATAGTAGTAGGAAAATAAAAGCACGAGTTGTCTTCCCGTGAAATCTACATCACCAGATTTCATAAATACCAATATTTTCTTCCTAAGTTAATAAAAACTCTTCTAAACCTTTTCTACTTGATCAGATAACAAGAATGGAACACAAAAACCTTTCAACAAATACTTTTTGAGTGGAAAGTAAATAAATAAATGCAAATCCATCAAACAAATGATAGAACAAAACAACAGAAGTCTTTCCCTAATAATAAAACAGAGTAAATTCACCAAGATACTTTACCATTCAGATCAAAGGAATTAGATATATCATCACTCCAGTATTCACTAGTAACATACCCAATTTCATAATCATGTTTCATCAAATTCTGAAGCTCTTCAACCTATCCATGCAAGCAACAAAGTCAATGGTCAATAACAATCATTTTACGACTTTTTAATGGACAGATATAAATTAGAAACATACAGCATTGTCATCAATATCATCATCCTCAGGAATCTGGGGAGGGTTGAAAAAGTTGAAGAAACTTTCACATTTTTCTGTATTGACCCGTTTGGCATTTTTTGATCTTTTCTTTGGCATCTTCTCCAGAACCTTATGTGTCAAGTACTTTCCTGGATACCACTTACTTTCCGTTCTACAATGTTCAAAACAAAATTTAACATATACAAAAAACAAAAATATGAATATAAACCCTAAGAAAGAAAAAGATATTGCTTACCCTTTTGATTTCCCAAATATATGGTCATCATATTTATACATGCAATATGTTTTCGTTAGCAGAGAATTTTGGAAATAAGGATTAGATCAAAGTAAAACTTCAGCTTAAAACTGCAAGGCTTTTCAAGTTTACACCACTTGATATCTTTGAGATACTTGAGGGCCTCCTCATCACGTTCAGTGATCTATCACATAAAAAGAAAGGGGTAACATTATGCAATCATTAACACATGGAAGCTATACAATAGATATATAAATTGTATTACCTCTTCAGCCAGTGTTTCATTGGTCTTCATTGCAGTTAGCCAAAATCTAGGCACTCCATTCTCTGAATTTGAAGGAAGATCCAGAATAGTATCAAAAGAGAACATACATGGCTAAATCCTACACTTTTGAACAAAACTAAAATAACTTACCTTCAGCAGCTTTGTCCTCTTCTCCCACTGCAGCTTCATTTGTAATTCCTTCAACATCAATAACACCATTGACAATCTCATACCTCTATAATCATAAGAAAACAATGAAGAAAAAAAATTGTAACCATTGTGAAACAGCAAGTAATTCTTTTAAAAAACTAGATATTATATCATAACCAAAATCACACCTTTGTGTAAAGTGGTTTGTAAAGCTTCAGGTATTTAGCTTGCAACTGATCTCCCTCCTCAAAAAACATAGTCTCCAATTTGTCATATTCCTTCTATAAGTTGAAAACCCAAAACAAATTTTCATTTATTCCCCTTGTTAGTGTAAAAGTGAAACTTTTAGTACAAATCTACAATGTAGTATACTTTCCATAACATAAATTAACATAAGTTCTACTCAATTAAGCACCATAACAAACACTGAACACAGCACTGACAGTAACACCTAAACACCAGTAATGATTTGAAAAAATTAATTAATTGAATTTAATCTCATGTGTCCTTGTCAGACATCAGCACATTTTGGATTGGACACACACACACACACATATGTGTGGCAATCCTGATATATGTACTACTGAAGAGAAGAAAAAAGTAATTAATTATCACACAGCTACACACATGAAAACATAAGAAACAACAAGATATTAGGAGGAATGGAGGATCATCATCGAACCTGCAAATATTTGAGAACCTTAACGCGTTGCATGACATTGGGTGAAAGTGTTTCCATATACACATGGTTCCCAGTCAAGAGCTGAAAACACAGGGCTATACGTAAGTACACTACGAGCATAACTAGATTAAAGTTAATATTAATTTGTTAAAACTAAGCAACCCTGATTATCTGTATCACTTAAGAAAAAAAGTAATTATGACTATCACACAGACACACACATGAAAACATGAAAAACAAAGAGATATAAGGAGGAGTGTAGGATCACCAAACCTGCAAGGCGAAATCCCTGAAAAAGGGTGGAAGTCCTTCCACGAAGGCATCCACATGCTCCCCAACCAAGAGCCGAAGGTATCAGACACAAGGATGTATATATAAGTACACTACCAGCATAAGTAGACTAGATTAAAGTATAGATTAATTTGTTAAAACTAAGCAACCCTGATTATCTGTACCGCTGAAGAAAAAAAGAAGTAATTACGACTACCACACAGACACACACATGAAAACATGAGAAACAAAGATAATATCAGGAGGAATGTAGGATGATCAAACCTTCAAACAATTGATAGCCTCAAGGAGTTGGCTGCCACTGGGTGAAGGTGTTTTCGGGGCATACACAAGCCTAAGAAGCCTAGCAAGTTTATCCTACACAAACAATTCGACAAAAAGATAAAGAAAAAACACATTGTGTACTCACTTTCCAATTTTGACATATTGAAATAGGAAAAAAATAATTAAATTTCTGATTACTAAGAGATAAATTCAGCATGATAGGCGTTGGTTACAAACTTACTTTTGGTGCATTGACGAGAGAAGAACGAGAAGTACTAGCTGCATGAAAAAACAAACACAAGAATTTAGACATAGGTTTTAATCAATTGATAATTATTTTGAATAATAGATAAATACTAGTAATTCACAAAGTTATACTGTAATAGATAAGAATGAATTGTTGAGAAATGGAAAATCAAGCGATGAAATTACCGGCGTCTAGATGTACGGCGTGATCGGACATAATGAAGGAAGCAGGGTTTTAAGAAAGCGAGGGAATGGAAAAGGAAAACGGTTCAGTGAGGGGAGTATATATACTTTCCTATGCACCTCTAATTTTTTTTGTTAAGTGACCTGATAGTTATAAATTGTACTATCATTATATATATAAAAGTAGTTAAGTCTCCAAGTACCCCTAATTTAACCCTACTTAAACTCTAATTTAATTATTAAAAATGTTAAAAATTTCATCACTAGGAATCGAACTCATGTCCTCTCACAATTTAATTTCTCTTGCTCTTCCCTTTGCCAGCTTTTCCCGTGAACCATGACACGGCCTCGGGAATAAGTTGACTTCGGATTGTACAACTGCAAATGCACACCAACATAAATACATCTCAAAACAAATGATACACAACAATTATAGCATGAGTAGCTAGAATTAATAATATCTGCACTATAAGCAGTTTTGAACTCAACATGTCAAAACAACCTTTTAACAAAAACTTTTGAGTGGAAAGTAAATTAATGCAAATCCATATCTAGAGATGGCAAAAAAAATATGTACCCGCATATTTATCATATTTAACTAATGGGGTGGACATGGATATCATACTATCCACCCCCATAGATATCCATTGACATCGACCATATCCATGAAACAAATTAAAAATAAATGAAAATCCATAAAACAAATAATAAAACAGAACAGAAGTCTTTCCCTAATAAAGCAGAGAGTAAATTCACCAAGAGGCTTTACCAAATTTCATAATCACGTTCCATCAAAAACCGGAGCTCTTCAACCTATCCATTCAAGCAAGAAAGGCAATGTCAATAACAACCAGTTTACGACTTTTTAATAGCTTTTTAATAGATAGATATAAATTAGAAATGTACATCATCATCGATATCATCATCATCCTCAGGAATCTGGGGAGGGTTGAAAAAGTTGAAGAAACTTTCACATTTTTCAGTATTTATGATCCCTTTGGCATTTCTTGATCTTTTCTTTGGCTTCTTCAAAAAATTATGTGTCAAGCACTTTCCTGGATGCCACTCAATTTCCGTTCTACAATGTTCAAAACAAAATTTAAAATATACAACAAAAAGAAATATGAATATAAACCCTAAGAATGTAAAAAAATATTGGTTACCCTGTTGATTTCATAACTATAGGGTTACCATCTTCAATAATGTGATATGTTTTTGTTAGCACGGAATTTTGGAAAAAAGGATTAGAGTCAAAATAAAACTCTAGCTTGAAAATGCAAGAATTGCAAAGTCTACACCACTTGATATCTTTGAGATACTTGAGGGCCTCCTTATCACGTTCAGTGATCTATCACAGAAAGAGAAAAGGGTAATTATATGCAATCAATAACAGATGTAAGCTATACAATAATAGATATAAATAAATTGTATTACCTCTTCAGCCAGTGCTTTATTATTCTTCATTGCAGTTAGCCAAAATCTAGGCACTCCTTTCTCTGAATTTGAAGGAAGATCCAGAATAGTATCAAAAGAGATTGAGCGTACATGGCTAAAGCCCACACAATTGAGCAAATCTAAATTAGCTTACCTTCAACAGCTTCATTTGTGATTCCTTCAACGCCAATAAAACCATTGACAATCTCATACCTCTATAACCATAAGAAAACAATGAAGAAAAAAAAGTGTAATCATTGTGAAACAGCAAGTAATTCTTTTATAAAAAAAAAAAAAAACTAGATATTATATTATAACCAATGAATAACACACACACCTTTTTGTAAACTGGTTCATAAAGATTCATGTATTTAGCGTTCAACTGAGCTTCCTCCTCAAAAGCCTCAGTCTCCAATTTGTCATATTCGTTCTGTCAGTTGAAAAACAAAATCAAATTTTCATTTATTCCCCTTGTTAAGGTAAAAGTGAAACTTTTAGTACAAAGCTACAATCGAGTATACTTTCCACAACATATATTAACATAAGTTCTACTCAATCGAGTATACTTGAGAGTTGCTGTTTTACAGTGAAGATAAGAAGAAGTTGGTAAAGGGGTTGTTGTTGTTGGTCTGGCATAAGGTAATGTGGCTAACTTGAAGGCGCAGAATGATCTTGTGTTTTCCTTCCGGTATTCAACCCATTGTGGAAGAAGTGGTCGACTCCATTAAAAGTATCTCTTGGCAATGGCTTCTGGCAAAAAGTCTACAGCATCTTGTTTATTTTATGAATGGAATGTGAGCTATTGATTCTATCCATAGGTAGGAGCAGTTTTGTTTCGTTTTCTTCTTGTGACAATGTGGTAAGTACCACCTGTACTTAGTCCTATTTGTTGGGTTTAGTACAACTTGTACTTTGATCCAATTCTAATATATTTTCCCATTTTAAAAAAAAAAAAAACTGACACGGACACTAAACACGGCACTAACACCTAGACAACGATAATAATTTGAGAAAATAAATTTATTGAATGTAATCATATGTGTCCATGTCAGACACCGACACATGTTGTATTGGGCATCAGACACGCCTTGGGTAAAAAATGTCAATGCTACAAAAGTCCTACTCATTATCGAACACAAGGAAGTACATAGAGTACACTGCCAGCATATAAGTAGATTAAAGCTAAGATTAATTTGTTAAAACAAAGCAACCCTCATTATCTGTATCACTAAAGAAGAAAAACAGTAATTACGACTATCACACAGCCACACACATGAAAAAAATGAGAAACAAAGAGATATCAGGAGGAATGGAGAATCATCAAACCTGCAAATATTTGAGAACCTCAACGCGTTGGCTGACATTGGGTGAAGATCCTTTTTGTACAGCTTCTGTGAAATTATGACAAAGCATAAGGAATAATTTTCTTTTTGATTGTAGATCTGCAAAGGAACGCCAACATATATACATTTTAAAACACAAAATAGTAGTAGGAAAATAAAAGCACGAGTTGTCTTCCCGTGAAATCTACATCACCAGATTTCATAAATACCAATATTTTCTTCCTAAGTTAATAAAAACTCTTCTAAACCTTTTCTACTTGATCAGATAACAAGAATGGCACACAAAGCAATTATATCATGTCAAACAACCTTTCAACAAATACTTTTTGAGTGAAAATTAAATAAATAAATAAATAAATAAATGCAAATCCACCAAACAAATGATAGAAAAGAAAACCAGTAGTCTTTCCTGAATAAAACAGAGTAAATTCACCAAGACGCTTTACCATTCAGATCAAAGTAATTAGATATATCATCACTCAAGTATTCACTAGTAACATACCCAATTTCATAATCATGTTTAATCAAATTGTAAAGCTCTTCAACCTATCCATGCAAGCAACAAAGTCAATGGTCAATAACAATCATTTTACGACTTTTTAATGGACAAATATAAATTAGAAACATACAGCATTGTCATCAATATCATCATCCTCAGGAATCTGGGGAGGGTTGAAAAAATTGAAGAAACTTTCACATTTTTCGGTATTTATGATCCCTTTGGCATTTCTTGATCTTTTCTTTGGCTTCTTAAAAAACGTATGTGTCAAGCACTTTCCTGGATGCCACTCAATTTCCGTTCTACAATGTTCAAAACAAATTTTAACATATATAGAAAACAAAAATATGAATATAAACCCAAAGAAAGAAAAAGATATTGCTTACCCTTTTGATTTCCAAAATATACGGTCATCATATATATACGGGCAATATGTTTTTGTTAGCACAGAATTTTGGAAAAAAGGATTAGAATCAAAGTAAAAATCCAGCTTAAAATTGTAAGGCTTGTCATGTTTACACCACTTGATATCTTTGAGATACTTGAGGGCCTCCTCATCACGTTCAGTTATCTATCACATAAAAAGAAAGTGGTAACCATATGCAATCATTAACACATGGAAGCTATACGAGATATATGTAAATTGTATTACCTCTTCAGCCAGTGTTTCATTGGTCTTCATTGCAGTTAGCCAAAAGCTAGGCACTCCATTCTCTGAATTTGAAGGAAGAACCAGAATAGTATCAAAAGAGAACGTACATGGCTAAATCCTACACTGTTAAACAAAACTAAAATAACTTACCGTCAGCAACTTTGTCCTCTTCTCCCACTGCAGCTTCATTTGTATTTCCTTCAACGTCAATAACACCATTGACAATCTCATACCTATATAACCATAAGAAAACAATGAAGAAAAAAATGGTAACCATTGTGAAACAGCAAGTAATTCTTTTTAAAAAACTAGATATTATATCATAACCAATGAGTAACACACACCTTTGTGTAAAGTGGTTCATATAGCTTCAGGTATTTAGCTTCCAACTGACGTGCCTCCTCAAAAAACTTAGTCTCCAATTTTTTATATTCGTTCTATAAGTGTAAAAGTGAAACTTTTAGTACAAAGCTACAATCTAATATACTTTCCACAACATAAATTAACACAAGTTCTACTCAATTAAGCACCATAACTAACACTGAACACGACACTGACAGTAACACCTAAACACCAGTAATGATTTGAGAAAATTAATTATGACACACACACACAAACACACACACATACACACTAACAGCGTAAGTAGATTAAAGTTAATAATTAAGATTAGTTTGTTAAAACAAAGCAACCCTGATATATGTACTACTGAAGACAGAAAGAAAAAAAGTAATTACGATTATCACACAGCCACACTCATAAAAACATAAGAAACAACAAGATATTAGGAGGAATGGAGGATCATCGAACCTGCAAATATTTGAGAGCCTTAACGTGTTTCCTGACATTGGGTGAAAGTGTTTCCATATCCTCATGGTTTTCAGTGAAGGGCTGAAGTTATCAAACACAGGGCTATATATAAGTACACTACCAGCATAAGTAGATTACCACTATCACAGAGACACACACATGAAAACATGAAAAACAAAGGGATGATTAAACCTTCAAACAATTGATAGCCTCAAAGAGTTTCCTGCGAAGCCGAGCAAAGATCTGGCGTTTATCCTACATAACAATCCGACAAAAAGATAAAGAAAAAACACATTGCAAATTCACGAAATTAAAATGTTTGTTCTGATTTAGACATTTTGAAATAGGGTCACCACCACCACCACCACATACACATATTCAGGAAACAAAATAATAAAATTTCTGATTACTAAGAGATAAATTCAGCATGATAATAGGCGTTGGTTAGAAACTTACTTTCGGTGCATTGACGAGAGAAGAACGAGAAGTACTAGCTACATGAAAAAACAAACACAAGAATTTAGACATAGGTTTTAATCAATTGATAATTATTTAGAATAATAGATAAATACTAGTAATTCACAAAGTTATACTGTAATAGATAAGAATGAATTGTTGAGAAATGGAAAATCAAGCGATGAAATTACCGGCGTCTAGATGTACGGCGTGATCGGACATAATGAAGGAAGCAGGGTTTTAAGAAAGCGAGGGAATGGAAAAGGAAAACGGTTCAGTGAGGGGAGTATATATACTTTCCTATGCACCTGTAATTTTTTGTTTATAATTTTTATTATTTTACTATTTTATATTTTTAAAATTAAAATATTAAATTGTTAATTTTTTATGTCATATTTTTCCGGTGCTTGGCACGGGTCCGGAGACTAGTTAATATAATATATTGAGTAGTGGTGGAGAAGGAAATTTTTTTTGGTAGACCACTAAATAAATAGAAAAGAACGCCAAATGCATCTATAAGTTCTTTAAATTTTACGTTTATATTATATAAGTCTTTTAAGTTTTTTAAGTATCAGATAAGTCCTTTAAGTTTTATAAGTATCAGATAGGTCCTTTAAGTTTTACGTTTGTATCAGATAGATCCTTTAAGGTTTAAGTTTATATCAAATAAGTCCTTAAGAAATAGGACATATTTGATACAAACTTAAAGATCCATCTGATACTTAAAAAACTTAAAGGACCTATCTGATACAAACATAAAACTTAAAGAACCTATCTGATATTTAACAAACTTAAAGGACTTATTTGACACAAACGTAAAACTTAAAAGACATATAAATGCATTAAGGATGAGCATCTTGGATAATCCAAAATAACCGCCCATAATCAATCCATAACCATTTATTATAACCGGAAATTCAAACCAAATATCATAACCGGTTTTTGCTTTTAAAATTATAGTATATAAATTAAATACAAAAATTTAAGTCACAATACTTGCACAAAGTTGATGATATTTAAAAGCAGGTTATAAAAGTGGTTATGGACATAACTGGTTTTATAACCGGTTTTGTGAAAACAAAAACGGTTATGATATTTGATTTTAATATCCGGTTATAATAAATGGTTATGGATTGTTTATGGACGGTTATTTTGGATTATCCAAGATGCTTATCCCTACTAACAATTGAGCTACATTATCGACTTGTCTCTTGATAAAACTTATCTTAAAATTTTATAATATACTAAGAGAAGCTCTGCATGTATGTAGGATAGCTCGAAGCATTTTATTTTTGAACAAACGAAAATGAATTTTATTAATAATAACAACGAGTCTTGATCAACACAAAATGCGCCAAACAGAACGTCAAAAATTTACATCAAGAGGTTACATAAGGCATATAAGCAAAATATCAGTTAACCAATGTCCAGACAAACAAAAGGGCTCGACCACCACATACGAGAATATAAACCGAGATTCACATTATAGGCTTTCATCCACCAAATTGAATGAACTTTGACCTTATCTAGCATCTGATGGACTGTTGATTCCTTTGCGTTAATAATTCTACTATTCCGTTCATGCCACACTACCCAAATACTACATAACCAAAGTAGCTGCAAGCTCGTGGACCTCCTGAAGAATGAATAAACTCAACATAATGGTCTTATAACAAAAATGAATCAGCCGGAGGATACACCAACCTACGTTCTGGTCAAACTCCACAACATAAAATTGCTAGTAAGTTTACTAAAAATACTTTCAATTACCCTCAAGTTCAATGACACTAAAGTTAAACTCAAAATAAATTGTGTGTTTTTTTTATATAGAATAAACTGTGTTTTTTTTATACGGTAATAAACTATTTTTTTTATAAATCAAATGTATCCTCCGCACGCAACTGCAGAGATCAATTCTTTCGAGGTAACTGAGACACTATGTTGGTGGAATAAACTGTGTTTTATTTCCTATAAAAAAGTAGCTTTTGAATTTATCTTTGCATAAGGTCGCACATATAGTGTGATATCCCTACCAACTGAGTAAAGTTCACGCGGATAAAACACAAGGTCTTTAATATATTAATAACATGTAAACTGGTATTTTTATTATTTTAAAAAGAAGAAGAAGGTAAACTAGTATTTTCTTAAGAGATTTTTTTTCCTATTAATTATAATAACCAGTAGCAGGGGCGACGCCAAGGCCTGTGCATGCCTGAGCACGTGCCCAGACTCTCCTAATTATAATTTTTTTTAGGGTTCTTACTTTAATCTGAAAATTCGAATTTTTGAGTAAGAATTAATACAATTTAAGTGCATATTCATAATCCTCATGAAATTATAAGCAAAATGGTATATTTACATGTCCAATTTAGTGCAAGAATCAAAAATCGATTTTTTGAAGTTTTGGTGAGCTTGAGGTTGAAGATGATGAACAGTGGAACTGTAATCAAAGCGTTGTTTTATACATATATTATTAAAGCAAGCTTTTGTCAACTTCTGCTTGTTTGCTGCAGTGGTGTGAGTATTGCTTTGATATTTTGAGGACCAAGATTCAACTCTTAGGTTTCCTTGTTTTTTTATTTTATTTCATTTCATTTTATTTGTTTATATACATCACTAAAAATCCCAAAAATATATATTTATTTCCCTTTTGTTTATTTGTTTTTTTTACTTCATTTTCTTTTATTTGTTTATATACATTATTAAAAATTCTAAAAATATATATTCCTTTGTTTTCTTTATAAAAAATACTAAAAATATCAACTTTGTTTCCTTTTTTTTATATATGGTAAAAATATGTTGTGATTCTACCTTATTTTATATGTTCTTTATTTTTTATCTTTTTTTTTTTTTGGTCAAGTAACCTAAATGGCAAGACTCACACATTTTAAATGTGGAGAAGCGTGGAATCTGGGGTTCGAACCCCGACCACTCCAATAACGTCCATGGTAGCTACCATTTGAGCTACACTTATGGGACTACTTCAAAAATACATTATTAAAAATTTCAAAAATATATAATTCTTTGTTTTTTTTATCCAAAATACTAAAAATATCAACTCTATATACATTATTAAAAACTGTCCGATCCGATTAAACCCCGATCCGAAAACCTTAAATACCAATAAACATTTGTACATTTTGTGGTTAAATAAAGTATCTATTAAGTTTATTACTATTTATTTATTTTCCTTCAAAAAACAAGTTTATTATTTTTATTTGCAATTGCAAAGCAAAGCGAGTGCGAGGCTGTGAAAGTGGTACTCGTCGAGAATCAAGCAGTAGCAACTAGCGACCACCATCGACGAACGATAATGAACATAGATGACAACTTGGCTTCTATAGCCCCAAAATTCCCCGTCGCACAATTCAATTTCTCTCTACAAATCAATGTATGCGCCGCGCTTTTCATTCCTTCAATTTCTAATACCTACCTTTTAATTCATTCATTCCATCACTCAATATGCACATAAACTGTTTGTGTTTATTACTCACTCCAAAAACCCTCCCTCTGCTATTATTACTTTGTTGTCAGGGAAACAAAACTGAAATCGTCATTTCAAGTTATGAAGATCATTTTATGGTGAGTGCTTTACTTCCTAGTGGATTATTGATATTTATTTTTATAGAAACATTTGTTAAATTTCTCACTGCTTTCAGGTTATTGCAACTCAAATTGGAGCCATGGGGACAATACTTCATGCCAGGTTTGCATCTCAATCAATTCTCTGCAATTTCTTTTTTATTTTTTTCATAGGTTCTCTAGGGTTGCTTATGAAAGCAACTTTAAGCTTATTTATTTCAAAACAAATTTACTTTATTTTTTTAGCTTTTGTTATAGAAATAACTTATAAACAAGTACTTATATGATAATCGCTTAACTAAGTTGTTTATCCAAAGAAGGCCTAAGTGAAAATATTTTACAATATCACGGTCACATACCGGTGAGTTTAAAAATAGTGATTGGGTATACCGTATACATTCAAGCCAATGGTTTCACTAACTCCCACTCCAAGCTATGAAATTATAACTTTTCCTACTATCAATCATGTGAATGTGAGAACTAGGCGTGGAAAAGCTGTTGTGACTTGTGAGAACTAGGACTTTAGAGAGCTTGAAATTCCAAATCATCATTCACATTCAAAATAGTGATGCTTCATGAAGGAAGTATTGCTCACATTATCACACGTGTCCTTTTCAATACCAGGAAGGAAGAAGGGATGTCAATTAGCCCAACGTTCAATGTTTCTGTTTTATTTGGAAAACGGGATGAGGTAAACTGGTCTATGTTTGATATCATTTGTTTTCTTTGATAATTTTTTGTGAAGGATTGGGTTTTTATTTATGAAATTTGTCGATGCAGCCAATGTTAGTAGCATGTGCACGCCAGCTGATTGAGCATATGACGTAGGTATTCTTTCTCGTTAAGAAAAATCTACTCAAGTAGAAATATTAGTTATTACATTTATTATGGAGTTTTCAATTTCATTATTGTAACTTTTGCCTAAATTAATAAATATAGGTTTCAAAGATCCCTTAAAAGGGATACTTTAAATCAGCGATGAGCCTTGTGGCTGTTACTTTAGTAAATCATTTGTGGAAACCATATTGACCATTCCATTTCTGATTTGCAGTTTGTCTGGGGTGTCTAAGCCATTGGTGCTCTCACTAGGCCTTAAAGATCATTCTGCGGTACATTTTAACTGATTTTTTTCCTTTTTACTGAAAATGAAAAGAAAATTAGTAAATATGTCATACTCATATACCAATGCTATGCAGGAGACATTGAAAGGCATTGTTTCTGCTGTGATAGACAAGAGACTGTGGTAGCGAATCAGATGATGAAAGTTCAAATTCCAGATTTTAGTCTGCCGGAATGCGTATAGCTCAACCTGGTAGAGTTGGGAAGTAACAGTTGATTACCATATATATGCGGGTTATTTTTCTACTTAATAGTGTTTGTTCGGCAGTAAATTTAATTGTATTGACATCTGGCTCTTTCAGATTATAGTAATCAACTTACATTTATCACTGCAAGTTAATCTCATTATATACTTTAGTTGTGACAGATTGAATTGAAGTATTCAATTATTGTTATCATGTTATGTAAACTTCAGTTCATATATCTTATTTTTAACGAGTCATTAATTTACTGTGATTAAATTACAGTTAACGACTCAAAGCAGTGATTGGACTTTGATGTCACTCGGTCACATTTATAACAATTTCTTAATATTAAGTGTTGCTCGTCCAAAACATGTACGCAGAAAGAAATAAACGGAATTCTTTGCTAATTAAAATAGAGAATGTTTAAACTATGGTCTTAGTTAAAAAGTTGGAAACTGAAGAGACAAAGTGAGAATGTTGTTAATGCAGTGTCCTGCATTTTATCATCTCATCCTGATTACAAGGTAGAAAAAGACAGAAGAAGAGGAACAAAAGTAACATTCTCAGAAAAAATGGTCGATATACACCGAGTACAGGATATAAGATCTTCTCTTCACTCGTGCCTTCGACTTCAATGGAAACACTGACAGCAGTCTATTATTTGGTGGGTTGATTATTCAAGAAATTTGTAGACCATTTGATTTTGGGGCTTATACCAATCATGCTTTCTTTTAAACACTTATAATATAACATAGAAACAATGAAACTTAACAAAATTTTACAATAGTACACAATCATTTTAAAATTAGACATTATCAGGTTCTCATTGCTCACAAAAATGACCCGAAAGCAATGCGAAGTTGGTGCTGCATTTGACTCACAACCTAGGTCCCTCTGGCAGCACGATATCAGCAGCTAAATCTTCTCTGTAAGGAGCATAACTCAACTCTACCTGACCATTGCTTACAAACCCCTTCTCCACATGGGTTTGCATTGCTGGGTCATCCTTAACCTCCACATATGTTTTAACAGTATCTTTTCTGAAGGTTAGATAAATAACTGATACAATATAGAGTGCCATTAGAGGAAACACTATGATCCCAATGAACACATTTGCCACCTTTGGTAGACTGCTATGAATTAACCAACCCACAAAAGCAGTAATGAGGTAGTACACATTGATACCGATGATTCCCAAACCCAATATCCATGAGATGACAATGATCTGTGTCAACATTGTCAAAAAATTTGTTTCAGTTTTTAATTAACAATATTTCACATGCTTTAGGTTATTGGCAAAGAAATAAAAGAACTTACAATCATAGAATTCTTGTGAGGTCCCATCTTAGTTGCACTGCTGCTAAACTTAAGGAGTGGAATTAAAGCGAACGGAAGCTCAAAAGAAAGTATCATCTGCAAAAACAATTTTAGTTAGTGTATCTGCATTATAATCAATATGCACAAATACACAGAAAAGAAGAATGACAGATTCTAGAATATACAAAACCGATGCAATGATGATAAGTCTTCCAGCTCCAGAAGAACCACCAATGATAGAGACAACAAGACTAGGTGCTATGGCAACAATCCTAGTCACCAAGTTCCTAAGCCATTTTTTCATCTTCAAGTCCAAGAAACCCTATATCACCAACCAAACCAAAACCCAAGTTTAGTAATCTCTTAAAAAAACTTATAAAGTTTTTGTTATTGTTGTTGCTTATGTATTGTAGTTTGTTTAGTGTTTAATGATATTCTGATATGACCTGCATGATAAATTGGCCTGCATAGGTTCCAGTGATGGCAGAACTCTGCCCTGAAGCTAGCAATGCTATGGCATAGATGATTGAGCTTGAACGTCCCAACACATTCTAATGGTAATGGACATCAAAGTTACACATGTGAGATATAAATAGTTGCTTAATCAGGAATAAACTTAATATCATGCTTTGAACATCCATGGCAATTGCAAAGTGAACTAAATTAGAAACCTTGAGAAGGAAAGAAGCGGAGTTGAGTGTAAGATCATTGCAGCGATCAACATTCTCTCCAGAAAGGTCATCGGCTTTGCAAACAGTGCCAGTGACAGAAATCATTGCAATATTGATTAGAAATGCCACAAACAAAGCGAAACCACTCTCAATGAGAAAGTATCTACATGCATCCTGCATAATCAATCAGATACATGTCATGTAATATAGATATAATGCAATGTACTATATTAAGTTGTCTATATATAGTTTTTTTTATATTCGAAGTTTATCACTTATAGATCTGTTTAACCCCCGTAATCTAGCGCAAGTGGTTGATGCAGAGTGTGAGTGTTGTAAACTTTAGAATATGGCATTAGATTCCTACTGATTCAAAAAAGAATTGTCTATTTCATGGGGTGGCTTACATTGATGCCGCGCTTAGAACCAGGTATTTTTCTAGACAGAACCAAAGCAGAATGAAGGAAAAGATTGTGCCTGCATTTTGTTCAAAAGAAAGAAAAAAACCGGCCAAGTTAACATTTGAAGTGAATTTAATGTAAAATAAAAAGAGGAGGAAGGAAGAAATGAATATATACGGCATGATAAGGGCACCCAAAAGGGCAATAGCGTCGGCTACGGCACCATTTCCTTTGAGTTTTGGAACAAACATTCCCTCAACAACACCAGAAGCAGGGGGTTTTACATAGCTCATTTCTCCAAAGAAACATGCAGCCATTACAAATACTAAGATTGATATAAGCAGTTCCAACTTCCTTACCTGCATCCCAAGCATTCCAAATGATTAATTTAAGAACAATTGTAAGTGTATTTGATTTGTCATAAATAAATAAATTGTAACTTGTAAGTGTTTTTGTATTCTCTACTAGAGTTCAACTATAATAATGTAATTGAGAAAACTAAGACAAGATAAATGTTCTATTTATTAC
Organism: Trifolium subterraneum; assembly: GCA_951799995.1. Lineage (NCBI taxonomy): Eukaryota > Viridiplantae > Streptophyta > Magnoliopsida > Fabales > Fabaceae > Trifolium > Trifolium subterraneum. Next base: position 21,632,805 of record OX637462.1, on the reverse strand, counting down.
TAAATTTAAATATATTATCATTTTTATTTGTAATAAAATATATTATCATTTATTCACCAAAAAAAATAATATTATCATTTAGTTGACTATCAAGGCATATATAGATTTCTAAAATATGATATGTAGTTTTAGAGTTTTTTTTTTATGCTTATAGCATATCATTGATTAAAATGTGTTCAATACAATCGGGGATATCAACTAGAATTTGGTCACTAGCTAAAAATGGGGCCGCCGTAGCAAGGGCGTGATCAACCTCATTTGTTTGTCTCCTTACAAATTCAACACTAGAGTTTACATAGAAAGAGGAAAAAATAGTTTTACAATGTTGAATAATAGCACAAAACTCCGTAAAATCTTTTATATGATATGTAGTTTTAGAGTTGTTAAAGTATGAATATAATATCCCATTTTTTATAATGCACACAAGTTCAACCTATTAATTAATCAACATACATGTTCCATCAGTAACCTATTGACCAAGTTAGTAGCAAAAAAATAAATAACCTGTTGACCAAGTATTCTAACCGAGTTGATAATCAATCAATATCTCATATCTATATTTGTTACCATTTTAAAAATAGACTAATCATTTATTTTAAGCAAATCATAATCACTTATATTTAATATTGAAATTCCAATTTTAATATATATAGTTTGGCCATGACCTATGAGTCTATGACATCTCTTCAAGAGAACATGCAAGTGGACATAATAAACAGGACAGTTGCATCAAAATAGTGGAAATAGGAATGGAACCAAGAAACCATGAAAAGGAAAAATCGAAATAAGAGATAGATATGTTATTTAATACTATTGTTGCTATTTCATATATAGATTAGTAGTTATTACAAAAAAAGATAGTAGCAAATTAATTACCCCAAATCTTTGGAGACCCAAAAACAAGAGAGTGCTGCATCCAGTCAACAGAACTCCTCCCCATACTGGGATGTGAAAGAGTATGTTAAGTGCAAAAGCTGTCCCAATCACTGCCACAATCAATTTTGGATAACATTAGTAACCATAGGAACATATTCTTGAATTTAATTTAGTGAAACACCGGGCACTAAAATTTTAGGGACACCAATTTTTTTCTCTTTAGTGTATGTATGCTCGTGCAGGCACTCGTATATGTGTGTACGTACATGTTTCTGTGTGTGTTAAAATAAATAAATTATATAATTATTGTAACTAAATTTTAAAATAAATTTTTCATAGAGATTTGATGTGAATTTTTTTGTGTGAATTATATAATTGTTAGTACCTTCAGGTATGTCTGCAGCTATGACAGCAAGCTCTGCTAATATCCATAAGCAGTACTTCACAAATAATGGGTACTCAGCTTTACAAATTTCTGAAAGATGTTTTCCTGCCAAAATTCAAACAACAAATATTTTCATTATCAAGGTTGATTAACTAATTAGGATAGGAAAATAGAATATGATATGGCATGACATTCCCCAACGTTTTTTAATATCTCAATAATATATTTATTCAAACAAAATATTTATTTATTTATTTTGTTGCATGATTCTAAATAGAATAAATTTAATTTTCAAATAATTAATAAAATATATTGCTAATGTTTAAAAAAAATAAAGTTTGCAACTGCAATCTAGACCGCGGCATCATTTTTTTTTTTCCGGCGATTGTAACGCAATCGCAATTGAGGTCTTACCGGTGCATACTCCAAGATTTGCAGCCAATGACTGAATTATAAGGGCAAATATGAGTCCAATAAGTATGATCCACAGCAGCTAATACATCATAAACATTGTAATTCAATTAATATTACTTCACTTAAAAATATCAGTATAACTTTTTTTTTTGTCTAATTTTGTTATTACCTCATATCCATGGTTAGCTCCTGCTTGCAAATCAGTTTCCACTGCAAAAATGGCAAATAAACAATTAATTAGCACACCTAGACATATAGAAGAAAAAAATAATTTAAAGACGAAAAAAAAATTCGTCTCTAATTTCACACTAAACATAGTGACGAATGAATTAAAGACGAATTTAATTTTTTGAAGGAAAAAAAAAAAGCATATATTATACAAAGTGATAGAAATAGAGAAAATTACTATTTCCAGGATCAAGGTAAGCCAAGGAGACAAGAAAACCAGGTCCTACATATGACAAGAACTTTTTCCATCCTGGTGTCTGTTTTATCAATGCATCAAATTTAGCATATACAGTTATACATTGAATTAGTATAGTCATTGTAAAATATTAATTCCTAAACCAAAAAATTCAAAAATACAACTGAACTTAAATAATTTTTTATATATAAATAAATGTTAATTGTTAATTTGTTAGAACGAAAAAAATTATAAGTACCTGATCGGGTTTCGAGAAGTCATGTTCATGAGATGGTGTACCAGAAGGGGTTACATTGACAGCTACAATGCGATTGTTGTTACCATTACTAACTTCTTGTTGTTGCATTGAGCTTGCCATGTTCTTCCCTCTTAATTTTTCTTCACTAAATTCACTATGTGGATGATGAATGAATGAATAAGAGTTAAGCTATAGTATTTATGCAAGAGATTTATTATTATTTTAATAGTGAAGACCACTTAATTGTATAAGTTGTTAGTTAAATTAATTTTGGCATTTGGACACAAAAGAGTTCCATCTTCATGCCTTTTAAGGCATGCGGCACGTCGTGTGTCACTATCTTTAATAAAACCAAATATTTATTACCTATGTATATGTTGATAAATATTTTTTTCTTTACTATATAGTCTTCTTATGAAAACAAAGGAGTAAAGAATGCCTAGCAACATTCCTGTTATGTTAGTATTAATCAATTCCCTCGGTAACTCCGGTAGTCATTTTGGATATATTACTATTTGATAAAATTAAACTATAATTATAGTTAAAAAAGTTAGTTTATAGCTAATAACTTGATGATTTATAATTTTTTTTTGGACAAGTAAAAATGGATCTTATTAATAATAACAAGTCCTGATCAGTAGAAGGTGTGTCAAACAGAACCTCAAGAATTCACGACAAGAGTTACGTAAGGCATAAAAGCAAATTAAACACCATTCAACCAATACATGACTTATTTGTGATACTACTTTTAACAAGATTAATTGCGACACTAGTGCGTTTAATTCGCAAAGCAGCAAGTACTTAACAGAATAATACAAAACATTACAGGATAGTATAGGATGACAAAATTATACCGGAGAGATAGAAAGATAATTTTTTTTATATTTCAAATTAAAATGAGTATTTTCGTATTTTTTTATAGTTGTAGTAGTATGGACACAAAGTTGTCACGTGGTTTAATGAGGGAGAAAAATTCTTATTTTTTTTTCATGTCTTTCACTATCTATTTTGTCCAGTCTCATAAGCAATTTCTATATCAAACAGGGAACAACGAAAACCAAGGTTGTCAGACTCGCAAGTCTACTCAAACTCGTAAAGGATCTATATAGAGCCGACTCGTACGAGTCTATGGAAAATTAAAAATAACTTTTACACACACATGCACACGCGCGCGCACACAAACATATAAATTAATGATAAATACAAATTTGCCAACAAAATAAATCTACACTAAAAAAAATAGCAACATATATAAATAATTAGATATTTTTTTTGAACAAATAAATAATTAGATATTAATTTATTCTTAATTAAAAACAACATAAAAGTAAAATATCATGAAACATATATATGTTAATGATTTCAAACATCTAAAGCTTGTATGACATGGAAAAAATGCTTGATTCCTATTGTATTCCGTCATTCAACAACAACCGTATTTTTCGTCAAATCACCCAACTATATCTCACTTCAATTGTTTGACATGAAAAAAATGTTTGATTCCTATTGAATGTCGGTGTAAAATTAATTTACATCGATATTACGTATATACTCCTATGTGGTTAATAAGTAGAATCCGACAATCTCAATATATGTGATTAATTATTTACACTGGAGTAAGATTCTATATTTAAAAGGCATTAGATTTTGATCACAAGTCTGTCTATATGAGAGTCATTTTCATGAAGGAAACAAAAAACAAAGCGATTTAGATTCCATCCATTTGCAAAGTCTTTATCATTTTCATAATTATATATCTTTGATATATAAATATCAATCCAATTATTCCGGAATGGTGTATTAATCCAGTAAATATGAAAACAAAACTTATATATTAAAAAATAATTAGGTAGGTTGATGATTGGCTGGGCTTATTTAAGCAAAAATAAAATAGAATTATTATTAGTCCACAAATTCTAACTCAAATGGTAGAAATACTGAAATTGCTACTGTTGGACGCCATGACCGGAGTTCGATCTCTGGTCACTCCACTTTATGTGTGTGAGTTTTCAATGAATTTGTCATTTCGTCTACCAACCAAAAAAAATAAAAAATTATTATTAAATAATAGAATAAATATAATTACGGTAACGGCCTGCAAAGTGCATGTTTCTAGTTGCCATGGCTTCTATGGTGCACTCAGTTTGGCATATGCTATATGTTGTTTAGCATTATAAAGGTGATATTATAATAAAATACTCAACATATAATGTGAAACGTATGATATTCTTCCATCCAAATTGTTTGGATAGAAAATATATACTTGTTCATTCAGGCCTTTTTATATATCATGCTACATAAAATTTCATTTCAAGACATGTGTGACCGTGTAAATTGATTTCATATTATTATTAATTTCAATATATTAAAGAGTTTAATTTCCGTACACAAATAATATGTTGTCACATCATTTAATGAATGTAAGACATCATGTGATTATGAACACAATATATGATGTATCAACAGGCACGACTCACATACAGGAGCAACAAGCTCTATGGCAGCAGACCTCTAAAATATGAAGGCCTAAAAAAAATATAGGGTAATAGTATTAGTAAAATAGGGGGTGTAAAACTTAATATATTGCTGCAAAATATAAAGGCTCAATTTCTGGACCCAGTCTTTCTAAAAAATACTAGAAGAATGAGTCATCTAAAGTAGCTGGAAGATATTTTTTTTGTTATTGATAGAATATGAATATTTTTATGTTAATTACAAGGATAATTATTTTTTTATGTTATTTGCAATTTAAAATTGAAGATTTTTTTTTGGTATTTATTTTGTATTAAGAGACCACTTTTAAAATTTGCATATGACATCTCAAAATTCAGGATCAGTCTTATGTATCAATATATTATTAGACAATGTATATGTAAAATAACTTTACATTAACGGTATATATAAATTAAATTTTATGTTAAAACTAAAATTCAAAAGTAACGGTGGTTTGGATATTTGGGTAAATGAGGAGGGCCAAACACTTGAACTTAATCTTAATTGACTTTTGATTTGTGGATAAGATAAAATAGGTGGTTCAATGGGGTTCGGATATCTTTGTACCTGCTTCGATTTTCGACGTGGTAAAAATTAAAACCTCATATTTGATCAGATTCGGGTATTCTAGTATGAATTTGTGTTCTATTTTGACACTTTTTTTTATTAAGAAAAAAAAGTAAAGCTCAAAACTACATTACTTTAACAATTTAATTTTTTTAAACAAAAATTAAAGGAAATGAGTATTTATTTAAGACTCGCCTTAAAAATAAAAAAATAAGCAGATGAATGTAAATTGTAATGGACTAAAGGCGAGTGTGTACTGTGTAGCAGCCACTCTAACCGACCTGTTTAAAAAAGGAGAAATGTTATTTGCACATCAACTTTTGGACAACATTTGACAACATTCTTTCTCATACTCACATTACATTCTTATTTTTTCTCTTCCTTTTTATCTCTCTATTGTTTTTATCCAATAAGAATTTGGGAAATAAAAAGTGTCTCAAAGTTATCAACAAATTGATGTTCAAATAACACACCTCTAAAAAAGAGGCATACTGCCGGAACAAAGAGGAAACATATTCTTTGCAGTCACACATTTGCTGCATTCACGCACACATTCAACACATCTTCCGTCGTTGGATCACAATTAGATGGTCTAGATTTTAATGTAGTTAAAATATCGAACTTAAAAAAATTTAGACTACTCAATCTCAATTCAACGACCGAAAATATGTCAAATGCATAAATGCGGCAAATTTGCAAATGCAGCGAACCATTTTTTCAAACTGAAAATCAATTGTCACCTATTTTGTCACGGAACGATGTATGGATAAGCTAATTAACTTCTTTTTTTACACAATATGGATAAGCTAACTATTAGAATATTACAAAGAAATTCTAATACTAACTTAAGAGTGCCAAAATTTATAGGGACTTTAGGATCTTGATTGAATATAATGGAGTCACAAATCGGTGACCGCATGCAGTCATGAAATTTATAGCTCTCTAATTATAATCGAACAGTTTAGATTTAAGATTCAAATTTTATATTAAACAAAATTTAAAAGATTCAAGACTACAGCACCTGTGTTGGCAATACCAAACTTTCAACAACCTCTTACTTTATAAACTGATCTTACTCTATAAACTGATGCATTAGAAGTGGGAGTAGGAACAATGTTACATCAGAATGGTCATCCTATAGATTACGTTTCGAAACTAAGATGCAAAAGAAGTCTGCATATGTCAGAGTTTTTGGCCTTAACCAAAGAGGATTAGATAACTTTTGTCTTACTCCCTCCGGAATGAGATATAGGCAAAAAGATCGTTGAAAAGTTGGTGTATTTTTTCAACTACCTTTTTGCCTGTATTCCATTCTAGATGGAGTATCTGTTGAACCATAAGTTTGTGGACAAAACTAATCAGAAGAGTTTAAAAATTCTCTTGGATCAGTCACTACAAAAAATTGTGAAGCTATTCTAAAGGATGCATTGAAGAGTGTTTATAATAGCAAGAGTGTTGGAAACGGTTTTGTGTGACACATTGTGAAGCTAGATGGTATGCCTAGATATATGTATCCGATAGAGATAATAAGGTGTTCACTAGCGATTTTTGGAAAAATCTTGTTTCAGTTACAAGGTACTACTCTAGCCATGAGTTCGCGGCCTACCATTCACAAACCAGATGAGCAATTTGAAATTCTCAACAAGTGTCTGAAATTCTCCGTTGTTAGTGTAACAACACAGTGTACTTCCTATCCATCTTGTGTGCTTAATTAGAATCATAACCCGTCCACAAATCCTAGTTCAACTGACAAAAATGTCAAAGTTGTTAGGTCAGACACTGTGGCCGGGGTTTGACCCCTGGCTCCTACACTTGTGTGTTTGAGTTTTCTATAGCTATTGTCATTTCGAATTTAATCTAATAGGGGAGCTATTATTTAGAAGACAGTAATAACTGTAACATCCTTTCAACTTATCTTTAACTATAAATGTATTCTATAACTGAAATTACAATCAATTTCTATCATTCTAACAATCAGTCATACTCGGACAAACATTTCTCATTAGAATAAATTTAAAGCTATATGAATATTCCATTTTACATACAAAAGCCTTTCTTGGTGTACAATGCATTAGATTCATAGCCTTTTTCCTTTATTCTGGTAATGGGATATCAGCTAAGTCTTCTCTATAATGAACATGGCTCAACTCTAACTGATCATGATCCATTCCTTTTTCCAATTGGTTTTGTGTTACCGTGTTATTCTTCGTCTCGATAAATGTCTCAACCGTGTCTTTTCTAAAGGTGAGATAGATAACTGAGAGAATATAAATTGCCATTAGAGGAAAAACTATAATCCCAATGAACACATTTGCCACCTTTGGTAGACTACTATGAATTATCCACTTCACAAAAGCAGTACTGAGGTAGTATACATTGATACCAATGATCCCAGAGCCTAGTATCCATGAGATTGTAATGATCTGTGTACAAAGATTGTGTCGCATTTTTTCAATATTTAATTAAGAATAAGAATATCTCTAATCTTATCTTAGCATACATATAGACGATGGAAAAGGTCAAAAGAATAACTCACAATCATTGAATTCTTGTGAGGTCCCATTTTGGTACTACTGCTGCTAAACTTAAGGAGTGGAATTAAAGCAAATGGAAGTTCAAAAGAAAGTATCATCTGCAAAACAAACAATCTGAATTAGTTTGCTTGTGCTTCAAGTTAACGCAGCATGTGTGAATGTATAAACGAGTGAAAAGATGACAAAATCTAGAGTGTACAAACCGATGCGATGATGATAAGCCGACTAGAACCAGAAGAACCGCCAACTATGGCAACAACAAGACTAGGTGCTATGGCAATGCACCTAGTCATCAAGTTTCTTTTCCACCTTTTCATCCTTATGTTCAAGAAACCCTATAAAACCAATCAACCAAACAATCTAAATTAAGTAAATCCTTCAACAAAACACCTTTTTGTTATTCATTTTTATGTATTTTTTTTTATGATACTTCTAAATTACCTGCATAATGTACTGCCCTGCGTAGGTTCCTGTGATGGTAGAACTTTGTCCTGATGCAAGCAATGCTATGGCATAAATGGTTGAGCTTGACTTTCCCAACACATTCTAAATACAAGTTTAATGGACATCAAAATTAGTACATATGACTATGAGATATAACTTGGTGCATAGTTAGGATGAAACTTAATAATATCATGCTTTGACTATTGCAACTTATTACTACTAGTAGAGAACTAAATTAAAAACCTTGAGAAGGAAAGAAGCGGAGTTAAGGGTAAGATCGTTGCAGTGTTCAACATCGTCTCCAGAAAGATCACTGGAAGAGCAAACAGTTCCAGACACAGAAATCATTGCGACATTGATTAAAAACGCCACAAACAATGCGAATCCACTCTCATAGAGAAAGTATCTACATGCATCCTGCATAATCAAGCAGATAAGTTTCTATGTTTAGTATAAATTTTACTAAGAAAAGCTAGCCTTAAGGTTTATCAATGCATACATAAAATTTAAATGTACACTTGGGCACAAAATCGAGTATAGTTCCAGAGTTCCTTACATTGATGCCTCGCACAGAACTAGGAACTTTTCTAGATAACACCAGAGCAGAATGGAGGAAAAGATTGTGCCTGCATTTTGTCCAAAGCAGAATTTTATATGCATAAACATTTAAGAGATTATGGTATGATATAAATTTTGGTGCTACATGTTAATGAAATAACATGTTATTAAATTACTTAACAATATTTATTTTACAAAATTAGTGATGGACTAGTTCTTCATTAAATTTATGAAGTATCATATTTAAGGGAAAAAAATTACTAATTGGAATGGAAAAGTTATAGGGGAAGAGAAATAATACGGCATGATAAGGGCGCCCAATAGGGCAATAGCGTCGCCTACGGTTCCTTCACCGGAAAGTTTGGGAACAAACATTCCCTTTAGTACATCAGAAGCTGGAGGATTTACATAGCTCATTTCAGCAAAGAAACATCCAGCCATTACAAATACTAGGATTGTTATCAGTAGTTCCAACTTCCTCACCTGTTCAAAACAGGTACATATATAATCTTAAGGGTGAATTTTCATTCTCTAGAATTCAACTTCAATTCAGTTTAGAAAATATTGACACTAGATAAAAATAAAAATAAAAAGTAAAACATGATTCCATACACCATGAATTCCGCGTTTTCTTCTCATTGTTCAAAACTACACAATTTGTAGCCGAAAATAGAAGAAAATCATCCATGGCATTTTCAGTAGTTAATAGACTAATATAATATCTATCATAGTAATATTGAAATTCCAAATGTAATTTGGTCGGAGGCCATGATATTCCATCGAGGGGCTTGCAAGAAAGGCTTTCAATAAAGATTTGCGACCGCGATCTAGGCTGTGACATAATTGCTTTTCAAGGTTTTGAAACCGCAACCCGACTGCAATTGAGGTCACATTGGTCGCATTTGACAACAATTCACCAGGATCATGACGCGACTGCAACTGTTATCTTGACTACTATTTAAAACCCAGCATGCAAGTCCTCATTAATGACAATACTATTTATTTATTTTTAGTCTTAAGCCTTTGGTTCTTCAGGGAAAAGGAAAGGGTCCTTTTAAGTTGTACTCAGCAGTTTCAACGAGAGGTAAGTAAAGTCTGGCCAGGAGTGAAATCAAATTTGAGGAAAAATTCAAATTCTTTTCAGTTTAAAACTTGCAAACCATAACAAGAACATTCTGAAATAGATAAATGACAGAAAACTAAAACATCATCATTTGACTTTAGTATCTTATTCAAAGATATTTTATAATTGTTCATATTTCGTAGTTACTGCAAAAAGCTAAATTACCCCAAACCTCTGCAGACTCAAAAGCAAGAGAGTGCTGCAGCCAGTCAACAGAACTCCTGCCCATAATGGGATGTGAAACAGTATGTTAAGTGCAAATGCTGTCCCAATCACTGTCACAATCAAGTTTAGATAAACATTAATAACTATACTACAAAGTCAATCATATCGTAAATTGTTAAGTTGAGTGATTTTGATAGAAATGAATTAAATATAAAAAGACGGTCGAATAAAAGAAAAAACAAATTAGAACCTTCAGGTATGTCAGCAGCTATGACAGCAACCTCTGCTAATAACCATAAACAATACTTCACAAATAATGGATACTCAACTTTACATACTTCTGAAAGATGTTTCCCTGTCAAATGTAAATAACAATGATAAAAATGAATTACATACATACATACATAGATGATGCTATTAATAATATCAATGTCAACTAACTGATTACACAGGCATAAATGCATAAGGCTAGTAAGTTGATGATTGACTTAGAGTGTGTTTGATCTGCTAAAGAATAAGCGACTGGATATATTTAAAAATTGTTCTTTGGACTAGACAAACTGAGGCCAAGGGACTCGGCAAAAACTAAAATTCTTGTCCCTCACTAAACCACGGGACAACTTTCTATCCTCTACAGAAGTTGTCTAAAATATCAAAATAACTTTTGTCCACCAAACATTGTACAAGACAAATTTTGTTCTTAAAGGTTTGTCTTGTGGTGTTCTGTCATGTATTGTTCTGTTAAGTACTTACATTTTGCAGATCAAATGGACCATTAGGTTTTATAAGTTCCATTTAGACTGTATCTTTGACATGTCAACCATGAGACTTTAATTTATTTTTTTTCTGAATACTCACCGGTGGTTACGCCGAGATTTGCAGCCAATGATTGAATTATAAGGGCAAATATGAGTCCAATAAGTATAATCCACAACAGCTGAAAACATCACAAACATATCAATTTCAAAACTTATTCGGTTTTTATAGGCAAATGTTAGTGGTTAATTTGTTAGTACAAGAAAATTGTTAACGTCAGGGATCGAATCCTGAACCTCTTTCTTAATGTTTTTTTACCTCATATCTATGGTTAGCTCCTGCTTGCAAATCAGTTTCCACTGCAAAAATAACAAACAAACAAACAAATCAATAAGCACAAACATATAGAAGAGAATGAAAGAAAGATAAAAGAGTAAAAACACAAAGATGAGTTACTTACTGTTTCCAGGATCAAGGTAAGCCAAGGAAACAAGAAAACCAGGACCAACATATGGCAAGAACTTTCTCCATCCTGATTTCTGTGTCTATTAATGCATCAAACTACCAATGAATTAATCAATGTAATGTACTGATGCTAAACTAAACTAGACTTAAACATTATAACACCATAACTAGTTACTATTTATATTCAAGTGAACCATAAAAAGAAGTATACAAAACATGAAAACTTGAATGAAAAACATCATTAAAAAAAGCTACATAGAGAAAGAAGAAGTACATCATGATTTGAGGATGTTTCACTAACTTGATGCTGCTGTTGCTGCATCAAGTTTGCCATTACTCTGTAAGTTTCTCTGATCTGCTTGTCACATTCACTTTGTGACTTGTTTGTCTAAGAGAGACTCAATTGGATTCAGTCATAATAAACAAAGAAATAAAAAAGTGTTTTTGTATTTGTTTATACACACACATATATATATATATATATATATATATATATATATATATATATATATATATATATATATAAATTATTACAACTTGTTTACGTAATGTAATGAATTTATGACTGGTCTTAGATGAGTAGGATTACATTGCATCTATATTATATACTAATGAAGTTGTTGAGGATTAAAATCACTTATTGTTAAATTTTAACTTTTAAGAATGTACCATGTCAAAGAAAAACTTTTAAGAATGGACCATGTCTTCGGTGATCCACAAAACAAGTGTTTGGTCACCGACTCCGTCCCACAATATTTGTCACATTTGTAAATACATTGTCCAACTATTATCAGTTTTAATTTTCAATTTAATTTTAATTAATTTTTTAATTATATCTTTTAATTAATATTACATGGATTACTTTTATAAGTTACTACTAGTATTATTCTTCTTTTATCGGGTACCGACACGTACACGTATGAAACACACTGAAACTGTACCAGTTTTTTAATTTTTTTTATTCATACAGGACACGTGTGGGGTACACCACGAGTACGGCGAACACAAAAAATGCGTTTATTTTCTTCTGTTTTTTATTGAAAATGAGTAAAATTTATAATTAAGGAGCGACAAAAGTAAGATATTTGTGGAGATTAACAAAATATATTTAATGGAGCCGGTATTCTTAAGTTGCTACTCTTTATCTCAAGATAAACTTAAACTAACGACCCTCTTTTTGTGCGAATTGCTTGTTGTACTCCCTCCGTCCCAAATTATAAGGGAAAATATCTCATTTTTTTTGTCCCAAATTATAAGGGAAAAAACCATTTTCAATAATATTTTTTCCTTATTTTCATAAAATTAAATGCAAATTGCATTTAATTTTCTAACTCTTCTTTTTTCTCAATAAACAACAACCAATAAAAATTGTTTTTACATCTTCCTATTCACCTTATTCCAAGGAAAACCCACAAAAACATATTTTAAATTTACATGTTTTACTTTTTCTTAATAAATGTGTTTTTTGTTTTTTCCTTATAATTTGGGACGGAGGGAGTATTCCGTACCGGGTACCGGTACCGTACCCGCACCTAAGCACCAGCTAGTTGAACCGCTAATTTTATCAAACACTTCAATTAACTTATTAGCTACTCCCTCCGGTCCAATGTATAAGGAACAATTTGGAAAAAACACAGACCAAGAAACCTTATTTTTTTAATTGAAAATTCTAAATCTTTTTGTCTATTCCAAAAATAACCTTGGTGTATTAATTTATACTTCTCTCTTGTAATTATCTACATACACCACTATGCTTAATTCCAATGTGACTTTTGCTATTCACAAGGATATTTAATTAGGGTAGAAATAGAAATATTTAATTAATAAAGCATAAATTTATAAGTTGTTTCTTATCTGCTGTCAAAAAAAAAAAGTTGTTTCTTATATAAAAGATAAAAAAAAAATTCCAAATTGTTCCTTATACATTGGACCGGAGGGAGTATAAGCTATAAGCCAACAACTAGTTTATCAGGTAACCGCTATTTTTACTAAACAGAGCCTATGTATGTTTTCAAACATAAATATATGTTATGCCCTAAAAGAAAACTATAGATTTGAAGCTGAAAAAATTATTTTCAAACATTGATGAAAAACCAAAAAAGACTAAAACGTCGAGAAAAAAATATAAATGACCAAATCGTTACCTAAAATTAAGTTAAAAGACTAAAAATGTAATTTTGCCCTAAAATTATTTATAAAATGATGCAAAAACAATTTGAATATCTTAACAAAGATATGAACTTTAGCACGATTGATAATCATCTTATTTATAATTTTCATAAGTAAACATTAAAATATTTGTAACTTTTTAATTATATTAAATTGATATCATATTTTTTAAATTTATCAATTTATTCTTAGTAGAATTGCGGGGTATGGGTACTTATGTATCCAGAGGGTACGAGTACCAAAGATAAGTACCCACACGAATATGGATTCAAGTACGGACATTTTTTAAAATGCAGTTACGATGAGTACTATAATATATACACATACCCTACTCATTTGTCATCCTTACTAATAGTCTTAAGATTTAATAATTTTTAATTTAATTAATTGCTAAGATTTATTCATGTTTAATTTTTTATTTACTTAAAAAACGAAAAAATGCCTATAATCGGTCAATTGTGGTTGATCATGGTGCAGGATATAGACACAACCATTTTTTATTTATTCGTATGGTGTTAAGTGTCTTTCATATGAATATAAATTTATAAAGTAAACATAGATATCACTTTACTAGTCAATTTTATAAAGTTGAAGTGGATCAAATATAAAAATCTAAGATGATATTAGAACTCTCCAAAATCTGTTGAGCTACTAGTTATCAGGTTTTTGCTATCGAGTCACGTTTCACCATTTATATTCACACACTAAACTCCATAGTGTTGGACTGAGAAGTGAGTCTCACTTTATTGGTAGAGGCAGTGCAAACCTCACTTTGCAAATCAATTTTGCAAGATTGAGTTAAATTCAATCTAATATTTAAGATGTGTTGAATATTACCTTGAAATCGTAAAAATCAGAAAAAACATGTTTTGGGAGATTCTGTCAGTTTACGCCCAGGCGTGAGATATGGCGCCCAGGCGTGGAGAGCTGGGCTCAATTCTGCCTGCTCACGCCCAGGCGTGGAAAGCTGCGCCTAGGTGCAGGCGCGCGAGGCTATATATAGCTTGTGCGTTTTCTGATTTTTTTAAAGGTGTTTTTTTAGGTTTCTAAGGCCAACAAAAGACTAGGGTTAATAGAGTAACATCTTGGGAAGACTCTAGGGTTGGAGAAACATTCTATCACCTTGGGAAACACTTCTTGGTTGAATTTCTTGGTCACGGGAAGAAATTCGAGACTTGGGTAGAATTATGGAATTTCTAATTCTTGTAACTCTTGTGGTGAATTTCACTGTAATCAAGTTTTCTATTGACTAGTTGAACGGAGAGGGCTGCCCTCCCCCCAGAGTAGGTTCATTAACACCGAACTGGGTAAACAATATCCTGTGTTTTTTACGTTTTCTCCGTTTATTCTTGTTGATTATTATTATTGTCATTCTCAATTATTGATTACTTTAATCGTATTGCTCCACACATCAAAAGATATTAGTGTGAGTTACTCGCATTCACAACAAGATGGTGTTAAATCTTCTTCAAGATCTATTGGCTCCTTCTAAGACTCTTAATTGAATTTTTTTTAATGTAAGCAATGCAGGAGGACGAAGATCCATCGTCTAAATCTAATCACTAACTTTTTTTTTAACACGCACAAATGGAATATATATTAATTAGGAAATCTCCTCAGCACAAGGTGTCCAAAAGAGATCTAAAAGATTACAGAACGTCGAAACCAAGTAGTAACATGAGAACTAATAAATGCCCAAACAAGTAAACGGACTCAACCACCAACTATGATAGTTCGAAACTAAATTACAATTTGTAGACTTCAATCACTAACTTATTTTACTGAACTAGTTTACTAAAAATCAGTGTTGTTTTTTTTTTTTTTTTTAATAATGAAAATCAATTGTCTCAGGAGACAAAGAATCACTTTCACTTCACTCGTGACAAGGAGAACTCTAAAAAAAACATATCGTATATGTCACCTATTTTGTCACGGAACGGTATTGATTATTAGTATCAAATATGAAAGTAAACCATGACAATATGGATAAGCTAATTAACTTCTTCTTTTACACAATATGGATAAGCTAACTTAAGACGGCCAAAAGGACTAATTAATTAAGAAAGGTTTGAATTGACTTATTTTTGAGTTTATGTAAAATAACTTATGCATATAAATAAGCTATTAGGTATTATTAAAAGCTTTTCAATGCAGTGAAAACTTATGAATTAACGGAAAAGTTTAATTATTTGTATAAGTTATTTTCATAAGTTAAAAAATAAGTCAAATCCAAACAGGGCCTAAGAGCATCTACAACAATAGAGCTTCCTATTTTTGAATATTTAATTGGGTTTTTTTTTTTATAAAACAAACTTACTGCATTTCATTAAAAACTAAACGTTCAATACAAAAGGGAATATTCTCAAATCTATGGAAGCTAGCCCAAGAATTGGCCGCCCTAGCAAGAGTATGAACAACCAAATTCGCTTGCCTCCTAACAAACTTAACCTCAAAGTTTATAAAAGATGACATAAGACTAAGGATATCATGAACAATTGACAGAAACTCAGAGTTGCCTCTACGCTTCATATGAATGGCCTCTATCAAAATTTTCGAATCACTTTCAAATTGAACTCGATCCAGTCATCTATGTCTTGCTTCTTCCATTGCTAAAAGTAAAGCCCATGTTTCTCCTTCTACAGATGAAATCACAGTTTGCTGCCATTGTGTCATACCAGCCATGAAGTGACCACTATTATCGCGAAAACACAATCCCATCGAGGTCCTTCCAGATCCAGACACAAAGGCAACATCAATGTTACATTTTACCCAGTCTAGAGCTGGTTTCTCCCACCTTACCAAATCTGCTTCTGTAGTCCCGCTCACATTATTACTCTGTAACTTATGTACTGAGTACCAATCATTCCAAGCATCAAAAACATGTCTTCCAATTTGACGTGACATCTGGACATTATCATTCCAATGCTTATCATTACGATTGTGCCAAATGCACCAGAGTAACATAGCCACTCTACCAACAGTATCACTACTTTCATTGCTGCAAACAACGAAAATGCGATCCATAGCATTAGTATGTTGGTACGTAGCATTATGTAAGACAGACGACAGACCAGCTGCACTCCAACTATCCCGGGCTACTGCACACCTAAAGAATATGTGAAGCTCATCCTCAATCTCCTCATCACACACAGGACAATTGAGAGTACATTCCACTCGCCTTTCCAACAATCGAGAACGAGTCGGGAGACATCCTCTACATAAGCGCCAAAGTAAATGATGTGCCTTGTGCGGAGCTTGAGCTTTCCAAATACAATCCAATTGCCTATAACATGATATTTGTCGCTACCTATTATGTAACGCATAGCTAACTTATACCCGGATTTCACTGAATAACATCCATTTCTTTCCTCCTCCCAGACCACTTTATCCTCACGGACCGAGCTAACAAGTGGTGTTTCCAGAATCTTCTCCGCTACATCCTTTGAAAACAAGTTTCGAACCTTAACTATATTCCACGCTTTATAATTTTCGTGTAACAAATCTCTAACAGATAACTGATATACACCTGCTGGTTTAGGCGAGGGCACCCATCTATTAGCACTCCCACGCAACCAAGGGTCATGCATAACATGAATATTATCCCCACTCCCAATCCGCCACCTACATCCAAGAGAAAGAATTTTTCTAGGTTGCCACATACTACGCCATGCAAAGCTGGGGTTGTATCCCAATGGAGCCTCAAATAAAGAGGAATGTGGAAAATATCTGGCTTTAATTAATTTTGCTACCAATGAGTTCGGATTCTGGACGATATTCCAAACTTGTTTTGCAACCATAGCCTTATTAAAAGCTTCAAAATTACGAAAGCCTAAACCCCCATGAGCCTTCGGGCAAGCAAGTCTCTCCCAAGCTAACCAATGAATACCTTTAGTATTATTATTATTAGTTCTACCGCCCCTCCACCAAAAACCATTTATCATTTTTTCAATATCATGAATAAGTGAAGCAGGAAGAATAAACATACTCATTACATAGGAGGATATTGCCTGCTGTAACAGCCCCCGGGCCCCATCTTGGCGATCCCGGTGCTTTACCTCACGACCTTCTCCACCCCCTCGCTAGTGGAGATTTTGCCTTCCGTGGGAATCGAACCATGTACCCTGGGGTTCAAGTACATGTTCAATCCATTCCCACTACCAATTGAGCTAGTAGAGCAATTGGTAGTGGGAATGGATTGAACACGTATTTGAACCCCAGGGTACGTGGTTCGATTCCCACGGAAGGCAAAAACTCCACTAGAGAGGGGGGTGGAGAAGATCGTGAGGTGGCAGTGCCGGGACAACCTAAGTTGGTGGGGCATGGGCTGTTACACCTGCAGAACCGACTTTATCATGATTTCCTTGCCTGCCTTAGACAACGCACGCCCTCTCCAAGAATTAATTCTTTTCCAAACACGATCCTTGCTATAGGAAAATATTGCTTTTTTACTTCTGCCAACCATGGACGGTAATCCAAGATATATACTCGTACCCAATACAAGTTTGACACCAAGGATACGAGAGATATCTTCTTTAGCTGCCTGAGACATATTCCGACTAATAAAAACTTCTGATTTAAGTAGGTTAACTTCCTGACCTGAAGCTGTTTCATAAGTATGTAAAATCCTCATGAGTTCATTCACCTCAGCTACATTAGCCCTACATAATAAGAAACAATCATCTGCAAACAAAAGATGAGAGACCTCTGGAGCACCGCGACAAATCCTCACACCATGAAGGCCATCCCTACCAACATCCTGGTGAATGAGAGCAGTTAAACATTCTGTTACCAAAATAAATAAATAAGGAGATAATGGATCACCCTATCGCAATCCTCGACCTGGCGAAATAGGGCCAACTCGGTCAGAATTCATCAACACCGAGTCGTTGACTGAACTAACACAAATCATAACCCACCGAATCCAGACATCAGCGAACCCCATCTTAGTCATAACTCCGCGGAGGAAACCCCAATCCACCTTATCATAGGCCTTGCTAATATCAATCTTTAGTGCCAACTCACATCTTCTACCCTTTGTCTTCCGCTTCAAAGCATGGATAACTTCTGTGGCAATAAGAGCATTATCAAGGATCAATCTACCTTCCACAAAAGCCGACTGCTCTTGAGAAACACATTTATCTAGACAACACTTCAGCCTGTTTGCTAGCACTTTAGAGATCATTTTATACAAGACATTACAAAGCGAAATAGGGCGCAAATCCTTCATTGATGTAGGATTGTCACATTTAGGAATAAGACAAATATTTGTTTCATTGAGACTGGTAGGGAAATATCCCCTCTCTAGCCAAGTAGAGGCGGCACTAAATATATCATCACTACACTGTTCCCAAAATCTCTGATAGAAAGCTGGATTAAACCCATCTGGTCCAGGAGATTTGTCTGGATGCATCTGAAACAACACTTGCTGAATTTCAACTTTTGTAATAGGCGCCGTCAGAACGAAATTATCATCGTCGGTCACTCTCGGCTGAATAAGATTAAGTACGGGGTCATGATCTCCATCTCTTGGCTTGAAGAGAGTATCAAAGTAACTCTTGGCCACCTCACAAAGTTCTTCCTGAGTATGTGCCTCTGTACCATTATCAACAATCAACTTTGTGACCTTCTTCTTTTTACTACGCACAGTTGCTGACATATGGAAAAATCTAGTATTCATATCCCCCTCTTGGAGCCAATGCATTTTAGCCCTTTGTTTCCAGTTCCCCTCCTCTTGTATTAGCAAAGTGGCATGCCTCTCCGATAACTCTTGATATTGTATATTGCCATCTTCATCCTGGTTACCTCGTAGCTCATTCATCTGCCTAACACATTCATCAATCTCCTCTTTAAACCTTATCCTTTTCTTTTTTCCCCACCTTTGAAGCTTATTAGCACATCTAGTCACTCGGTCAACCACCTCCAGATTCTCTCTCCCCCCAACCCTCAACCACCACGTCCTCTAAATTAGGCTCCTTTAACCAACTATTCTCAAACCGAAAAGAATAATTGATCTGTGTCCTAATAATAGGCTTACACTGTAGCAATATTGGACTATGATCTGAATGTGAAGCCAGAAGATTAGTTAACCTCACCTGGGGAAATAACTGAAGCCAACTAGTGCTAGCCATAGCCCTATCTAACCTTTCTTCAATCACATGAGGGGTACCTCGACTCTTTATCCATATCATCAGGATCAAGCTGATTTCCTTCATTTAGAGCTGGTGTTGTGGTCAATTGTGTTGTTGTGGTATTATCATTGGTTATGGCTAGTATAGGCCGATTGGAGATCAAAGATACAACAGATGCTTCAGTAAATGAACCCTGGATTGAACTTGATTGTCTAACTGCTGCTGGCCTTAATGGAGGGATATGACCCCTAACAGTAGACACTATCCCACCATTCTCAGGACCTCTACTCTCACGTGGGGATGCCACATTAGTTTGGGCGGGTCCAGTCTGTTGTGACCCCCTCTCTCCTGAAGTGTTACTCGCATCCACGTCAGCCATATTTCGTCCTTCCTCATGCAACCATCGCGACCCCACCCTACCACCAGGACGTCTTACTTCCGCCTTTATCTCATTTGACCAGCTCCTCCGACCGTCATCTCTTTCCATAGCATACTTAACCTCGCACTTATTTTCTGCATGACCAAGTCGTCCACATACAAAGCAAGAAAAAACCGAGTTTTTCATACTTAAACTTCACAACACCCCCCCTTTCCACCATTCAATTTGATCTTCTTCTCGATCTTCAATGGGCTCCTGACATCCACCCTAACGTTTACCCTCATATACTTCCTCCAGAAACTTGTGTTGTTATTCTTATCATACTCCACAAATTCCCCAATATAATTTGCAAGACCTTTCCCCACCGTCTCAAGCATCATGCCAATTGGTACATCATGGATTTGCACCCAAAAATTGACATGGAACAGAGGGATATCCTGTAGAGCAACCCCTATCTTCAACCTATCAATAATCAATGTAAAGTTATCAAAAGTCCAAGGCCCACCTTTGAGAACCTCCTCCACATCCAGAGGGTGGAAAAATTTGAATAGATACAACTTGAGTAGCTTCCTTCACTAGTCTCCAAACATCAGCTAAGCATGCTTTCATACTGTTAAACCGTATGGATTTTATTTGATTGTAAAAAAAATTGAATCTTATTTGTACACATAATTCATTTATGATTTTTTTAAATAATTATATCTAATAAACATTTAATCTCTTCAACTCAACAACTTTTTAAAAAATTTTAAATAATCTCATTAATAACTCTACATTATTATATTTTCTAAGTCGATCTCATAAAAATAGAAGAGATAATGTTTGTTATAGAAGGATTACCTATTAACTACTCAATTGTGTATTGTTATAACTTATCATGTACCAATGCTTAAAATATAGGTGCTAGGTTATCGGCATTGGAGCGAACAACAATTAAGTAACTAATAGATATTATTTCTTAAATATAGGTACCAGAATCTGCCCCTTAGTTCATTGTAGTAGAAGTATACTTTATCTTCTTTTTTATTGAATTTTTTATGTGAATTGATTTTTGGGAGCTCAACAAAATCAGAGCATGACAATAAGAGATGAACACATCTTCATATAACATATAAATCAACTTCTTACTGACTAAAACATGACTATACTTTATCTCAACTCGGTTAATATGGTAAAATGGATTAACCTGCATAGTCTTAACTCGAGAAAAGATCCTCTCTCGTCAATTTTTATGTCCAATTAAACCTAGACTGTTCTTTTCTTTTTTCGATAGGCAGATCAAGTCGACAAAAATAATTGTAAGGTGCAGATTTTCACTGGAATCCCTCTTGTGAATATTTCACGGGAGAGGATCCACACTCGTTGTAACACATCCTGTCTAAAATAGAATAGGACAAACAAACTAAAGGTGTAGGGTAAATGTATCTCGAGTTGGCTGTCTATAATTTTTTAAATAATTAAAAATTCACAAAATCAATTTAAAAAGTGTAAAAAATTAAATATAAAGCCAATTTACCATTTAACTATTTGTAGACATAGATAACCTGAATTTTAGAAAAGTATCTGCAATTTTTTTTTTGGGGTACAGAAGTATCTGCAATTTAATTAGTTTTTAGGTGTACATGTTTTGAGCTATGAACAAGAAACTATACAGAAAAAAAATAGAATAATTAACATTTCACTCGTTTAAGTTTAAATTGACCGCGACAATCTCATGTGAACATAATTTAGTTGGTAGTATTCACTCATTCAAAATTGAAGAGACTATTATAATACGTTGATGTTTGTTTTATACTCAAGATTCATCTCATATTCATTTTGGAGATAAACTTTTGATCACTAAACTATTTAAAAATATTAATTGCGACAATTAAATTCAATTTCAACTTTCTTAAAACCTCTTTTGTTTAAATGCACATATATTAAAAAAAAGTTCATCTTATATATATATATATATATATATAGGGTTTAAATGCATATATATATATATATATATATATATATATATATATATATATATATATAGGGTTTTTTTAACATGTGCAACATTGCACAGGATAAGAAACAATAAATGCACCACTTTATATGGGTTTTCTAAATTTTATTAATGTATCACTTTCTCTCCACACTAAACCCTAGTTTATTCTTTTGCGCATCCACCAAGGAGGGGTGGTTTTAGGGTCAATTTTTGATCCAAAATCACCCCTCTAAATTGTTTTTCCTTTTCTTTTCAATTAAATAAGTGATTATCCACATATATTTGCTTCTTCGTTTTTTGTTTTTTAAGTTTGTCGTCGTCTTGTGCGGCGTTGTGTTTGTGTTCGTCTTGTGCGGCGTTTGTTGGTTTTTCATTGCAGTGTTTCCTTGATTCAAATTGGCATATCCACATCAAATCATTACAGATCTGAAGACTTGGACGTCAACGTTGCAAATCCGGGAGCATGAACATTCCGGTGACTTTTATTTTGTCATATTTATAGGCACTTTCATGATGCCGTTGTATGCTATTAACCTAGGTGCTGCAAGTTTGTTTGTAGATTCACCTTTTTCAGTTTTTAGCAATTTTGAATTTGTAATGATCCATGTATTTTCAATTTGAATGAATGAATCCTTATTTTTAGTCAAAAAATATATATATATATATATATATATATATATATATATATATATATATATATATATATATATATATATATATATATATAGGGGTTTGCTAACTTAGACCCACCTAAAAACATGAAGGTCTAAGTTAGCAAGGTGCACCTTTTCACTTTGGACAAAAAAACCATGATATTTAGTTATTTTACACTAGAAAATTGATGGTTAGTTAGGTAAATTTTATTAAATATTGTGCACCCATTTGCTAACTTAGACCCACTTAATTATAAATATATGCAACCTAAATAAACAACCTAGGAAATCAAAAAAGGACAAACAATTTATTTTCTAATTTTTTATGGAATATTTTCTAATTTTATTTAAGCAAACAATATATTTTCTAATTTATTTAAGCCTATGCTATTTGTGGTTATAAACATGAAAATTCATGTACCAAAAAGAAAACCAGAATATATATTCAAATTCATGGCTTAATTAAAATCATTGGTTCATGTGAACTACAGTTTTATTTTTTCATATTCCAATTTTCTTTTTTATACATGTTCCAGATTTTTTAAATTCACATAAGGCTTGACTATAAATAAGAAAACAAGCGTGACAATATTGGTTTTTAAAAAAATGATGAAATAGGTTTAAAAAAAAGAGAAAACGGTGTTTTTCCTTCAGGTTAATTTTGTTGATTGATTATATGTGATTGATAGAGTTAATGTGATTGATTATATGTTACAGTTTGATGTTAAAGTTTGTTAATTTTAAGGAATTGTGTTTGGATTTACTCCTTTTGTTATTTCCTAGGTTGTTTATTTAGGTTGCAAATATTTATAAATAATTTAATGAAACTTACTAAACTATTCTTTTTTACTAGTTTTGAATAATAAATATGAATGGTTTTTTTGTCCAAAGTGAAAATGTGCACCTTGCTAACTTAGACCTTCATGTTTTTAGGTGGGTCTAAGTTAGTAAACCCCATATATATATATATATATATATAAAATAAATTTATTTTTTGAATTATGTAATTTATTTTTTTAACGGTAAATATATCTCTTATATTATAAGCTTGTTCCGAAAAGCTAACCATAGACCTAATTATTTTCCCTCTCATTTTACACTAAAATAATAAAATAAAAAAGGTCTCACTAAGAATCGAACCGGCAACCTTTAAGATATATTTTGTGCTTTTTGCCACTACACTACATCAATCAATTTGATATTATTTTGCAATCAACATCTAATAAATATGGAATTCTATATATCTCTCATCATGTTAAATATTTATTAATATTATTATTATTAGCTTCCTATTATTATTATTATTATATTCTTACTATTTTATTATTATTAGATTCCTACTACTATTATTATTATATATTATATAAGGATCGATGCAAACAAAGTGACCCTATTATCAAAACAAAATAATTAAATAACCATGTTTACGAAAAATACGAATAAAATGTTTAGGAAAACAAAACTTTTGAAATATATCCCGTATTATTATATTATATATACAACATAACAAACTCTCGAAAATTTACGATCACTTATTTGATATACATACACAACATAACCAACTCTTTTGAAATATATCTCATATTATTATCTATGCAACATAACAGACTCTCGAAAATTTACGATCAATTATTTGATATACATGCACATATTTGATATAGATGCACAACATAACAAACTCTCCAAAATTTAGGCACACCACTTTTGTAACATCCCCATTTCTTACATTAGTATTATAAACTCTTACGGGTATTTTCTATAAATCATCACATATCTAGAGCTGGTATTAGAGTCTTGATACAAATAAGGTGTAGTAGTCCCCTAGTGTGTGTGTGTGTTGTTAGCATAAAGATGAAGCTAGAATCTAAGGAGGACATGTGTCCCACTATGGAACTTGACCATGACTCACCCTTGACCAAAACACTACACAATGGTTTTGCAAGATTCAGATTAACAAACAACTTACTCTCTCTCAAAATCTCTTCTCTCTCTCACGAGCAACAACAACAAACCCTCACCACCTTCATTCATCTTCAAATTCCCTCTTCTAATTCCTTTCATCAAGCTCATGCAAATGGAAATCTTGGTTCCTTAGGTTGTAATCATCACTAGTGGTGAGTTTAATTTCTCAAAACCCTTCTCATTCTCTTTCTGATTCGTGCTCCAACTCTCACTTCTAATACCCATGAGTTGTTCTTCAAGGTTCATATGTTGGGAAAACTAACTCATGGTGAAATGTGTTGAATTAGGGAGTGGAACTCAAGACTATCAACAACAAGGGAAATGAAGTTGCTAATCCCAGCTGGTAAACCAGTTGATAACCAAGAATCAAGCTCCAATTTGAGGTGGGTTCTTAGGACTTAGAATAGTTAGAATTTCCCCAAAATTAAACTTTGCATGAGAACATAGGTTTAGGGAATTTAAAATTGTGTGTATGAGAGGAGTTTAACTCCCAAAACCCTCTCCATTTTAATTGTCAATTCACTTATAATGTTAATGGCTGGTTGGATTTTGAATGTTGATTTGGAAAATTCTGTTTTTTTACACTGATTCTGCAGAATAGGGCAGAAATCCCGTGTTTCTCGCCAGGCGAGCTCACTGGTGATGGCAACCATGAGCCTTCTAACTTGTGGTCGCCAGGCAGCCAGTGGCGAGCCATGGCGAGAAGCTTCTGACTTATGGTCGCCAGGCGACCAAAAGCGAGCACTGGCGACCATGACCAGCTCTCAGTCCCTGTTTTTTTTTTTTAAAACTCTTGACACATTTTTAAATTGTCATCTTTCAAGGCCTGCTTTCCATTAACACCGTGAGTAATTGGTAATTATGATGTTAATTGCACTTGTAGGAATAATACAATGTAACTTAGGTTATGAACTAAGTTAGTCCCCCGGGTTTGGGATATATTGGTAGTATGATAATACCATAAAATTATGTACAGTCCAGTCAAGAGATGAGTGGTTGCTAGGCACCACCAGAGGGATTCGAGGAATCCATAGCGATAAGATATTAATAATAATAATTGTGGTGCCATAGTGCGTTATGATCACGAAGATTGGTACGGAAAAGAGTAAGGCTCTCTGAGACCGGCTCACCTCAGATTGTCGTTGCATAGTGAAAACGAACTCAGACTTATTGTGTGTTACACCTTTATTTTATGTTTAAAATATTATACAGCGCAAATGAATGTCCAGGACTGATTACAGGTTTCCCCATGGTGTAGTCACCACTAGGTGGGTAGTAGAATCCACAAGACTTAGTAGTCTTACCCCCCCCCCCCCCCCCCCCCCTCATGTTTCAAGTACTCAGGGTGATCGTGGCAAGCAAGCTGCGGAGTAGTAGCATGCTTGTGGTCGTGCTGGTCGTGTTGTAGGATGTTTAGTTTACTATGTTCTGTTCTTTCTATCTGCTGTGTTGTACTTTATTGTAGTTTGGCACCTGCATGTGCTCAAATTATTACTCTATGTACTTGTAAACTTAATGTACCCGGTACTTAATTATGTGCACTGTAATATATTCTAGATAATGTATTATGGGGTGATATAATTGGTATCAGAGCAGGTCGATTCAGATCGTGCCAGAGTCATAAGTATACAATACATTCTAAATGCGTACTCTAGGGATGTCTTACATTTATTCTACATGTTGTGTCACTTGAGCCTAGCTAACTCAAATTGATTATGACAGGTAGAGTAATATGGCGGAAGCACCAAGAGGACGCGGACGCGGTAGGCCACGAAGGAATGTGGCAGAAGATGATCAACCTCAGTATCAATATCCCGATCCAGATGCGAATATGTGGGCACATATGATGCATCAACAACAACAACTCCAAGCTCAGCAAGCTCAACGCCATGAGGAAATGATGATGATGTTCCAACAACAAATGAACAATGCACAGACTCAGAACACGGGAAATGCGGCGTTCAGGGAGTTTTGTCGGATGAATCCTCCTGAGTTCGTTGGAGAATACATTCTGTCGGTTGCAAGAGAATGGATTCAGAGGATGAGTGGGATTCTGGATTACGTTCGCGACAAGGTTCCTTCGCGGAGCGGCATGTGATTGGTGGGAAGGTGATAGAGCGTATATGACTGCTAGCCAGATGGAGGTGACTTGGGCTAATTTCAGATGTCTCTTCATCAACCACTATATCCCTGAGAGCTATAGGCTGACAATGGAACGAGAACTGATTGAACTTA
Organism: Trifolium subterraneum; assembly: GCA_951799995.1. Classification (NCBI taxonomy): domain Eukaryota; kingdom Viridiplantae; phylum Streptophyta; class Magnoliopsida; order Fabales; family Fabaceae; genus Trifolium; species Trifolium subterraneum. The sequence continues at coordinate 21,605,859 of OX637462.1, read as the reverse complement.
AGCAAGGGAATAAGTCTGTAGCGGAGTACACCGCTAGATTTAATGAACTGGTGCGGTATGTGGCGGATGGTGACGATGCTCCAACTGAGGCGTGGAAGATTAAAAAGTATCGCTTCGGTTTGAGAGCTGATATTGCACATGATGTATCTACGCAGCAAGTGGCCAGTCTTGGTGAGTTGATCCAGAAAAGCTATCACGCCGAGTCTAGCCTTGAAGCAGTGAGAAAAGAAAGGTTTGAGGTAAACCAAAAGAGACGTGATTCGGGAAAGTATAAAGAACAATTGAAGCCGAGAGGGTCCCCGAATAAGGGAAAGCAGGGTTCCTCCCAAAGACCACAATAGTTGTGCTCAGAATGTGGATTGGCTCATAATGGTGAATGCATGAAGGGAAAGGGTGTGTATTATCATTGCACACAGCCGGGTCATTATAAGAATGAGTGTCCGAAGCTGCAAGGTTCTGGAGGATCGAGTGGAACGACAAGAAGCAAGGGTAGAGTGTATTCTCTTGATGGTGAACAAGCTAGAGGTAATAATGCTTTAATTATTGATGTTTGTCACTTGGGTCAATCTGAAGTTGTTGTACTGTTTGATTGTGGAGCTACCAATTCTTTTATCTCTGTTGAGTGTGTGATGAGATTGGGTTTATCTTCGACTTCTTTAATTCCTCCCATGACTGTCGCCGTTGCTACGGGTGGCAGAGTCGTTTCCAAGAGGGTATGTCAAAATTATCCTGTTAGCGTCGCAGGAAAAATCTATCATGTTGATCTAATCTGTTTGCCATTGAAAGATATGGACATAGTACTAGGCATGGATTGGCTCTCTGCCAATATCGTGTACATAGGTTGTGCTGAAAAGAATCTCTATGTTCTTATTGATCCTAATGCAGAGAGTAGAGCCCTGACTGCTCTGCTGCAGAATACTCATCAGTTGATCCAGTATCTTGGTGCAGAGAACAAATGTTTCAGTATCATGTTCACCATAAGTTCAGAATCTAGTCTAAGCCCCAGTGATATTCCGATTGTCAGGGAATATCTAGATGTGTTTCCATAAGAGATAAATAGATTACCACCAGAAAGAGAAATTGAGTTTTCAATTGATCTTGTCCCAGGGTCTCAACCTATTTCTGTTGCACCATATAGAATGTCCCCTCTTGAACTCCGAGAATTGAAATCTCAACTTGAAGAGTTATTGCAGAAGCATTTCAATCGTCCGAGTGTCTCACCTTGGGGTGCTCCGGTTCTGTTAGTGAAGAAAAAGGACGGTACAATGCGGTTGTGTATTGATTATCGTCAGCTTAATAAGGTTACCATCAAGAACAAGTATTCGCTACCTCGTATTGATGATCTGTTAGATCAACTCAGAGGAGCCACTATCTTTTCAAAGATTGATCTTAGATCTGGGTATCATCAGATTCGTATCAGGACCTCTAACGTGTCCAAGATTGCTTTTAGGACTCGTTATGGCCATTATGAATTTTTGGTTATGCCGTTCGGTCTGACCAATGCTCCAGCCGTATTCATGGATTACATGAACAGAATCTTTCAGCCTTATCTTGATAAGTTTGTGGTAATCTTCATTGATGATATACTGATCTACTCTAAGGATCCTCAGGAGCATGCAGAGCATCTGAGGATAGTCCTTAATATTATGAGAGAGAAACAACTTTATGCCAAATTCAGTAAGTCTGAGTTTTGGCTTTCAGAAGTGTCGCGGTGATTTTTGGATGTCGAGTTATTAATTAACTTCGAATCGCAATTTAATATTCCACCACCGATTTTTAATTTATCCGAGGGAAAGGGAAAAAGTTCGAAAAAAACCCTATATTTTAGAGATCAAGGTTCGGGGGTTAGTTATACGAAGGGAAGGTACTAGCATCCTAAGTATCTATAGTACTCTATAGGAACCTCTTGTTTTTATTCTAACTTTGTGCTTAATTTTAATTTTTTGTAAAAATGTATAAGTGTAGGATTTAAAGTGATGATTGAGAAAAGTTTAAAGTGACGAAAAAGGAAGGAAAAATGTTTTTGTTGATTTTATTGATTTGAGAGACAAGTCTCATGCCTACGTACCCGATGAATCAAACCACCGTAGTTCGGGGTAAAAAGCCGAGTAAATTTGTTTGTTTGATTTTAAGGTTTTTGAAAATGGTTTTAAAGACCAAAAGCCAAAAGTGGCAAAATGTGAGTTTGATTGATGTTAATTTGTGAAGAAAGTCTATATGGTTAAATTGATTAAAGTTTGATTATGAAATAAGACGCGAACACTTGGTTTAAAATCCAACGTTTATTGAGAAAAGGTTTTGAGTGATAAAAGACACTTGGTTTAAAATCCAAGGTTTTTGCATGATTAAAGATGTTGATTGAAGAAAATGCACTTGGTTTAAAATCCAAGGTTTTTGCGAGAAAAAGGAACACTTGGTTTAAAGTCCAAGGTTTTTGCGATAAAAGAGCACTTGGTTTAAAATCCAAGTCACTTGGTTTAAAATCCAAATTTTGCGATAAAAAGAACTCTTGGGTTAAAATCCAAGGTTTTCACGATGAAAAGAGGCCTTTGGTTTAAAGTCCAAGGCACTTGGTTTAAAATCCAAGTTTTGCGATAAAAGAACTCTTGGGTTAGAATCCAAGGTTTTCACGATAAAAAGAGTACTTGGGTTAAAATCCAAGATTTTCACGATAAAAGAAACATTTGGTTTAAAGTCCAAAGTTTTGAAAATGTTTGATGACAAAATATTTTGGAGCTTTTGAGAATGAATTGTTTGAATATTTTTGAAGAGGTGTTGACCTCATTTTTTTGAGAAGAAAATGACTAATTATTTCAATTGGAATGTTGGGTTCCAAATTAATAAAAAGGTAGCGCGCGAAAAATGATACAAACGTCGCAATAAGCAAATTAAGCGCGAAGACAATTCGTAATGATATTTTGATCAAAACGGTTTCTTTTCCCTCGGAATTTAATATTCTAACGCTTTTGCGGAAAGCAATAAAAATAAATATGCATGAGATGCAATTTTTTCATTTATAGTGTACATTATTCCTAATTACATTCTAAGGTATTTACGAGGAAATAAACATGAAATGAATGCAACAGAGAGGATGCTATGCAATTTTTATTTAAATTTACATTAAATCCTAAAATACAATCTAATGTCCTTGCAATAAAATAAATAATTAATTAATAAGGCAATAAATAAATTATTAGATTAACAAGCAATAATAAAGTATGTTAGGGTTCGTTTGGCCCGATTTTTTTAGCTCTTAGAAGCTGATTGAAAACTAAAAATGAAAATAAGAACTTTCAAAAACAGAGCAAAAGTTGTTTGGTAATTATTGTTTTTTTTAACTTTAAAGTTATCTTTAATCTAAAATTTGTTTAGTAAAATATTTTTTTTTTAAAAAAGATTTGTACCAAAAATAAAAACTTTTAAAAAAGATAATAACAACTAATAATATTTAAATGAAAACAACCTAAAAAATGAAAAAAAAAATTAATAAAAAGAGCCTTAAGTGGGATTCGAAGCGGGATCATTACAAAAAAAAACTCCAGATTTTTTTTCAACCTCTTTTTCTAGAAGCTCATTTAATCCAATTTTGCACATTGAAAAAATCTGCTTTTTACGGTTAAGAACTTTGTTAAAAATGTGTTTGGCCTAACTTTTGATTAAAAAGAGAATTTAAAGCTAAAAAAAGTCGGGCCAAACGGAGCCTTAGTAACAATAATAGTGATAAGTTAGTAAGTTAGTATCAACAATTAGACATAATGAGCATAATAAAAATGTTAGATTAGTGAGCATAAATTAAAGCCAAAATAAACACACATATAATCATGAAATAAATAAATAATAAAAAATAAAAAGAACCTCAAATAAGTGCTTATTTTGGATTTAATAGCTCATTGAAGCACATTCCATAAGCACTTTTATCATAGGTTAAAAATAAAAATAAATAATAAAAAAATAAATAAAAACAGAAGGGGATGCAAATATCAAATCAAAAGAAAAGGGGGTGCAAAAAGCAACTCTGGGGTTCTGGCCCAACTAGGGGTCGCAGCCCAGAGGGGGGTGTGTGTAGAAAATAAACCAAACAGAATTAGAGCCGTCTGATTGATCAGGCAGCTCTGATTTAATCCCAGAAGTAAGGAATCAGGGACATAGGATTAAATCAGAAGGACAAAAGGCGCGCAGGTGCACGATAAGGTCATGCACCCGCGCACACTGGATTGATTCAAAGTATATATATTCAAAAAAATCCCTAAAAAAACATTTCACTTCTTCTTTCCTCTCACAACCTGCCGCCGGAACCTCTCATCCCTCACCTTTCTAAACTTCCAATTTTTTTTAAAAGCTTCAACATCAAATCCATACAAATTTAACCTCTAAGCACAAATCAAAACTCAAAACAATCAAACAAAATCCCCATAATCCAGATCGAAAGAAAACAGAATGAAAAGGGGAAACAAAATTCAACCTTGGTGCTCTCTTCTTCTTCTCTGTTCTCCGATTTCGTTTTCTTGGCTTTTGATTTCTGGTTTCGGTTTAGTTGCGATTTTGATGGTTTTGTTGTTGGGTTCGGATTGATGATGATGATTTATGGATTTTGGATTCTGGGTTTGTTTTGAATGATGATGGAGGTTTGATGGTGATGATTGTTGCGGTTTGGGGTTTTATTTGTGATTTGATGAAGGTTTATGGGTATGATTTATGGATTTCTGTTTTTTTTTATTTGTTGTTTGGATTTTGATTTTCGTTTTCTGTTTGGTAATTGATTAGATCCAGAAGGAAAATTGGGAGTTTTTTCCTTCTATTTTCTGCGGCTGATGATTGGAAATTCCCCTGTGAACAGTGCATTAAATGATGTACTTATAGTGTGTCAGATCTAGGGTTTTGCAGATGAAAATTACCCCTTTTGGACAAAATCGTCCCTTTGGGCCTGATGAGGACAAAAATACAGATATGGACCTTAAAAAAAACTAAGCAAAAAAACACCATGAATAAAAAACGAAAAAGGAAATAAATAGATAAAAAAATAATGATATATACATAAAAAGGACTTAAAATAAAATAAAAGAAAACCAATTTAAATAAAAACAAATGTATATAAAAGAAAATAAAACAAAAAAAGAATATATAGACAAAACCAATAAATGAGGTATTTTAAAAGGATTTGGATCCTCTCCAATTTTTTCTCTCCAATTTCATCTCCAATTATTTTTATGTGTCTTTCTCTCTCATGTGAAGAGAGAGAAATTAATAATAAAAAATAAACAAGTAATGATGAGAGAGAAGAAATGATGAGAGAGAAAGACACATAAAAATAATTGGAGAGAGAATTGGAGAGAAAAAATTGGAAAGGATCCAAATTCATTTTAAAATACCTCTCTGCCGAAATTTCGTCAGAAATGACAAAGAAAAAAAAAGGTTTAAACGCCGAACAAAAGCGATCGGTCAAAAAATTGGGTATGACAAGAAGTTAAGTTTCTGGGCCATGTGATATCACAAGGAGGTGTATCTGTTGATCCATCCAAGGTAGAAGCGGTACTTAATTGGGAAAGGCCTAGAACTGTTTCAGAAGTAAGAAGTTTCCTTGGTTTAGCAGGCTATTACCGGAGATTCATTTTGGGATTTTCGGAGATAGCGCTACCTTTAACCCGTTTGACTAGAAAGGGAGCTGCGTTTGTTTGGGATGAGTTATGCGAGAATAGTTTTAACTTATTGAAACAAAAGTTGACAAGTGCTCCGGTGTTAGTAATTCCTGACCCCGATAAGAAGTATGTAGTGTATTGTTGTGCTTCTAATAAAGGACTCGGATGCGTACTTATGCAAGAAGGTGCAGTAGTAGCATACGCATCGCGACAGTTGAAGCCACATGAAGAGAATTATCCTACCCATGATCTCGAACTTGCAGCCATCATCTTTGCTTTGAAAATATGGAGACATCACTTGTATGGTGTGCAGTTTGCATTATACAGTGATCATAAAAGTTTGAGATACTTGTTTGATCAGAAAGAGTTGAACATGAGGCAACGGAGATGGATGGAGTATTTGAAAGATTTCGACTTTGAATTGAATTACCACCCAGGAAAGGCGAATGTAGTAGCTGATGCTTTGAGTAGAAAGGCGCTGTATGCATCGGAGATTTTAATGCATCGGTGTGGGTTGTATGAGAAATTCAGAGATATGAATTTGAGCGTTCATTACCGGAAGGGTGGAGTCAAGCTAAATAGAATAGAATTGACATGTGACTTGCGTTCCACCATAGGTAGTGCGCAAGAGAAGGATATGGATTTACAAAGAAGAGTAGGAAAACCTGAGTTTACTGTGGCAGATGACGGTGTAATTCAGTTTGGAATTAGAGTTTGTGTAGCGAATGATGCGGAATTGAAAAGGTTGATTCTAGAATAAGCACATAAGAGTGGATTTTCAATTCACCCCGGTTCCACCAAGATGTATCATGACCTGAAGAAGAACTATTGGTGGCCGAATATGAAAACAGAGATTGCAGAATTTGTGTCAAGGTGTATTGTATGTCAACAAGTTAAGATTGAACATCAAAAACCAGCCGGTCCTTTGCAACCCTTAGAAATACTCGAGTGGAAATGGGAGCATATTACCATGGACTTTGTGAGTGGTTTACCCCGTAATCAGAAAGGAGAAGATTCCATTTGGGTTATCGTTGATCGGTTAACCAAGTCGGCACATTTCATTGCAGTGAAGTCGACTTATAAGGCTTCGCGGTATACTGAAATATTCTTGGAAGAGATTGTTAAGTTGCATGGAGTTCCGTTGAGTATAGTGTCCGATAGAGATCCAACCTTTACTTCTCATTTTTGGCGTGCTTTTTAGAAGGCAATGGGAACGCGACTTAAGATGAGTACTTCCAATCATCCGCAGACAGATGGTCAATCCGAGCGAACCATTCAAACTCTTGAAGATATGCTCCGAGCTTGTGTTTTGGAAGATGGTGGTAATTGGAGCAAACACTTGCATCTCGTGGAGTTTGCCTACAATAACAGTTACCATGCTAGTATCGGTATGGCACCATATGAAGCGATGTACGGGAGAAAGTGTAGGACCCCTTTATGTTGGACAGAGGTGGGTGATAAAGGAGTGTTAGGACCAGATATCATCCAAGAGACTACTCTGAAGATTAAGTCGGTTAGAGAACATATGCGAGTTGCACAGAGTAGACAAAAGAGTTATGCCGATCACGGAAGGAGACCAATGGAGTTTGATGAAGGTGATATGTGTTCTTAAGCGTAACGCCTAAGCTGGGTTTGCGCGGTGTGTTCAAAACAAAGAAGCTTGCTCCTAGGTACTTCGGGCCATATCAAATCCTTAAACGAGTTGGTCCTGTAGCTTATCAATTAGCTTTGCCCCCATCTATGTCCAGGATGCATGACGTGTTCCATGTGTCTCAGCTCAGAAAGTTCATTCCAGATCTGTTCGTGTAACGCCCCAAAATTTAGAAATATTTTTTTGTTAGTATTTAATTTGTTAGTATTTAAAATTCGTGTAAATTACATGTTTCCTAATTCTGTGTTTGGTGTATGATTGAATTTGATCTAATCTATTTTTCGAAGTCAATCAAGGGTCTGTGAATGCTTTTATGGATTTTTGAATTTGATTATATTGTCTTAGTATGTTTCTTTAATCATATATAGACGTATGTGAAAAACTACATGGTAGGGTTGATACTCTTCTTTTTTCGATTTTGGAATTCATGGCCTAAATAATATACCCTAACTATATGATGATTGTTAATATGTATATATAGGTATTTTAAATATACTAATGCAGTAGTGTAAAAATAATAGGATGTTTTATCTAAAATATTACTACTTATAATTCTATAGTTAGTTAAAAGAATGAGGTAATGATTCTTTTATGATATACTAATCATGTTTTGTTGGAAAGTATGTTAACTAGGAAATATAACATTTGAAATTAATTGATTCCATGTAAAAACAATTTTATCCGTGAAGCAAATCATGTCCAAGGGAGTATTAGTTTTTAGCAAGATCATTGAATTGCTCTATGTGTCTCCTTTTACTTTTATGGTATTTTATTTGAAAAGTGTTTCACATTCAAAAAGCAAAGGAAGGTATAATGTTTTGTTTAGACAATTTTGTTCAAAAGTGTTTTTGATTGAATTACTAAATTTGATGATTAGAGAATTAACAGAGATTTAATTTAAAATATTTGATTTAAAATTTCTTTGAGATAATTGACGTTGATTAATTGTCGTTGTTTGATGTGTTGCTATGGTGGCCTCTGAATTACCGTTTGTCGTGTTGTCGGTGGTGTTTATAGTTGTTGAGTAATGATGTTGGAATATATTATTATTAATGATGTTGAATTATATATTATTATATGAGTAGCAATGAGTAGCAAAATGAGTAGTAATGATGTTGAATCATATATTAATATATTATATTATTATAATGAGCAGCAATGAGTAGCAATGATGTAGCAATGAGAAGTTAAAATTATCTTCGTTATTGAGTGGATTGTTGAATTGGATGAGTTGCGTGTGTTTATGTGTCTAATTTAGGAATTGTGTTTGCTTTTGTGTTCGGTCATTCCAAAGAATGTTACCGTGCTTATTATCCCCTATATGGTCGGCTTACATTGTGGATGAATCTGTTATTTAAGTGATGTTGTTACTTACCCTCTTCTGGCTTGGCCCAGCGGTTCACACCCGTAGATTTTCAGGTAACCAGTGACACTTAGTTGCGAGTCCGGAGGTGGCGTTAGGAGCTGCCTTTTCCTTTCCAATTTCAATAATGGAGTCGCTCTGTTAGGAAGTTGTCGGGGGAAAAACTATATTTACGTTTGCTAAAAGTTTCTTTTGAAAAAGGAATTGATCCATGTTATTTGTTCAGTATTTTCTTATAATTATTATTATTATTGGAATTCAGCACTTGAGAAATATTTATCGACTCAAATTTATAAGTTCATTTTCCGATGTGTTTTTCTTTAAATGCTTATTAATTAGTCTCGTTGAAGGTTAGTAACATCTTTTGTAAATAAATCAATTAACTTTCATAAATAAAATCAATGGGATTTTGAGGGTGTTACAGTTCGTGCCGGTGGAATTGGAAAATATCGATTTGCAACCAGACCTCACTTACCAGCCTGATCCTATTCGGATTGTGGACCGTGATGTTAAGACTCTTCGGAACAAGGAAATTCCGATAGTGAAAGTGGAATGGTCTCAATCACCGGATAGCGAATTCACGTGGGAGTTAGAATCCGAGATGATGAAAAACCATCCTTATCTTTTCTCAGGTATGTTTTAAATTTCACGGACGAAATTTCTTTAAGGGGGTAGATTGTAACACCCCCATTTCTTACATTAGTATTATAAACTCTTACGGGTATTTTCTATAAATCATCACATGTCTAGAGCTGGTATTAGATTCTTGATACAAATAAGGTGTAGTAGTCCCCTAGTGTGTGTGTTGTTAGCATAAGGATGAAGCTAGAATCTACGGAGGACATGTGTCCCACTATGGAACTTGACCACGACTCACCCTTGACCAAAACACTACACAATGGTTTTGCAAGATTCAGATTAACAAACAACTTACTCTCTCTCAAAATCTCTTCTCTCTCTCACGAGCAACAACAACAAACCCTCACCACCTTCATTCATCTTCAAATTCCCTCTTCTAATTCCTTTCATCAAGCTCATGCAAATGGAAATCTTGGTTCCTTAGGTTGTAATCATCACTAGTGGTGAGTTTAATTTCTCAAAACCCTTCTCATTATCTTTCTGATTCGTGCTCCAACTCTCACTTCTAATACCCATGAGTTGTTCTTCAAGGTTGATATGTTGGGAAAACTAACTCATGGTGAAATGTGTTGAATTAGGGAGTGGAACTCAAGACTATCAACAACAAGGGAATTGAAGTTGCTAATCCCAGCTTGTAAACCAGTTGATAACCAAGAATCAAGCTCCAATTTGAGGTGGGTTCTTAGGACTTAGAATAGTTAGAATTTCCCCAAAATTAAACTTTGCATGAGAACATAGGTTTAGGGAATTTAAAATTGTGTGTATGAGAGGAGTTTAACTCCCAAAACCCTCTCTATTTTAATTGTTAATTCACTTATAATGTTAATGGCTGGTTGGATTTTGAATGTTGATTTGGAAAATTCTGTTTTTTTACACTGATTCTGCAGAACAGGGCAGAAATCTCGTGTTTCTCGCCAGGCGATGGCAACCATGAGCCTTCTGACTTGTGGTCGCCAGGCGGCCAGTGGCGAGCCATGGCGAAAAGCTTCTGACTTATGGTCGCCAGGCGACCAAAGGCGAGCACTGGCGACCATGACCAGCTCTCAGACCCTATTTTATTTTTTTTAAAACTCTTAACACATTTTTAAATTGTCATATTTCAAGGCCTGCTTTCCATTAACACCGTGAGTAATTGGTAATTATGATGTTAATTGCACTTGTAGGAATAATACAATGTAACTTAGGTTATGAACTAAGTTAGTCCCCCGGGTTTGGGATATATTGGTAGTATGATAATACCATAGAATTATGTACAGTCCAGTCAAGAGATGAGTGGTTGCTAGGCACCACCAGAGGGATTCGAGGAATCCATATCGATAAGATATTAATAATAATAATTGTGATGCCATAGATTTTGTGCCATAGTGCGTTATGATCACGAAGATTGGTACGGAAAAGAGTAAAGCTCTCTGCGACCGGCTCACCTCAGATTGTCCTTGCATAGTGAAAACGAACTCAGACTTATTGTGTGTTACACCTTTATTTTATGTTTAAAAAATTGTATAGCGCGAATGAATGTCCAGGACTGATTACAGGTTTCCCCATGGTGTAGTCACCACTAGGTGGGTAGTAGAATCCACAAGACTTAGTAGTCTTACCCCCCTCTCATGTTTCAAGTACTCAGGGTGATCGTGGCAAGCAAGCTGCGGAGTAGTAGCATGCTTGTGGTCGTGCTGGTCGTGTTGTAGGATGTTTAGTTTACTATGTTCTGTTCTTTCTATCTGTTGTGTTGTACTTTATTGTAGTTTGGCACCTGCGTGTGCTCAAATTATTACTCTATGTACTTGTAAATTTAATGTACTCGGTACTTAATTATGTGCACTGTAATATATTCTAGACAATGTATTATGGGGTGTTATAACTTTTTAATATATATATATATATATACTCCACTCTAAATGCTATTGCCTTTGAATTGAAAATCCCACTGATTGTGATATATAGAAAAAATATTCAAATTCAGAAATTCATCACCGTCTCATGGCTAATATCTATACTTCATTGACCGCTCTTTCTCCTGGAAAAAAAGATTTAAAAGTCAAAGTTCGCATGACAAATATGTGGATAGTTCATGATAAACACCGTCTTAATATAATAAATTTGTCGGTAGAAATGTTCAAGATTATCTAGATGGCAATAATGTGGTAATTTTTTTGGTAACGTAGTATCGTTAATTTATTTATTTTGTTAAGATCGTCATCTAATTTTTCATTAACAACCCCGCTTTTTTTCTACTAATATACAGTCAGACAATATTGACGAATATCCAAAAGACTTAGACATGTTTCTTGACAAGCAAATGCTTTTTAAAGTGGAAGTTTCAAAACTCAATATTCATAATAAATGGCAGAATTATACGGTGAAGAGAGCTTCAGATGGTGTTGATACAATTCAACAATTTATATCCAAACATAATCTTAAGGTCCACATATTTATCTTATTATTACTTTTTGTGATGTTGGTATTCTATAGAAAATCTTCATTTATTGATTTAAATTTAAATATTTGAATATTAAGCAGGTGGCTAATGATGAGACTGTAGTACAATTAATTAAGGTATTGGTACGTCTATCAATTGCAATTAATTATTAATAAAATATTTACTATCATCAACAAGGTATTTGATTAAGGTTTAATTATCAAATACAAATAATTATTTATTTGTCGTGTGTAGGAAACATTGGAATATGTTGATTCATGCAGCAACACTGATGCGCAGCAAACACCAACAACCAAGTCAAGCTTGATGAGATCATCTAATAGTGTGAACTATACTGATGTTGTTGTTGTTGATGAGATTGGAGAAAATTTTATCACCAAACCCCCTAAAATGGTTCGTGTGAAGATCGAGAAACCTGATGGAAATTGACAATTGCAGGATCTTAAGTTTATTTGTTTTCTATCTTTTTTTGACTAAATTATTATTCCAATAAGTTAATGTCACATTAAGCTGTAATTTTCGTTGGTTTAATTTCCAAAGACTAATATTATGGTTTATCATATTACTATTTTGTTTTTATTTTGATGAGATTTATATTATTTGTTTTTTTATCAATAGCGTTTTTTATTTTTTATATTACAATGACATTTATTTATATGATATTTATACAAATAGTAGTTATTTTTTTAAGCATACACAAATAGTAGTTAACTCTAACTATATCAACTATATTATCTCTTATATTATAAGTTTCTTAACCCTAATTTTTTTTCCCTCTCATTTGATCCTAACATTAATTCAAATAAAATGTTAAAAAATACCTCACCAAGAATGAAACACGCATAAGGAAATCTGTTTGTATACATAAGGAGCGTGGAGGTTTGGGGGTGAGGCAGGTGCGGGAGTTTAATTTGGCTTTGTTAGGTAAATGGTGCTGGAGGATGCTAGTGGATAGAGAGGGGTTGTGGTTTAGAGTGTTGGCAGCCAGGTATGGGGTGGAGAGAGGTAGACTCCGGGAGGGAGGGAGGAGAGGGTCTGTGTGGTGGAGGGAGATAGAGCGAATTAGAGAGGGTGGTGAGCTAGGGGGTAGCTGGTTTGGGGAGCTTGTTTCGAAAAAGGTGGGCGATGGGTCAGAGACTTTTTCTGGACTGATCCCTGGGTGGAAGGGATTCATTTGTGTGAGAGGTTTGCTCGCTTGTTTGATTTGGCGGGGAACAAACTGCGGACGGTGGCTGAGATGTTTTCTCTAGGGTGGGGGACGGATGGGGCGGCGTGGGAGTGGCGGAGGCAGTTGTGGGCATGGGAGGAGGAGATGTTGAGGGAGTGTCAGAGTTTACTTTCTAACCTTTCTTTGCAGGCTCAGTCTTCAGACAGGTGGCAGTGGCAGTCTGACCCTGATGCAGGTTTCACTGTCCGGGGAGCATATCAGCTCTTGACTTCTCAGGCTTTAGTTAGTATGGATGCAGCAGATAAACTCATTTGGCATCCTCATGTTCCGTTGAAAGTCTCCATCTTTGCGTGGCGTTTATTGCGTGACAGGTTACCCACAAAAACAAATCTGGTCACGCGGGGCATTCTATCCCCTGATGTTCACTTGTGCGTTTCTGGTTGTGGGGCGCCTGAGTCGGCTCATCATTTATTTATCTCTTGCAGTACTTTTGGGTCCCTCTGGACACTAGTGTGCTCGTGGATTGACATCACATCGGTGCATTCCACTTCTATCCGTGATCACTTTGTTCAGTTCACATGTTCAGCGGGAGGATCCCGGGCGTGGCGCTCCTTTTTGCAGCTTATTTGGCTTGTATGCGTGTGGGTTATGTGGACTGAAAGAAATCACAGATTATTTCAAGGCTCTACAAGCAGTTCCCATTAGCTGTTAGACAAGATCAAGCTTCTCTCCTTCAGATGGTTGAAGACGACTAATGTTACTTTAGCTTCAAACTATCATAGTTGGTGGTCTTGTCCTTTGACTTGTTTGTGCCTGGTTTGGTTTATGTTTGATACCTTGTATGTGACTTTGTGTAGACATTTATAGTCTATCTCGGTACACCTTGTGCTGGGGAGGCTGTTTTATTAATATATTCCATTTTGGCTTGTTCAAAAAAAAAAAAAGAATGAAACACACAACATTTAACCCACCATGTTAAATATTTATTATTATTATTATTAATTCAAATAAAATGTTAAAAAATACATCGAACTCACAACATTTAACTCACCATGTTAAACATTTATTATTATTATTATTAGTATTTTTTTTAAGAAATTTACTATTATTATTATTATTATTATTATTATATCTCTTATATTCTAAACTTGCTCCCAAATGCTAACCCCAAACCTATTTTTTTCCTCTCTTTTTCATGTGGCCATTATATTAAAAAAAATACAAATTTGTTGGGTATCGAACCCTTATCCCTTTAATTTTTCTTTTGCGGTGACTATATTAATAAGAGTCAGGGACAATCTCTTAAGCATGTTGGGATATATCTTTTGTCGACGGTGTTTCTACATGGTCAATTGTATATTGCAATTTCAAGAGTTATTTGAAGATAATGATTAAAAATATTGATTATCGACGAAGACGGTAAAAATACGAATAAAACTTCTAATGTAGTCTATAAAGAAGTATTTCGTAATATACCATAATTTCTATTGTATGAACATTTATCCAAATTTATTGTCGAACTAATATTTAATGGTACTCGACTTTTTTATATATGTTTTAGTGTTAAAAATTTTATATTTTATTTTTTCATATTACGGTTAATTAGACTCGTGCACCGCACGGGTCGAAGTTCTAGTTATTATTAATAATCGGTCTATTCACTTTTTGAATCATATAATATCATTCATTAATTGTATATCTAAATCGTGAAATCTAATTAATTGTAACTATAAAACATTCGTATACCGTTGCTGGATACAAACTGGAGTTTAAGACTACACTAGTATTCAGACCCGTGTCAAGCATGGGTAAAAATGCATTTTTAGATTTATTGAGTTATAATTTTTTTTTGTAAGTGACTTATAAATAATATATTTTATTTTCAATTAAAAAATTAAAATTTTATTATAAAAAATTAAAATTTTAATTGCTAATGAAAGGTAATAAAAATTAAAATTATATTTTTAGTCATATTTACAATCTTATATATTTTAATAATTAAAATAACACTATGTGATAAAAATTAACTGTTAAATTCATTTATAGTGTCATAAATTTTCTTAGGGAAGATTCCTATAGTTCGTATTTTTCAAATTATAAATGTATTGTTGTTTATATTATTCCCGACCAAAAGAATTATAAAGTTGATGGAAAATAATTTCTCAATGAGATATATGAGGTTTCATAAAACGGCTTTGAGGTGGATATGAATAACAAAAGAAATCGATTGTTGTACTAATATTTAAGCAGAAATACAAATTCCCGTTGAAATTTAAAAGAATAGTCTCCCTATTTATATGACTAAAAATATAAACTCCATAAAAGTTACTATAAAATAAATAGGTATTCTTATTAACATATGAGTAAAAATATATATCTATATCTAAGTAGAAATTATAAAAATAGAGTCTTTTGTATTAATGAATAAGTAGAAATATATGTTCCCGTAAAAATAACAATAAAAATCAGGCTATTAACGTCATAGTTTTCTATCAGATTCAATATAAAACAATCCGATTTTATTTTCTTTGTTGAGAAAATATTGTTAAAGGCACAAACGCCATTGATTATAATTTAGACACAAAATATATAATATATCATTGAAACTTAGTCACTAGATCGTGATATATTGATGTAAAAAATAAAAATGAAACACATGAAATAATGAATAATATTATAGTACGGTTGATACATGTGTATGAATTAAAAGATACATGAGCAACTATTGGCTTGTTTGTTTTGGATTTTTTGAAAATAGATTTTGTAGTGTTAGAAAATTTTGTATAAAAAAAATTTACAAAGAAATTTTTTATAAAAGCTTCAAATAAAAATTTTGTTTGAATAGTTATTCTTAAAATGTTATTTTAGGTACTTCATCATTTTATTGAAAAAAAAATTTGGATATCAAAATTTCAAAAAATCACTTAATTTTTAAGCTATATTTCAAATAGATTTTCACAAAAATCATTTTTAAAATACAATTTTTTTAAAAATTGCAATTTTGACTATGTTTTGAACTTCAATAATATACATTTATGTTATATGATATCAAAATTAGTGTTTCTATTTAAAAAAACGAATACAAAAAAACTTGTAATATCTTAAAAAACGGTTTTGCAAAATTTATTTTCAAAAAAAAAAAAAATTCTATTTTTTTAAAGCTGAAACAAACAAATCCTATATCATCTTAATTGTTGGACTTGTGCTCAACATCCACAATACTATCTATTGAAACTTCTTCACTAATAGTACACCAATCTAAATGATGAGATGAAGGTGGTTGTATTTTGATAAAAAGTAAATTGATTCCAACAAATAGTCATAAACTGGTTCCTTCCAACACAAAAACCTGTAAAATTGGAAGAAAAAAATAATTAACAATTATTTAAGGAAGAAAATGTCTTTAAAAAAAGGTGAAAATTCAGTATTGTACGTAGAATAAGTACATTCAATATTTTTTTAACTAATTAACACAATAATAAGAGAAAGAGTGAGAATAAAACAATAGAAAAAATTAATATTCAAATGATAATAGTTATTTAACAATGCAAAGTAATAGCGTCGGTACATAGAAAGAGGATATCTGCTTGCAAGCCTCTGCAAGTCGATAGAGACATAGATGTATATATAATCATATTTCGTACAATGATTATTTTTTCAATGGTATTTGACTTCCACCATCACATATTTCTTAGGCTATTTATAACTATTTGAATTTTAGGAATAATCTGTAATTAATTAGGGGATCAATTCCTTTAAGGCCGATTAAGCTTTTAATTACGGGTCAAATTATTGCCTACTTTAGAATTTCTATGGTAATAAATTCTGGACCTAAACAAAAATGATCATCTTTTTTTGTTACAAACGAAAATGATAATCTACCAATAAATGTCAAGGAAAAAAATTGTGAAAGACTGATTTGCTTACAATAAATTCTGAAATTCTTATAGGCTATTTAATATTCATAAATATATATTTAAAAGTTGACCAGCGCTTTCAAATTTGTCAGGAGAGGATTCATCAAAAAAAAAATTGAGGGGAGGAGAAATTCATTTAATTCATTTATTGCTAAAACAATATGGAAAAAGAATCACCATGAAAATGTCATGTGTACAACCTCATTTGAAAAAATGCTCTCAAATAATATTTTTATAGATTATATTTGATTACATTAATTACAAAAAACTCAAAAATAACAAAATAACATGATTACATTGATTACAAAAATTATTACATTGATTACCAAAACAATGAGAGAGCATGGGACATATGAGAATGACACGTGGCAAACCTCTTTTAAAAAAAGACTCATAAATAATATTATTATAGATTATTTGATGTAATGAAGAGAATACACAGTTCTTTGATGATGTTAGCACCATGTGCGGATGCGTTAACATCTATGAGGTGTTCGCTAAATGAAGCAATTCAGTTCTTTGATGAATGATGATTGTCTTCCACATATAATGGTTGATATATTGAAAATTCTTATCCCTCGTTTAATTTCAGTGTAATTTTTTTCCAGGCGTTTAGCTCGGTGTAATAAAAATATTAAATTAAAAATCAAAGTATTTTAGAAAAGACCGAACCCGGCCCATTCAACATCGCCAATAGGTTGTGGCGACGATGCAATAGAAGACGACACCGTTGAAGGCCGGAATGGTGAGATAGACTTTGTAGTCGACGAAAATGACCATCGACCAAGCATCTCTAGCTCCAATGTATAATCGGGTTCAACCACTCTCTTCGGAACCGTCTTCCTTCTACGTAGCCGCTTCAAAAAAGGCGAGAAGAAACAACCCTTCGTAGCCACAATCTCGGGTTGGGCAACGGGTCGCTCAAACCGCCATCTTTGAGACCTGACGTTAGGACTTGATCGAAAGGACCGTGTCCGAGGCTCCACAGGAGATAACATGTAGGAGCCGAGTGGCGGTGGCGGCCTGAGCTTCAATGAGGGAGATTCCAACAGGTTGTGATGATGGGGTATAGGGAGTCCGGGTTTGATCTCCCATTTGAATGGAATTGCTCCAGGCTTCTTGAAAGAATCATCATCTTCCATCACAACCATATATAGTTTATTCAATTTGATTATTAGTATTCTAAACGTTCTATATAGTATGTGCATTGCACTTGGAGTATATATTGGTAATATTATAGTGTGACAATGCGAAATCAAAGGCATGGATTAGTATGGATTAGTGGGGAGTCTTGTCTTGGCCCACACTCGTGGAACTTGATATAAGTTGAGTAGCTGACTTTGTTTCTGTTTTGTCACAAGATATTTTTTCCTAATCAAATAAACTTAATGCAATT
The DNA here is from genome assembly GCA_951799995.1 of Trifolium subterraneum. Taxonomy (NCBI): domain Eukaryota; kingdom Viridiplantae; phylum Streptophyta; class Magnoliopsida; order Fabales; family Fabaceae; genus Trifolium; species Trifolium subterraneum. Next base: position 21,587,649 of record OX637462.1, on the reverse strand, counting down.
TATTAATTCAATACATAAGGAATAATTTTAAATTTATGGAAGTTAGTCCGAGCAACGGAATTCGCTTGGCTTCTAACAAACTTAACCTCAAATTTTAGAAAAGACGACATAAAGCTAACAATATCATGAACAATTGAAAAAAACTCAGAGTTGCCTCTACACTTCATGAGAAAAGTATCAATTAACACATTCGAGTCACTTTCAAATTGAACTCGATACAATCATCTATATCTAACTTCTTTCAAAGCTAATAATAAAGCCCATATAAGTTCATATTATTAAAATAGACATTTTTACAACAATCCTTTTCACAAAATTATAGCGTTATTTTACTAATTTTAATTAGTGTTTATTTTTAGTCCATAAGTATAATTCAGTCAGTTAGGATATCACATTTTCATTTGCATTTATAAGTTACTCCAAGTAACATTTGAGTTTATAGCTTAACGTTCTTCTATACATTTTACTCGTATTATCTAATCAATTAAAAAAATTAAATATTAATTAAAATTATATTTTTATATCATTTCATATTTATCATTTAATTGAAACCTTAATTTTTCTAAAAATTACAATTCAATCCAGCCAGCTATTGTTATAAACTCATTTGTTATTCAACAATCGCTATTTTTACTATACAAATGTGTATTGAGCGATGTTATTTACTAGTATTAGAAATTTGAAAAGCGCCATACTAACTAATTAGTGTTTTGAGACACTAGCTAAAAAAATCCAAAAAGAAAATGTAAATTACACAAATTCTGAAACTATTTTACTATATCAAGTTCGTTAATTAGTGTATTTTTGTTGTTGTCAAGTAGTGTAGTGGCTAGAAAATCCACCTTAAATGATGAATAAATAGAGTTTTCCGAGTTCAAACTGGAATTCATACACATATAGTGTGATATTTCTACCAACTGAGTTAAAGCTCACGATAATTATTAATTAGTGTATTTATTACCCCAGAAAAATTAGTTAACATTTTCCATTAGAAAATACGCCACATACTAGTATCATGTGACTAGCCTTTATATTTTTAGACTTTTATGTCGATCAAATTTTAATATTCAAATGTCCATTGAGAATTTAGTATGGACGGACCTACTCTTAGCTACATTCTAGTGAGGATTTGAATGAAATAAATAACATAAGACTAAGGGTTCTGGTTAAAACAGTTTTGCTTTTTAGTTTTTAAAATGTGTTTTATAAATTAGTTTCTGAAAATAGTTTTTAAAAACAGTTTTTGAAAAGAGGGTTTCTAAATATGTTTTTTCTTTTTAACTTTTGAAAACTAAAAAAAAATATTTGGAAATTGGTTCAAATAAGCCCTAAGTGACCTCTCCGACATCAATGGACTTAATTTCCATTATTTCTAGGTATTCATTTTTGTCTCTACTCATCTCAAGAGTCCCCACTCAATACAACAACCATTCAACATTCAAACTTATGCATGATTTTCGCTCTACCACCCTCAAATCAATTGCCAATACTGTCCTCAAAATTTCAATTTGTTATAATTAAATGGGTGCATAAAATGATCATCTTAACTACTTGTTATTATGAGTCTAGTTTGTTTACTATTTGAGGATCAATTACTCATGAGTCATATAAGAGAAATGTTAAACGGCGTTTCCGAGGCAGAGACTGGTTAGTTAAACATATTAGTAATAAGAAAATTTTATAACTTGTGTATTCTATACCTTAGACCAAGTGCAATGGGGAAAAAAATTGGTGTTGAATGGGTGTTGAATGTGTTTTTAGTAGTGTAATGGTGGTGTTGAAGATGATGTGGAAGAGGGAAGTGATGAATGAATTCAATAGGTTGAATCTGCAGCAATGGGGACACGTGGCGCTCTCCAATTTGGCCAAATCTGGCGCGTGTGCCACACGCGCCGCGTGAACGGCAGGAGGTGCGGAGAGAGAAGAAGCTTTTGGATAAAGGCAGCCACGTGGCTGCCTGTGATTGGTCCTGCGGATTTTTTTGATTTTTATCCTTTAAACTCAATTATCTCATTGAAAATTATTTTTTTATTTTTTTATTTTTTTACCAAAATTCGTGATTTTTTTTCCTCTATAAATAGAGACTTGGTTCATTTCATTTGGACATAGAAAAAAAAAAACGCATTTTTTCACTATCTTAATCTTTTTATTAGTGTTAATCTTAAAGTTTTAGTCTTTTTTTTAAGTGAAATGGATCCCAATAATCCTTTGAACACCCAAAATTCTTCTAATTATCCCGATAATTATCATAATCCCAACAATTATCCAAATCCCAACAACTACCAAAATCATCAAAATCCCAACAATTATCCAAATCAATTTTCCAACCAACATCCTCAAAACACATCTAATTTTGGTTTTCCACCAAATTCCAACCAATATCCTCAAAATTTTCATCCATATTATGGATCCATGAGGAGAAATCCATATCAACCACCCATGTTTAATGGTTATATGCCAATGGTTAATGAAAATTTTCCAAGTAGCGGTGCTCATGAATTTCCCGAATTTTCAACACAACTAACTATTGGTGCCATGACAGCTGCTAATGAAGTCATTCCAAGTTCAGATGATTCAACTCCTAAGACCAAGAAAAACCATCAACCAGCATGGAACACTGCACAAAATTTGGTTTTAATTAGTGGTTGGATTAAATTTGGAACAAACAGTATTGTCGGGAGAAACCAGAGAGCCGAAACATATTGGGGTAAAATTGCTGAGTATTGTAATGAGCACTGCTCATTCGATCCTCCGCGTGATATGATTTCATGCCGAAACCATTTTAATTACATGAACAAAATACTGAATAAATGGATTGGCGCTTATGATGGAGCTAAGCGTATGCAAGCAAGCGGTTGGTCGGATAATGATGTGTTGGCAAAAGCTCAGGAACTATATGCATGTGGGAAAAATGTTCAATTCACTTTGATGGAAGAATGGCAAGCTGTCCGTGATGAACCACGTTTTAGAAGTCAAGCAGAAGGAAATGTTGGCTCGGGAAGTAGTGGATCTAAGAGATCTCGTGACAGTGATGCAAACTCTGTAGGATCCAGCGCTCGCCCTATAGGTAGGGATGCAGCCAAAAAGAAGGGAAAAAAGAAAGCTTCCACATCCACAGAGGTGGTGGACAAAGAATGGGATAATTACATCAAAATCAAGGAGAAAGAGAGTGAACAATTGTCAATGTTACTTTCCAATCAACAAATGTTACTTTCCAATCAACAAGAGACAAACAAAATTAAGAAAATGGAAATGTATATGAAGTTAAGTTATGATGAGAATCTGGATGACGTGAAGAAAGCCATGATGGAGATGTTGGCCAAAGAACTGTTTCCATAATTAATTTTAATCAATGTAGTGTTTGCTTCATTATTGTAATATGTCAGTGTAATGTAATGTCTTTGCTTTCATTATTGTAAAATATGTCAGTGTAATGTCTTTGCTTTCATTATTGTGATATGTCAGTGTCTTTGCTTTAATTATTGTGTCCAAATTAACTCTATACAATAATTATTTGAAATCCGTCACCCACCCAAGCCTTATCTGTCACCCACCCAAGCCTTATCTGATAATTAACTCTATACAATAATTATTTGAAATTCGTCACCCACCCAAGCCTTATCTGTCACCCACCCAAGCCTTATCTGATAATTAACTCTATACAATAATTATTTGAAATCCATCAGTGGATAAAATTGAATCTATATATATGGACTCATTCATTTATGTATCAATATCCAAAATCTCATTCAATATTCCTCCAATATCCTAAATCTCATCCAATATACTTCCAATATCACAATGGATCCATCAACCGGTGAGTTTGATCTCGCTAAGTACATGCAAAATCGTGAAGTTGAAGAAACTTATGTACTCAAACGATTTAGAGAGCGTAGAAAAAAAATATTGGAAGATAGTGCACCTCGCACTAGAAAATATCTAAATAGAGATCATGCAGCGGCAAACCAAAGACTAATTGACGACTACTTTGCCAATGAGCCTACATATGACGATGCAATGTTCCGTCGTCGGTACCGCATGCAAAAACATGTTTTCCTTCGAATCGTTGGGGACCTTTCAAGTAGTGATAACTACTTCACCCAGCGAGTTGATGCAACCAACAAAGAAGGTATATCACCCTTAGCAAAATGTACCACAGCAATGCGAATGTTAGCATATGGTGTGGCAGCAGATGCAGTTGATGAGTACATCAAAATAGGAGGTAGTACAGCATTGCAGTGCTTACGTAGATTCTGTAATGGAATCATAAGATTGTATGAGCAAGTATATCTGAGAGCACCAACCCAAGATGACCTGCAAAGAATACTACATGTTAGTGAAATGCGGGGGTTTCCAGGGATGATTGGGAGTATTGACTGCATGCACTGGGAATGGAAATATTGTCCTAAAGCATGGGAAGGTCAATTTACTAGGGGGGATAAGGGAACCACCTCAGTTATTCTTGAAGCCGTTGCAACTCATGATCTATGGATCTGGCATGCCTTTTTTGGATGTCCGGGAACATTGAACGACATAAACGTTCTAGATCGTTCACCAGTTTTTGATGATGTGGAACAGGGAAAGACTCCAAGTGTGAATTTCTACGTGAATCAACGTCCCTATGATATGACATACTATCTAGCTGATGGTATTTACCCTTCTTATCCAACTTTCGTCAAATCAATTAGACTTCCTCAAAGTGAACCCGATAAGTTATTTGCTCAACATCAGGAGGGATGTCGGAAGGACATCGAACGTGCATTTGGAGTGCTTCAAGCTCGATTTAAAATCATCCGTGAACCAGCTCGCTTGTGGGACATAGCCGATCTGAGTATCATCATGAGGTCTTGCATCATATTACATAATATGATTGTTGAGGATGAACGAGATTCATATGCTCAACGTTGGACCGATTTTGAGCAGTATGGGGAAAGTGGATCTAGTGCACCGCAACCATTTTCAACCAAGGTATTACCCGCTTTTGCAAATCATGTGCGTGCTAGATCCGAGCTTCGTGATAAAAAAGGTCATAACGAATTGCAAGCAGATCTAGTGAAGCACATTTGGACAAAGTTTGGAATGGGACGTGGCTGAAGATGATTTGTATCGTATTTCTTACGTTGCTTGTGTGTTATATTGCATTTTAAATTATTTGTATCGTTTTAACTACGTTTCTTGTGTGTCGTATTTTAAATTAAGTTAAGATGATTGTATTGTATCAATTATTGAAATAAATTTTGTTTTTATTAAAATTGTCATCGGGAGTTTAATTTAATTTTAATCGATTATTTGTATCGTATAATTTTAATTTAATTTTAATCGATAATTATAATTTTATTTAATCATAAAAATTTAAATTTAAATTTAAATAAGAATATGAAATAGAAAGTGGTGGGGTAGAGAAAGTGGTGGGGTAGAGTGTTGAATGAAAAAACTATTGGAGAGGGTAAAAGTTGAATGTGGTGTTGAATGATTATGTGGATGAAAGAGAAAATGATGTGGAGTGAAAAAGTGGGTGTTGAAGGGTGTTGAATGTTGGTGACCATTGTACATAGTCTTAAAAAGTAAAAAGTTATATTTTTATCTTTAATGTCTTTTTTTAATATGTTTAATAAGTGTCCCAGAGACACGGTTTAACATGACTCATAACAATATTGTCAAGTACGATCAGCGTTAATTAAATCATTTTATATTCATGTGGTAAAAGTGCTGCTGCCTGATACTTATCATTTTGACTAATTACAGCTTCCTAAGCATAATAATCTTCAGCGTGCTTATTAATTCCTCAGTTCTGACCCTACAATAACTTAAAAGTTTGCTTATTAGTTTCACAAACAGTTCACACATACATTGAGTTTGCATTATTGAAAAGGACAGTAACAAGGTAAATTCAAACAGAAGCATCATATGAATCAAGCAATATTATGAATTATACTGTACTTGTTAGGACTTTTTGATTGGATAATGGTAAAATATGCATAAATAATTCCTTCACATTACACTTGCATGCTACACAATTGCACTGCATCTTACTCTCTTACAAGAGCATATGATCAAAAGAGAAGAATTCCACTACCAAAATGTGTAGCATCGACGAGCAAGATTGATCGCGCCGGAAATTTTCAATTACTTTCAGAAGAAAATAACAGTAGATAAAAACAGAACCAGAACACACATGATTAATCTAACTATCAAAACCTGCAACTGCCACCAACAGCAAACACAAAATTATTCTGATGCTGACTCATTAACAAATCAGGCATCAAACCCTAAACCCTGATCCAGCAGCTCAACTCCATATAGTATCCATCTTCTATCAATATTTGATTCTTCTTTTGCTAGAGCATCGACAATATTGTTTGCCTCTCTATTGATACGATTCAAATAAGCAAAAGAAGTTTAAATGTCATCAAACCTTTGAATTACAATACACAAAAGTTTTATTACGAATTTTTTGGTAGTGGTTTTATCACAAATATTTGAATCATAATAGTTAATCTTCATAAGCAAAAGAAGTTTATATTATGATTCAGATATTTTAAAAGTAATTTGGAAGACTGTTTTACATATAAAAACACTATTCGAATTTATAAAATAAAATGTAAGAGTTTATTGCAACTAAAGGGTTTTTTTCTTCAAAATTTATCAACTTCACTTTTAGGTGCACAATGCCTTCAAGTCCATTTACCGCGAATTACGTAGAAACTGGACACTGGAAGGAGAAAGTTTGTGATCCTGTTCACACTGACAAAGTAAACAACATAAGAATACAAGTATAACTCTCACCAAAGTTTCATATTACAAGCTACTTAGAGAATGATAAATTTTAAGCTTCCTTTGAAGAAACCACGGCGCCACGAAGTTCAACTTCTGCCTCTGCTACATTAATTGCATCCATCACTTCAAGTTTGCCTCTAGTCAGAGCTTCATCCATTGGAGTCCTCTCATGACTGTTTAAAACACTAACATTAGCTCCAGCCATGATTAATTTCTTCACAACCTCAACATGTCCATTGAGGCACGCCCAATGAAGAGGTGTATTCTTTTCCTCGTTTTCTGAATTAAGACTCGCTCCTCTACTGATTAAATACTCCACAATATCAATATGTCCATTTGCTGCAGCCATATGAAGAGCTGTTCTACCTTGATCATCCTTGGAATCAATAGGAACACCATTGGATGTTAAGCTCGCAACATCATCCATGTCATTATATCTTGCTGCCTCAAGCAAGGCTTCGATGTCCTCCATCGTCGTTTCAGGTGGACTCTGCAATTTAATGTTCTCTTCCACCGCTCCCATTTTATGTTATTACCTCACCTCAGTCACTCTTCAGATTAGACAAGAGAAAACAAGAAACCTGCAACTAAAGATCAAGACAATTCATTAAGAAAAAAGCTTCAACAAAAAATAAAAACATTAACCGCAATATAAAATTTATAAATTACATTAATACAACTCTTTTTCAATCATTATTGTGATCCCTACCACTCATTTATTCTGAAGAAGTAACAACAAAACAAAGTCTCTCTGGTCTTGAACACATAAAAGAGCTTCAAAGGCAAAGTTCATATCTCGAATGAATTTTTCTCTTTCAATTTCAACATATTCAGTAGAAAAAAGTGACTGATATCAAATTTTAATTGCTCTTCAATATGGACCCAAAAAACAGAGGTCCATTGGTGGACCTATGTAAAAAACCTGCTACAGCCGATACCTTTGATTTAGTTAATAATAATTTGTTTTTAAGAAATTAATAATTTTATTAGAATGTTTTCACACTAACTACTCTAAGACCTTAACTTTACTCTTTTTTCTCAGTGTCTCTTTCGCTCTCTTCAATGGTCATACCTCTTATTAGGTTCCATGGCAGATGTGTTATATACAAACACAACAGTGATGAAAACTGAAGAGGGTTCAAATCCAGTATCAATAGAATATTTATGCAGAATTTCATACAAAAAATGCAGAAAATATTCGAAAATTATTTCCTTTGTATGATTCAACCAAAACTCGCCGGAGAGGACATGCTGTTAGCCAAATGTTTCGTCCGACTTTATTGATCTGGCGGCAAATCAGCACAGTGAGGGTAGATAAACCACCAGTCCACCACAACAGCATGATTAAAAAGATCGAATCTAAAAAATGAAAAAGATGTAAAATCAAGTATGCTAGGGATCTTTAGATTTAGACTCATTCTCCTTCTACACTACAGATTCTCACATGTGGGAATTAATTGTAAATCTACGCATGTACTCTAGAGCTAATCTTGTAGGCAGTGTCAGAAACAAGGGTGATAGGTTTTTGCACAAGTTTGCAATGAAGAATCCAACAAAACAACTAATTAAACAGAGGTAACTGATTGTATTAGGTATTTGCACAGGTCTACCGGTGGACCTTTATTTTTTAGGCCCATATTAGGGGCTTCCCTTCAATATAGTAGAAATATCGAGTAACTAATTACTGCTCAATATCATCAGAGACTAACAATGATTGTTTCAATCGTTTCATAAATTTGCATGTAATGCACATCGAAAATTATAAATAGAGTGAAATACATTAAAAAAAAAATGGAAGAAGAATGAAGGGAGCAGCGAAAACCTGCTTAGCAATTCGACGGAAGTAGAGGAAGGCAAGTTGGGGGCCGGTGAGTTGCAATGTAGAAGAAGGTTAGGGTTTGAATCTCAAAATTTCATCTTTTGAAAGAGGAAAGAGAAATTAAATTGCAGAAAGAGAATTGAAGAACCAGTTGTAGTATCAAATTTGTGATACGGGCTTAATGGGCTGGTTTCAATTTTTTTGAAAATCATTTGGGCTATTAAAATTTGGAATGGTTTGGTTATTGGTGTGGTTAGTGAAAAAATTTCTTTAAGCCCTTCGGTTTCTCCCAGGCCCCCCAAAATTCCGTTTTTAGCTTTAAAATTCAGTTAGGAATCTACTTTCCGAACTTGGTGGAGGTTCGGAACCTAGTTTCCAAACCCATTTTACATTGAAAATATTACGATTTTAGATTCCAAAATCTAAATCTTTCAAAGAATCTACTATCTGTAATTTCACTATTTAAGTTGACTTTCAAATATGTACATATACAACTTTGTAAATCAAAGTTGAGGTTTTTCTTGTTTGACTCAACTTTGAAAAAGATGATTCTTGTAGAATTCAGACTCTATTATGGAATAAGGCCATATTCCTGTTTCTAGTGAGCTATCTAAGAGAGGGAAAGTATTAATCGCATTTTTACATGATTCTAAACTCAACCTAATACTGTTTAGATATTGCTTATGTTATTGATGGGCTTTGGTATAATAGGAACAAGAAGGATTTTATATTATTAGAAAGGCGCATGCATGATTGTGCTAATGAATGAATGAATATAAGCAAATTGCAAAACTCAATAATTAGAGTAAATAATCAATTTAGTCCCTAAACTATCACTCTCACCAATCTACTAGCACGATTTGGAACACAACTCCTCAAACCAGGGAAACAAAGTGCATAAAAATGTGGGTATAAATATATAAGCAAAATTGAAAGCAAACAAGATGGGGAAGAAGTTCTTCCGAAGAACCAAAGTAAATCAACAATGAAAACATAAGAAGGATACGTGTAACAACAAATTGGAAACAAACCTGGGTTGGTTTTAGCAGCGACGAGAGGTTTTAGCTGTGAGCAAAACGGCCGTTGTCGGAGAGAAGAGCGGTTGGCGGTGAGGATTTGGAGGGTCGGCCGTTAGGGTTTTAGAAAGTAGAGCATTATGCCTTTTGCAGTTTTCTTTTTTCCTTTTTCTTTACACTACACTTTTCTTTTGGTTTTTTTTTTTTTAAGAAAAAAAAAAAGTGAGTAATGACAAAACTTACGTGCATTGTTTATTGTTCCACTTACAAAGAGTTGGTTTGTGTAGCATGCTAGAGGTCCTGGGTTCGATCATCAGCTTCCTTAGAAACAAAAAAAAAATAATTAATATAGAGATCTAATTTTTGTAATTTATAAGAGGATCTATATTTCTACTTATATATAGATATGAACGCCTATTGTTTTGTAATTTTAACGCGACCTTTATTTCTTTTCTTTTTTGGTTTTCACCACCAGTTTAATCTGATTCGGAGGTCAGTTCTGGCATCAAGTGGTTCCAGCCCCCTCCCGATCGTAGTTGCGGGGATCGAACTGTGGTCCTCCCTACTAAATTTAGCGTCAATCACCATATCAATTTGATTATAATTTTATAGTAATTTCTACGAGGATCTATATTTATACTCATATATTAATACGTGAATCTAATTTTGTAATTTATATGAGGATGTATATTTTTATTCATATATTAATACATGGGTCTCTTTTTTTACAGGCAATGAGAATCTATATTTCTACTTATGTTCATGTCTTCTTTTTTTTAATAGCTTGATACAACTCATGCAAGCCTGTACACACACTCCTCTTTGACAAATCCTGAAGGACAATTTGAGAACGTTCTAGTAGTTTTACTCTTTTAATATTGCTCATAATTTTTTCTATCATATTAGCACAAAAGTATTCTTACTTTACTCTATAGGTATCATTAATCAGACAAAAAAATTTTACAATGACAAATAATTTTATAACGGGACTAATTTCATATTATATAATACTCGCCCTATGATAAAAAATATTGCGGCAACGCTGCTATGCTACATACTCGTGCGTAGGCACGGTATTTTGCTAGTTCTTTATTATAATTCATAGATACTCATACAACTCATCTTCTACAAATGGTTTTTAGGTAAAAACCCTACAAGCTCTTGTTCTTTTTATGAGTGGGATTTGCACCATCTCCTATGTTGGGTCCAATAAGGGGTGGTTGGGCTATTTTATCTGATTCATTCGGAGCCCCATGTGAGAGATCTTTGTCGGGGTGTTTTTTTGTCGTCGTCCACATATTCTCTCTTATCCTCCATTCTTCTATGGGAATTTTTGTGGTGGCTCGATGACAGTGTGGTACTGTTGTTGTTTTCTTTTGTATTTCTCTAATGTGTTTTTCTGGTTTTCCCTCCCTGTACTAAAATCTTGTATATAAGAAGAAGGACTATCAGAACCCAAACTAGTCTAATCTAATCTACTTATAAATCTCACAATAGTGATTCTTAGTTTAAATAGAAAAAGTTCTCATACTAATGTTTATCCTAATAGTACATATAGAAAGTAAACTAAAACATGTACCAAAAAAGTCATCCTAAAATCAACACAGTTGTAAAGAAAAATTCGAATGCATCAAAGATAATAAATCAATGACAGCAACAACTTCAAACAAAAGCTTTATAAATTATAACTATATAATAAAAGAAAATCATCAACCTCTTTAAATGAACAATTTGAAAATAAAAGAAAAACTAAACTAAACTAAAGTTAAAACAAAAACATCTAAGCTAATTAAGCCCATTTAGCTATAAGAGACATACAACCAGCTCCTAGTAGAAGAGATAGATTGCATCCTAATCTAAGCCTACAACTCTTTTGCATTCTTGGATTCATAAAATCAGCTGCAAGAAGATCAACAAGTGCCATATAGATTAAAATTCCAGCTGAAGCTGCATTGAAGACTCCTTCAACAATAAGTGCAGTTGGACTGTTCTCATCATAAACACTACTTATTGCTAAACCAATTCCAATACCAATTGGAGTTGTCAAAGCAAAGGATAATCCCCTTATTGTAATTGATAGATTCTTGAAATTTGCCTGCAATAATTCAACTTCCAATAAGTCAACAAACAATATACTAACGGCTAATATTAGGAGTGTCCGTGCAATTACCTGAGTTATACAACTTCCAAGTCCCATGCCTTCAAAGAATTGATGAAAAGTCAATGCAGCTACGAGTGGCCTTATGGTTTTTGGACTGTCTGAAGCACCAAGAGAAATTCCAATAATAATAGAGTGAACAATAATTCCCATCTCCAACACCTGTAAAAATGAAATTAAAATAATCCATCACATTTATCGATCAATCAAGGGATATAAATTATTTTACATATGTTATAGTAAAAATAAATAAAGATTGAAGAGTCACGATCAAATGACACCAACTACCTCTGATATGACTCTATGACGTAGAAGTTCTAATGATGGATCGGAAGAAGAAACACGGCCATGTGCATGACCATGTGATGCATGAGTATGAACATGAACATCTACATGTCCATGATGCTGATCTCCAGCTTCCTTCTCCACGTCGGAGGTCGCCGCCACATGTGTTGATGATGATGCCTTTTTAGAATATTGATTCTGAAAATAAGCGGTGGCGTAAGTTTCAACCATAAGAGTCCCCATAGCGGTACACATAGCCACAAAACCGGTAAACGGAAAATCACCCCAAGAATGTTGATTTAAACAAGGCGAAGTAAGATTCTCAAAAGCATCAGGAAGAACATGAATGAAACCGGTAGATAATATCACACCGGCCGCAAAGGCTTTGATGATAAAGAATATATTTTTTTCAGGGCTTAATGCCGGTATCACTTTGCCAATAAGAGGGATGAAAACACCAATTGCACTCGCAACTAGTATCGAAACCAAAGCTGCTAGTTTATAAACTAGGGCTTTGGCTTTGTTTCTATCTTCATCTTCCTTATCACATGTGCATTCGGCAGCTATTAGTGTTGTTGGGATTATTAGGAGGATCAAAATAGAAAATAGAAATTGATTGATACTTGTTTTGAACCCCATTTGATAAAGATGAATGAATTTAGGTTATGTGAGTTTGTAGTTTTAGGTTATGTGAGTTGTAGATAATCACGTAATGGCGGCAACATGATGAATTTCGTTTCCCTTATATCGTTATATGTGTTCATGCTGTAATTAGAATGTCGACATATATTGATGTAATTACTAATTAGTAAATAATTTTGAAGTGTTGAAATATTGAAAGTCAATCAGTCATTTAGAGTGTAGAAACTTATTTCAAAATGGCGACATATATTTCTTCAAAAAAAAAAAAAGTGACATATATGTGCATTAAAAAAAAGACTAGCGCGTGAAGGAAGGGATGAGAGTTTGTAGTTCCTATTTTGTTGGAAACACCTCCCTCAAGAGTTAATGTACTTTGACTGAATCGTTAAATCAACACCTAACACAAACAAACAAAAACATAATATATCTTTAGAAGGAAAAAAAAAAACAGCAAAAGGAAAAAGGGAAACTCAGGGTCTCGATTGTTTGAAACAATTTTGCTTTTTAGTTTTTGAAAATAGTTTTTAAAAAGTTAAACACATATAACCTGTTTTTGTTTTTTAGTTTTTAAAACTATAAAATGAGAAACAGTTTTTAAAAACAGTTTTTGAAAAGAGAGCTTCCAAACATGTTTTTTCTTTTTTAACTTTTGAAAACTAAAAAATAGTATTTGGAAACTGTTTCAAACAAGCCCACATATTCTCTAATTTGGGTTGCAAGAATCATGGCGCTACCGTCAGACAAAGTAACACCAGTGTGGATGTTAGATTAACAATTTGGCGAGGATAAAGAGGAACAAAGGAGATGGGACACGGAGGATCTAAAGCGACACACGGTGGTTGTAAGGGGAAAACTATATTTACTTTTCGTTAAATGTTTCTTTTGAAAAATGAATTGGTCCATATTATTTGTTCCGTATTTTTTTTTTGTACAATATTTGTTCCGTATTTTATTGTTATTATTATTATTGAATTCAGACTTTGGGAATTTTCATTGTTGTTTCAAATTTACATGTTTATTTTCGATGTTTTTATTTACATTTTAAATGAATATCTGACGTCTTCTTCTCCATGGGATCTTGGAACATTGGTTTGTTGTTGCTTCAGATGCTCCACATACTCCCCAACACAACTAAAAGAGCTTGGATTTCCAAGATATTTCGAGCTAATCTATCCTAACTAGCATTTCCCTAATTCGATAAAGTGATACCATCAACAATTGAGTCACCAAATGGTCACCATGCAGATCTAAGGGTAAAAAAACTATATTTTGTTTTTTAAATTGGTCATTTATATTCTAAAATGTTAACATACAATTGACCTTTTCTAAAATTTTAATTACGTTCCCTTAATAAAATGAACACACTTCATTATGTTATCGTCAAAAAAAAAAAATAGAAATTCATATAATGAGACGTAACATTAACTTGTTTTTTTTTACTAAATGATGTTTATAGCATTTAATTCATGATCAAATAAATGAATACATGTTGTACATTAATAAACATATTGGAGCAGGCTATAGCTATGAATGCCCACATTTGCGTGTCTCATTTTAAAACACAAGTTTTCAAAATTGGCATAAAAAACATGTTAAAGTCCTAAAGCATCACCAAACACTGTAACATCATTTCCATCGGTATAGAAGCAATAAACCACGCATTCTAAATCAACAACAAAATCTACCATTTTATATGTAACTCTTGAACCTAATTGAGATTGTGAAGACATCCCAAAACTTCTCATACATCACACTAATGCATAAATTTGGACAAATTTTAGTCCAAGTTCATTCATTCGTTTCCGTAATTTTCTTTTCTCCCACTTTCTTTCCAAACAACTAAAAAAAATTGCTGATAATTTTTTATCAAAAAAGATTGTAATTAATTTTGCAAGTCCTAATATCATTTTATCGTTTTTCTCTTCTCTAAAAATACCGAGAAGAAACCAGATAGCATCCCATGAATCCAACGAATTCCATGCATGCATACATCAAAAAGGAAATATAAATTATAGAACTTGTAAAACTGTTACCGTCAAAAATTAAGCTACCACAATCAAGCATATAAGTTTCAACGTTGATAAAATCACAAATATCTTAAACTTCACTATAGCAGAAAGTAGGAAAGAAACGAAACTCTACCAAGAAGTCATGACAAAACCATAGCCTTTCAATGGAAAATGGAAACTAGTTTTTCACTTAAAGCACTTGGCATCCAAAAGAGCCTCACCCTCAAATGGTTCAGCATCTTCAATCATCTGACTGGCACGTTCTTTTTGAGCTTCGTCAGAGATGTCAACCTTGGTCCACTCATACAGCTCCATATCATAGCATTCATCCATGACAAACTTTGGAATCTCTTGTCCACGGAAAAGCCACAATCCCTTCACCTTAAATGGAGGCTCTGATCCAATCACAAGCATCTTTCCAAATGCATACTTGCGAGCAAGATCCATCCTCTGAAGAAATCCTCCAACCTTGTTCAGTGTCACGAAAGAAACAGTGTTCTCATCGTTGTATTTGTAGTCACAGAACCAGAGAGAATATCCCTCTGGATCATACATGTCCCAGAATCCTGCAAGTCAAACAGAGGAAATTTAGATTGACAAGATCTCTAACCTCACATCTATAGATTTTGACATTCTTTGCTACAATATATTTATATATTCTTTGCTATAAAAAACGAGTTTCGAAAAACGATGCAATATTAGTATAATCCAAAAGGATGTAAGCAAAGATCATAATCCTAGAAGTTACACAACTTGAAAAATATATAAACTACGGGAGCATAAATAAACAATACCTTTGACTGCAACCTCGCGGAAGTTAGTCTTAGTGTTAGAGTAGAGTCTTTTCCAGTCATCCAAAACCATCTTGCTTGGAGGAAGAAGATCAAGAGGATTCTTGGGTTTGGGCTTGGGTGCCTCCTCTTCAGCTTCTTCTTTGGGCTTTTCGGGCTCTGCTTTAGCTGCTTTCTTTGGTTCTTCTTTAGTTTTGGGCTTTGATTCCTTAGGCTGGGCAGGCTTCTTTGCAGATTGAATAGGTGGCATAGCTTCAGTCTGCTTAACCTGGCCAAATATCTTTCGGAAATTTGGCTGGTTGACCAAGGTCCAGAAGTATCTCTCAACATGAGGAAACTCCGAGGTGAAACTCTTGACCAAGAGTTTAGCAAAACCCAAATACAAGTTGGCTGTTGTAATGATGTCAGCAAGGGTAACAGATTCCCCAACCAGGTAAGTATTGTGGGCAAGGTGAGTGTTCAAAGCCTCAAATGATCTCTTCAATGCTGAAAGTGCAGCCTCCTCTGCCTTCATTCAGATACCAAATTCAAGAATATGAAAATTTTCAGTAAAAGCAGAAGTTAACAAGTATTTTACAAACCAATTAAGATAGAAAACAGTGTACCGATTAAGATGTTAATAACTTAACCAAACCAATTGATTTCAGAAAATGCCTATCATTACTTTTGAATAGTTGCCAGCAACTCAAATAACCTTATATCAATTGCTATTAATTAATACTCAGATTAGAAACTTCAAAACAAATTATCAAAGGACATTAATATTGGGAAAAAATGAAAATTGCACACAACTTACTGGAGGAAGGTAGGGAGCATATCCAAGTCTTGGCAGTAACAGCTTCATAAGATTGGCATCAATCTCCAAAGACGAAAAATCAATCCATTGCTCAACGTGGGCCTGAAACAGCAAAATAAGAAGAGAATGAAACACGAGACCATTTCCAAATCACATACATTAATAGTCCAACACATGCACGAATCATACCTGATCAATTGGAGATGATCCGAACAAATTGTTTTCACCCAATCGGGCAACTGCAGCAAAACCAAAGAAAAGTAAATCACAACATGACAACAACGAATAAATAATAAATGTACATAAACAGACATGCATAAAAACTAAGCATACCGTAGCGAGCAATTGCATTGCTCTCAAAGATCGGGCCATCGGGGGTTTCCAAGACAGGAACCTAGGAAAGTTAATAAAAATAATTTAGTAAAATTGATGATTATATATTATATGGGAGAAAAGTGAATAAATAATAATAACACCTTTCCAATAGGGTTCATCTTGAGAAATTGAGGGGTTTTGTTGGAAACACCCATCTGAAAATCTGGAACCAATTGAACTTTAACACCGACATATTCAGCAGCAATCAAAGTCTTGTAAGCATTTTTGTTTTCCTTGGTAGCGTGAAGGATCTACACAAAATTGCAATCAGAAATGAATAATAATCAAGTAATTGGAATGAAGCAATTATTTATTATTGAAGGAAAAGAAATTAACTGACCAGAGCCATGGTTGGTTTTGGAGATCTGATGAGAAAAAGCAAACAACAAAAATCTGAGTTTAGATGTATGGTGCTGAATTGTAGTATATGATTAATTAATAAATTGAAAAGAAAAAAAAAATGGATGAAAAAGAAGAAAACGGCACACTTACTTAGATTAACGGAATGAGAGTTGAGTTGAGAAGAGAATGAGTCGGACTCTTCTCTCAATTCCTGAATGAATGAATGTGTCTGCGCAGTCGATACTCACTCAAAACCCTAAAACGGGTCGCCCACTCACAAACAAATCCGTTTTCTATTTTTTTTTTTCTTTCTTAGGAATTTATTATTATTATTATTATTTATTTATTTATTTGAAGCAATTTTATTATTATTATTATTATTATTTATTTTATTTTTTTGGTCAAGTTATTATTATTACTATTATTTATTTTATTTTTTTGGTCAAGTTTTATTATTATTACTATTATTTATTTTTATTTTCCGTCAAACATGTTAGGATTTTAATGTGAATAAGTGAGTGTACAGTATTATGTAGATATTTGAATCATCTAAAATGAGTAAAATATAAAGTGAGGAAATCAAAAGTTTGTGAATTGTAATAACCTTATGATTTTTACTCTATTATTATTATTAATATATTATTATTATTATTATAAATCAACTCAAAAAGCATCCATTGCTTATTTCACTTAATATTTGATGAAACATTTTAAAAATATTTTTACACTACTACAAAATATCTTATGATATTATCAAAAAAAGAAAAGAAAATGTCTTATGATGAAATTTGCACTACAAAAAATATGTTATATAGCCTTGACGCTAGGCCAAGACCATTGATGGTGTATCAACGCCATCAGTGGTTGTCGGAAAACAACTAAGGAGCTTTGATGGATAGTAAATGTCATTAATTTTGATGTCAGGTGTTACGATACGCGGGGTATGTCATGCGATCTTGGGCTGCTCCGCAATTGGGTTGTGCTCGACGGTTAGAGAGGAGGATTTCCTCAGCTATTGGGCCTAACACCCAGTCCAGAACAGAGCCCCCCAAGTTATCATGCTCGAGCACGAGCATGATGACTTGAAGTTTGTCACGACAGGAAATGTCGAGTTGCCGAACATCCGCGCTTTGAGAGATATGCCTTTGTCAAGCTTGATGAGCAGTAAACATTCATCATTCTAATGTCAAACATTACGATACGCGAGGTATGACATTTGTTGACCGGGGTTGTGCTCGACGATCAGATAGGAGGATTTCCTTAGCTATTGGGCCTAAGACCTAGTCCAAAACAATGATAATAATATGAATAAAATTCCTTTGAAGAACATTGACGGCGAGAGAGAAGGGTACGAAATTGACGACGTTAGTTGTAACTTTCTCAGGTTATCGTTATTAACTTAGAACAAGTGTTGTTTGGTTGATTTGGTTGAGAAGAGATTGTTTCATAGAATGGAAGATGAGATTATATTTTAATGGAGAAAATGTAATTTTAATTAAAAATTTAAATGAAAATGTTAATGAAAAATTCACATCAGCAAGTTTATACAGTATACATTTGCCAAATTATCAGAAATTGAACTCGGGAAAATTCTAAGCCAGGGACTCTTAAAATGTTTGAGATTTTGCAAAGACAAAAATAAAATAAAAAAATTACAAGGATCAAAATCAAAACTAACAATATTTGCAGCGACCAAAATCATATTTAAGCTATCTTAAAATTTGACATTGTCAAATAGAAAATATGAAATTATAGTAACTAGAGACAATAGACCAAAGTGTCATACATCTAAATGAGATGTTAAGTGGCAATAGACCAAAGTGTTCTCGTGAATTGAATCAATGCTACCATGGATAAAACTATGGGATCACTTAGAGAGACTAAATCTATGAAATTGCTACTTAAATTCTTGTTCGATTCTTACCTCTGAAGTATGGGATCAATGCTAGTAGTAGAATTCTTGTTCAGTACAGGAGCAGGTTACAATTACAGAGTTTAACTACCATGGATAAATCCTTCGAAACTGAATTCTACATAAATAGCAAGTTAACAATAACATCCAACATGCAGACTAACTAATAATTAACCTTCCTAAGCAAATCCTTCTGGCATGTTACATAAAGCTTGTATTGTATTGCTGACAACAGCAAGAAGCTGCAAATATTCATCGGCACCATCAACTAGACACTGCAATACCACAAGCAATAAGTAAAAAAATTATCCAAGCCAACTTTTGAATCTCCTACAAGCTAAGAGATATAAACAAAAAAAGAAAACCCAACATAATAAAAACTCATCCTTATTCTTGAGACTGACATGCACATTTTGTCATTCACCCTTATATAGCACCATTTGTGTTAAAATTTATCTTTCTTTCCAAACATTAGTTAGTTACTTGTAATCTCAAAATAATTAATTTCAAATTTCCCTTTTTATGTAATTTTTTTCCAGTTAAGTCTCTACTTAATTTTTTTGAATTTCTTGATGTGCCTTAAAAAGTTAAAATTAGCTTTCTTCCCAAATTGCAACTATTTCACTCCTATTGTGTAAGAAAACTATTTCACTTCTATAAATAAAAAACTGAATGAAGTACATTATCTCATTGTCATTCTTATTCACTCATTGTAGATTTTAAATTCAAAATCTTTTAACTGCAATTTTAACTTTTTTTCAATCATTGACTTTTATATATCACTAACTATTTGTAACAATTCCATTTTATATATTTTAAATTTTATTTGAAATTCAAAATACTTGCACAATGCCCGAGATTCTTGCTAGTGATGTAAAACCATATGCAGGATAAAGAAAAGAATATGGTGTTGAAGTTAGTATAAATATTACTAATTCCTAAAGGGTCATAAGTAACCTTATCTGCTTCACCCAGCTTCTTGGATATTCTTGCCTTCTGTTCATCTGATATGTCCTTTTCTTCAACAATAGCCTCAAACAACTGAAGGGGAAAAAATCAGTAACTTTGTAAAGAGACTTAATTGGGTAAGCACAGTTATCAAAACTAAAAAAAAACTTGCCAAAGAAACTGGCAAAACAAGACCTGAGTTAGCATCTGAGAGACTGGATATCCCTCTGCAATGAAATTGTTGACTTCCTTGTTGGCTAGATCAAAATTACCACTTTTGCAAGCTTTAAGAAGTGCCTCAACAACCTCTGCTGGAACAATCTGGTTTCAAGATTTTAGCAAGTCAGGACAAACATGAAGGGAAAAAATTGAAAAATATGTGGTTTTGTAACACAGCCAATTGCACTAAAAGTCAGTTAAATGTTCAAGAAGCATAAGGTAATAGACAACATCCAACATTTCATAAAATGGCATGCAGCTGCAATTTTGTGAACTTATATATCAAGGCAAAACACTATAACGAACACCCATGTATTTAATATATAGAAAATAAGGAAGGAAATTATTTACAACCACAATGGGTTACTTATCATTAAGTCTGTGTGTGTGATGTGCATCATCAGACATGCAAACAGCCCGCCGAAAAATGGCAATAAACAACTCGAAATGCAGATCTTTGTTTTCTTTGAAATAGAAACAGAACAAGTCACATGAATTAGTGTGACAACCTACCCCAGACACAGAAATCAGGTCCTTCGAAGAAATGGAAGATCCAAATAAGCGAGCAGCAGACTGCAATGTTAATACCGCATTAGTGAGAATAATAAATAAAAATGATATATATAGATGCAATGTTCAAAAGCTTGGTCATTCTTATATTCTTTAAGAAGAATTTAATCAGCACAAAGTCTGAAGGTAAGGTAAGTCAAATCAGAAAAACATAAACAGTCCCTTTATTTTCACAAATGCCAACAAATTAGTTATTAATGTAAGATGAAAGCAAAATCTACATGGAATCAATTGGATATTTCTTTTACAATATTTTCTAAATTTTCTAAAGAAAGAAGCAGGTTGCAAATAAATGCCCATATTACAGGTCTATTCTACTACCAAGTGTTAACAGAAAAATATGATTATTAAGGCAGAAACAGCAAAAAGTCCCATATCGACTGGGTGAGAACCAGTCAACCGACTCCCTTGTTAAGCATAGGCAACCCCTCTTATTAGCCCAATATGTATGAATTCTCTGATTCACCGTCTTTCAATTGAATTTAATTTTCAAGACAGCATTAGAAATGAACAAAAATTGAAAGCTCGCATTCCTACAATTGAACTCTCCCATTTATAGTACATATGGACTCTCCATAATCTTTCCATTTGTTTTAATTATTGAACCAGCATCCGAAAAAAAAAATAATGACAACATACTGGCTACAATTAAACAACTATAAACACCAGAAAAATATTTCTTAGTAACTTACCATAAATAATGGTTTTGTCTATTTCCTAATAAGTAGCACTATTAACAGAATTACTAGTTAGCAGTGAGTTTGGCAGAGTCAAAAAGAATATGTCGAAAGCATAGCCATTTAAGACATGCACACATAGATTATTTTCAAAGTAAAATGACTCATTAATACAACATAAAAAAAAATAGAGGAAAAATAAACTCTGTAATATCATTAATGTAGAAGTAACATAACACTCTTAATAGGAAGCAACATAACTTACATGTCTGAAGACATACTGAGTTATTAAGGAAATGTGCTCACCTGCAAGTATGTTATAGCCCGACGAAGATCTCCTTGAGAAATAGTACTTAGGGTTGAAAGACCCTACAGAAGCAAAGAGCCAAAACACACTTAAAAAAGTCCGCTATGATGTCAACAAAACCTCTACAAAATAACACAACCACTGTCTAAGCTCTAAATCTAAGGCTACTACCTCAGCATCAAGGTGGATTCCTTCTTCTTTGCAAATGTATAATACCCGGTTGCTCATGATTTCTTCTGTCAGCGGCTTAAACCTGAATTTTGCACACCTTGAAGCAAGTGGTTCTATAATCCTACAAAAAATGACCACCTCATATAAAATCAACATGTCCCCTATCCTTGATAAAGCACAGACAAGAACAGTAGGAAAAAAAAAAGATTATACAATGTTTTAGGTTTATAATTTTCCCCGGTATTAATCATGATATTTAATCATACATTTTAACCTTTTCACCGATATGTGAAAAACAAGTATGTAATAATCAAACTAGTACAAACATTTAATTTAATTTATTTAAACAATGACAAAGAAGTATGTCAATAAGAATTTGACCATATACCCTATGAAAGCGTTCGACAAAAGCCAAAGTTGATGAAAATCATGTTTATCATGGCGGCTACAATTATCATTGACTACTTAAAGTTGTGAAATTAAAAATACCAAAGAAAGAAATCAGTAAATGGTTTCATAGAAGACAATGTACCTGCTTATGTAGTTGCATATAAAAAAGAACCTAGTAACTTTAGAGTAAGTTTCCATTGTACGCCTCAGCGCATTCTGTATCCAAATTATAGATGTCATGAAATCATATCACTTTATTAATTAACCAAGCAAAATTAGGGCAGACAAGGATTAACCACGGAAACATGCCTGAGCATCTTCTGTCATTGAATCTGCCTCATCTAGAACAATTATCTTATACGGTGGACAAGGATAACCGCTGAAATATTAGAAAACGAAAACAAAAACAAATTTACACAAATCTTATAGTAATCACATAAGGAAGAAAAACCAACACAATCTCAAAAGAATATTGGATTTCAACATACTTTTTGCGCTGATTGGTACCGACAGCCACAGCAGCGAAATCTTTGATCTTAGTCCGAACAACATTAATACCACGATCATCACTAGCATTTAGTTCCAAAACCCTAGATTTATAGAGCTCAGGCCTATAATAATAAATTGAAATGTTGATAAAATAGAATTTCAAAATTGGAAAATAAAAAACACAAGCTATATTGTGAATATGAAAATTGGAAAATAGAAAGAAACCCGAAAAGCTGATGAGCGATAGCGAGGGCAGTAGTGGTTTTTCCAGTGCCGGGAGGACCGTAGAAGAGCATGTGAGGGCACTGTGAAACAATAACGAAGCGAATGAATGAGTTATATTGAGCAATGAATTGAAGAATAAGGAGAAAGGGGAAGGTAGGGTTTAGAATTACGCTTCCGGTTTCGAGAGTGTTGGTGAGAACTCGAACTACTTCTTCTTGGTGAGCAACGTCTTTTACTTGCTTTGGTCGACTGTTACAAAATTTGGGGAAAATTGGTAAGAAATTAGAGAGAAGTGAAATTGAAATTGAAATAGAATTAATGATAATAGAGTGGTTAGTTACTATTTCTCGACCCATTGTTGAGTACTCTGGATGATTGGCGCCATCTTGATTCTTCTCTTCACACTCTCTCCTTGCTGATGATGGTGGTACTGGTGTGTGTGTGTGTGTGTGTGTGTAGGGTACCACCATTTTCCCGCTTTGCTGGTGTTGATGGTGAAGTAATGGGCTGGACTGCCATGTTTCTAATGGGCTCATGAAATTTAAACTACATGAGGCCCTTATAAAAGAAAATTGCTCTATAGGCCCCTCAAGTTGCTCTCATGCCCCCAAAATTCTGTTTTTACTCTTCAAACCAGTTTGGAAGTTACGTTCCGGATTTGATATAGGTTCCTAACGTAACTTTCAAACCAATTTTACATGCACACAATTTGGATTTTATATTTTGAACTAGTGTTTTGAGAAATATGTATTGTCATCTTCTTATACTCTTGCGTCTTAATACTTTCTGGAATTTTAATCTTCTGAAACTTGTTGTCGATCGGAGTGATTATGTCTTGGCTATCAATGGTGAAATTGGAAACGAAGAATAAAGAGTGTGTAGGTTTAAGACTCAGTTTAACTCTAACACACTTTGATATTACCACCACCATTAAGACAAATCACAAATATAAAATATACGCAAGCTTTATGTGATACTCGTGAGCATCAATGTGAAGCAACAAAACAAAATCTCCAAAATTGTAAAACAAAATTAGAATTGAAACAATACAAAATCTTAATTCAATGGAATAAATCTGAAGCATCTTCCATGGATAACCATGCGATAACAAATATAATTGGAATCGGTGGTCTTACGAGGAGGTGAAAGTGAAGACAGAGACAAATCTAAAGGCAAATGATGAAGATAGGTTCATAAGATGAAGGACGAAGACAAGAACTAGGAAGATGATTTTGTTGCTTAGTGGTGGTGGTTTCGGAAGATAAAGTCCGAAATTTGTATATGTGATATCAGTTCGGAAGCTAAATTCCGAACCTAAAACAAATTTATAACGTAACTTCCGAATTGGATTGAAGGGTAAAAATGGAATTTTGGGGTCCCAAAGAGCAATTTTACTTATACAATTTAGGTTGATTATCAAATTGTTCCTTATATTTTACAAATTGTACCTTATATTTTACTTATATCCGACAAATACACTACAAGAAGTGTGTTTTTAATAACATGAGAGATGACAGTCTGAGAAATTATCTATTTGCACGTGTATCACTTTATCTTACCTTTTTGTTACTAAGTTCATCTTCATAAAAGATTCTTTGCGAACTCTGTTTTGAGTCTTTACCAGTCACTCTGACATCTTCCTCTCTCTCATTCTCGTAAGAACCACCACAACTAGAAACAGTTTTTTTCTTCTTCGAAAGTTTTGTGTCACTTCCGTTAGCGTTGTTGTTGTTGTTGTCGAGTGAACGCTTAGTTCCAGATCTGAGAGCGGAAGCTAGTGGTTTGGTTTTGTTGTTAGGAGGTGTATTGTGTTCTAGTTCGGAATCAGATTCAACGGTAGCAAAAGATTTAGGGTTTGAGATTGGAGTAGAAGGTGAAGGTTTTGGGAATGTTGAACATCTTCAGATGAATAGTCATCTTCTTCTTTGTCAGAGGTCGCACTGGGTGGATTGTAGAAAAAGATGCATTTTTTGGGTGCCATTGAGTTGAGAGGTTTGAGATTAGGGTTTCTGTGGATTTCGATGGCAGTGAGATTATTGTTTCAAGCTCCATATTATATTATTTAAGATACAATTACTCAAATTAACTTTCGAAACTTATCTTCACTTTCCTTAAGTCTTAACTTTAATAATTAAATGTCCCTCTCTCGACACACTTTCTTTTCAACAAATGTCCTAAGTACATACATGTAGTGTAAGGTTGGGGCACAATGGTTTACAATGTTACGTGGATAGGAGGACTTTAATCAAATAATTTGATTTCACTATAATAATTTTGTAATAGTTGTCACATTTAAAAGGTCTCGCGAGGGAGAGATGCATGGAGGGGTGTAATAATTGTCACTTTGATATTATCACCACCATTAAGACAAATCCAAATATAAAATATACGCAAGCTTTCTGTGACACTCGTGAGCATCAATGTGAAACAACAAAACAAAATCTCCAAAATTGTAAAACAAAATTAGAATTGAAACAATACAAAATCTTAATCCAATTGAATACATCTGTAGCATCTTCCATGGATAACCATGCGATGACAAATATAATTGGAATCGGTGGTCTCACGAGGAGATGAAAGTGAAGACAGAGACAAATCTAATGGCAAATGATGAAGATAGGTTCATAAAATGAAGGACTAAGACAAGAACTAGGAAGATGATTTTGTTGCTTAGTGGTGGTGGTTTCGGAAGATAAAGTCCGAAATTTTTATATGTGATATCAGTTCGGAAGCTAAATTCCGAACCTAAAACAAATTTATAACGTAACTTCCGAATTGGATTGAAGGGTAAAAATGGAATTTTAGGGTCCCAAAGAGCAATTTTCCTTATACAATTTAGGTTGATTATCAAATTGTTCCTTATATTTTACAAATTGTTCCTTATATTTCACTTATATCCGAAAAATACATTACAAGAAGTGTGTTTTTAGTAACATGAGAGATGACAGTCTGAGAAATTATCTATTTGCACGTGTCTCACTTTATCTTACCTTTTTGTTACTAAGTTCATCTTCTTCATAAAAGACTCTTTGCGAACTCTGTTTCGAGTCTTTACCAGTCACTCTGACATCTTCCTCTCTCTCGTTCTCGTAAGAACCACCACAACTAGAAACAATTTTTTCTTCTTCGAAAGTTTTGCGTCACTTCCGTTAGCGTTGTTGTTGTTGTTGTCTAGTGAACGCTTAGTTCTAGATCTAAGAGTGGAAGCTAGTGGTTTGGTTTTGTTGTTAGGAGGTGTAGTGTGTTTCGGTTCGGAATCAGATTCAACGGTAGTAAAAGATTTAGGGTTTGAGATTGGAGTAGAAGGTGAAGGGTTTTGGGAATGTTGAACATCTTCAGATGAATAATCATCTTCTTTGTCAGAGGTGGCACTGGGTGAATTGTAGAAAAAAGATGCCTTTTTTGGGTGTCATTGAGTTGAAAGGTTTGGGATTAGGGTTTCGGTGGATTTGATGGCAGTGAGATTGTTGTTTCAAGCTCCGTATTATATTATATAAGACACAATTACTCAAATTAACTTTCGAAGCTTATCTTCACTTTCCTTAAGTTTTAACTTTAATAACTAAATGCCCCTCTCTCGATCACACTTTCTTTTCAACAAATGTCCTAAGGACATACATGTAGTGAAAGGTTGGAGCACAATGGTTTACAATGTTATGTGGATAGGAGGACTTTACTCAAATAATTTGATTTCACTATAATAATTTTGTAATAGTTGTCACATTTAAAAGGTCTCGCGAGGGAGAGATGCATGGAGGGGTGTAATAATTGTCACTTTGATATTACCACCACCATTAAGACAAATCACAAATATAAAATATACGCAAGCTTTCTGTGACACTCGTGAGCATCAATGTGAAACAACAAAACAAAATCTCCAAAATTGTAAAACAAAATTAGAATTGAAACAATACAAAATCTTAATTCAATTGAATAAATCTGAAGCATCTTCCATGGATAGCCATGCGATGACAAATATAATTGGAATCGGTGGTCTTCGAACCTAAAACAATTTTATAACGTAACTTCCGAATTGGATTGAAGGTTAAAAATGGAATTTTGGGGTCCTAGAGAGAATTTTTCCTTATACAATTTAGGTTTATTATCAAATTGTTTCTTATATTTTACAAATTGTTCCTTATATTTTACTTATACCTGACAAATACACTACAAGAAGTGTGTTTTTAGTAACATGAGAGATGACAGTCTGAGAAATTATCTATTTGCACGTGTCTCACTTTATCTTACCTTTTTGTTACTAAGTTCATATTCTTCATAAAAGACTCTCTGTTTTGAGTCTTTACCAGTCACTCTAACATCTTCCTCTCTCTCATTCTCGTAAGAACCACCACAACTAGAAACAGTTTTTTTCTTCTTCGAAAGTTTTGCGCCACTTACGTTAGTGTTGTTGTTGTTGTTGTTGTCTAGTGAACGCTTAGTTTCAGATCTAAGAGTAGAAGCTAGTGGTTTGGTTTTGTTGTTAGGAGGTGTAGTGTGTTCTGGTTCGGAATCAGATTCAACGATAGTAAAAGATTTAGGGTTTGAGATTGGAGTAGAAGGTGAAGGGTTTTGGGAATGTTGAACATCTTCAGATGAATAACCGTCTTCTTCTTTGTCAGAGGTGACACTGGGTGGATTGTAGAAAAAGATGCCTTTTTTGGGTGCCATTGAGTTGAGAGGTTGTGGATTAGGGTTTCGGTGGATTTCGATGGCAGTGAGATTGTTGTTTCAAGCTCCGTATTATATTATATGATACAATAACTCAAATTAACTTTCGAAGCTTATCTTCAATTTCCTTAAGTTTTAACTTTAATAACTAAATGTCCCTCTCTCGATCACACTTTCTTTTCAACAAATGTCCTAAGGACATATATGTAGTGTAAGGTTGGGGCAGAATGGTTTACAATGTTATGTGGATAGGAGGACTTTAATCAAATAATTTGATTTCACTATAATAATTTTGTAATAGTTGTCACATTTAAAAGGTCTCGCGAGGGAGAGATGCATGGAGGGGTGTAATAATTATCACTTTGATATTACCACCACCATTAAGACAAATCCAAATATATAATATACGCAAGCTTTCTGTGACACTCGTGAAACAACAAAACAAAATCTCCAAAATTGTAAAACAAAATTAGAATTGAAACAATACAAAATCTTAATCCAATTGAATACATCTGTAGCATCTTCCATGGATAACCATGCGATGACAAATATAATTGGAATCGGTGGTCTCACGAGGAGATGAAAGTGAAGACAGAGACAAATCTAATGGCAAATGATGAAGATAGGTTCATAAAATGAAGGACTAAGACAAGAACAAGGAAGATGATTTTGTTGCTTAGTGGTGGTGGTTTCAGAAGATAAAGTCCGAAATTTTTATATATGATATCAGTTCAGAAGCTAAATTCCGAACCTAAAACAAATTTATAACGTAACTTCCAAATTGGATTGAAGGGTAAAAACGGACTTTTGGGGTCCCAAAGAGCAATTTTCCTTATATAATTTAGGTTGATTATCAAATGGTTCCTTATATTTTACCAATTGTTCTTTATATTTTACTTATATCGGACAAATACACTACAAGAAGTGTGTTTTTAGTAACATGAGATATGACAGTCTGAGAAATTATCTATTTGCACGTGTCTCACTTTATCTTACCTTTTTGTTACTAACTTCATCTTCTTCATAAAAGACTCTTTGCGAACTCTGTTTTGACTTTTGAGTCTTTACCAGTCACTCTGACATCTTCCTCTCTCTCATTCTCGTAAGAACCACCACAACTAGAAATAGTTTTTTTCTTCTTCGAAAGTTTTGCGTCACTTCCGTTAGCGTTGTTGTTGTTGTTGTCGAGTGAACGCTTAGTTCCAGATCTAAGAGCGGAAGCTAGTGCTTTGGTTTTGTTGTTAAGATGTGTACTGTGTTTCGGTTCGGAATCAGATTCAACGGTAGCAAAAGATTTAAGGTTTGATATTGTAGTAGATGGTGAAGGGTTTTGGAAATGTTGAACATCTTCAGATGAATACTCATCTTCTTATTTGTCGGAGGTGGCACTGGATGGATTGTAGAAAAAGATGCCTTTTTTGGGTGCCATTGAGTTGAGAGGTTTGGGATTAGGGTTTCGGTGGATTTCGATGGTAGTGAGATTGTTGTTTCAAGCTCCGTATTATATTATATAAGATACAATTACTCAAATTAACTTTCGAAGCTTATCTTCACTCTCCTTAAGTTTTGACTTTAATAACTAAATGTCCCTCTCTCGATCACACTTTCTTTTCAACAAATGTCCTAAGACATACATGTAGTGTAAGGGTGGGGCACAATGGTTTACAATGTTATGTGGATAGGAGGACTTTAATCAAATAATTTGATTTCACTATAATAATTTTGTAATAATTATCACATTTAAAAGGTCTCGCGAAGGAGAGATGCGTGGAGGGGTATATGATCAAGGTGGATCTCAAATGACGATTATAGAGGTTGACATTTAATTCAATAAGAATTTATAGTTGTTTAGTTTAATTTCTTTCATGGGAGCAATATGGTAATAGTGGATAAAATTTTCTCGACCCTCTTTCGCATAATTGTCCTTCAGTCGCTTGATTCTTTATTTAATTGTAGACAGGAACTCCAATTCCTTTTTTATTTTCTCCAATCATCGTAGTGAAACCCAAATTTCTCCAATTTTTGCCCTAATTTCTCAACAACAATAAAACCCCAAATTTCTTCAATCGTGTTTTTCTTCGATCAACGAAAAGAAAACCCCAATTTTTACAATTTCTTAGAAATGCCCCTTTCTTGAGTTGTTTCCTTCAAAATAGCCATGAAAGAATATGATGATTATTCTTAATCATCGGCAAACAACAATAATTTCAACATCTCAATCGATCAAATATCTTCAAATCAACAATGGAAGAATACAATAATTCTTCTAAATCATATGCAAACAACAACAACTCCAACATCTCATACTATCAAATTTCTCAAGATCCAACCCTCAAAGCCTCCACTATCTTCATCGCAAAGAAAATCCAGGATCGATCCTCGTGACTCCTCCATTGAATGACAACAATTATTACATTGGAGCAAATGCATGAAGAGAGTGTTTTCTTCCAAAAACAATATCTTTGAGTTACGGAGTCTCTACAATAACATGGTACTATCATGGATAACAAGAACCCTATCACCACATATTACTGTGAGTACAATTTGATTTGATAACATTTTTGAGTTGTGGCTCAATTTCCAAGATCGATATACAAAAGATAATCACTTGTGTTTTTCATAGTTGCTCAAGGGTGTATACTCAATCAAACAAGGTGATTGATCACTAACTAATTACTTTACTGATCTTAAAATTCTTTCGGATGAATTAAAGTCACTTAGGCCAGAGACGAATCCTTAAATTTCAACAAGTAGGGTTAATGTCAACATCATAATATAATTAATGAACAGTTTAAATTAACGCAAGATATAAAACTGAAGAGAAAGAACACGAGAGAATCAGAGCAAGACAAAAAACATGAGGAGAACCGCGGGGAGACGACCTAATACATGTTGATGATATGTTTACAAATCATGCAAAGGACGGACGGTTGAGATATGTGATTGACCAACATCCAACGGTGATAATTGCCCTATTTTGCGCTCTCGCATACATACGAATATCCCAACTCAAACTCGTTTCTCATCTATGGGTGTGTTTTGTGTCTGCGCTACGTATAACAAACAACTTACAACAATCATCATCATCATCTTCTATGCCTCATTTTTCTTCAATCATCGATTCAATATCCACCACACTCTCAGGTAAATTCTTGTTTCAATCTCTTCTCACCAAATCCAACAACCTTAAGCGTTTTTTTTTACTTATTTTTACTAATTAACGAAAGTACTAATTCATTCCATGTCCCTCTTTTTTCACTGCGATTAGGGTTTTTTCATTTTCACTTCCAAACACAAAATGTTCACCCGTAGCAAACGCTTTCCTTCTTCTGATTCATCCTCCGAGAAGAAGAAGAAATCATCCGTTTAAGATAATCTAGTTTCAAGCAAAAACGTCATCAATGCCGTCAAAACTCACTTGAAGAAGAAACGTCCCGCTCTTGCCGACGTAACCAATAGCAGAAATGCTGCCTCTCTTGGTAAATCCTCCGTTGGTGCTCCATCCAAGCCCATGGTAATTTTATAATCATTCACTATTTTACTATTCTATTAAGCTTTCTGTTTTGTTTTTCGCTTATTGTTCGATTTGAGTTTGTGTTTTGTTTGTTCCTGTTGTGATTAGTGTTCAGGCAACATTGATTATTTGATTAATTAGTTTGGTCCTTTTATTAATATCGAACGATTTTAGTGAATTCACATAGGATTGATAGGAATAATTAACGACTATTAGAATTATGATAGAATCGAGTTTGACTAACAAATTCCTTTGCATAATTAATACTCATAATACTCCGTTAGTCGTTATTATAAGAAAAAATTTACTTTTTAGATTCATTGAATGATTGATGTATTTGGTCATGTTTTAGACTAGATACATCCATCTTTAGTATAATAAGGACTAGCGGGAGTAATGGAAATGTATGAAGTTGTGTTGACGAAGCATGAGAATGACATAATGACATGCATGGTTTAGTTTAGCATATAGCGAGGTTTACCTTTTTTGAGGATTATTTTATCAAGAACATTAGGTCCCACCACATGTGGAACTTTTGCACACAAAGTTAAACTATATAAAACAATAAGAGTTCGGTTTTTAGTGGGAAAGTGTATATATAATAAATTGTGCATGCATTGATTTGGGGTGTGTTTATATGTGTTTGATTTATGTACCTTGAAGGTTCCGTGCATGTCCAAAACTACAAAGACAAAGAAGGATTCCATTGCCAGTTCGCAGAAAAATGTTATGTCTAGGAATATTTTGCAACCCTCATTAAAATCAAGTGGATTATTGCATTCCAAAGAAGCATGCTCGACCAAAGTTAGTCAAACTAAGACTGGAGTTCAAGCTTTTGTTGCGCCAAGCAATGATGGTGCTGTTTGTCCTGATTTTAAGAACAAGGTCTGTGATCCGAGATGGATGGACATCTCTCCAAGTAATTCATTTAGTGGTTCTGCTTCACTAGCTGAGAGCATGTCAACCAACAATTCTTTGATGACTCCGGTGTTAGAATATATTCACAATGATGACGTTATATCGACCAAATCAATTGAGAATAAAACATGTAGCATGCTCAATATTTCAGACTCTTCCAAAATGGCAGGTTCGTTTTATTAAAAGCTTAATCTTATACTTGCCCTTTCTTCTTATGCTTTGGCTAATTTGGATAATACTTTTTTCAATAATTATAATTTGTAATGCGGATCAATCATTCTGTTGCCCTTATGATTTTAGGGAGAATACAGGATGTTGACACCGTACTGAAGTCAAGATCAAATGAGATTGTAGACATTGACTGCAATTTCAAAGACCCACGGTTTTGTGCATCCATTGCCCATGAAATCTATGAAAATTTGCGTGCATCTGAGGTTTGTCATCTTCATTTATTTTAATGTTTTAGTCATCTGTTGTAATCGTCAAGGTGATAGCTAGCAGTGTAAGTTCCTGGTTCATATGGTGTTTTTATAGGTTTAGAAATTTACTTTTGTGTTTGTTACCTTAAATTAACTAAATGCACTATTCGTCTTTGAGAGTATGTTTGAATTGATGGTATAAGGTGGAGTTGAATAGAATAGAATAGAATGAGATAACATCCATTTTTTAAAATCTAAACAAAGGAATATTGGCCTATTCCACTCTATTCCACTTTATACCACCAATTCAAACACACAGTAAGCGATGAGGGTCAAACACTCAAACATGTGATACATTGGAATGTTGAATTGGACCCATTTATATTGTAAATGAATAGACTAAATGTCACTGACTTGAAGACGCGAACTTCTTCAAGTAGCACATGCAAATTTATGCGGTGTACAATTATAGAATGTTTTATTTTAAAAATATCTAATGTATTGACTCAATCTATATTTGAACATTAAATTGAATTGTTTTGCCAACTAAGTTTGTCTATTTCACGTCTATATGCATATCAGAAATATTTGGATTTGGAGTAATAATTGTAAGAGTCATATTCATGTCAAGAAGAATATTAATTATATAATTAGGGTGATATTCAAGTTGAATGCATCATTTGTATTTTCCTCTTTTATTTTCCCTTTCACAATTGTTTATCTCTTTGAATTTGGCTTTGACATATGATGAGTGCAAAATAGTTTATAAAATTAACAATTAAATCATGTTAAGAAACTTATAAATTTAATTCGGTCCCTCTTAAAGGGCTACTGTCTTCTATTTTGACACAAGGTAAAAAGATCAATGACTAAACTAGTATGAGATATAGCTTCTAGAAGTTCCAAATATAGGTTTATCTACCAGATCATTTCTGCAGTTATGCATGTGGTTTAGAACTTAAACATGTATCTAACCTTTTTCTCATATTTCCTTTTATCTTCTCTCTACTTCTTTTTCACCTTTTGCTTTGGTTTTCAGAAAAGTAAAATGCCATCTAAGAACTTCATGGAGAAGATACAGAAAGACATAAATGCTAGCATGCGGGCAATGCTTATTGATTGGCTTGTGGAGGTAAACTATGGTGGGTAACGGTATTGCCAGGGTGATAAATTTATTCCAGGGGATTTGTTCTTCTCAATATGCTACTTTTTGAGAACTTTATATGTAATTTCTATCATGTCTCGTCATATACTCATATATATCCTTATAAGTGGGAGTTTAGGTTTCATTAGGAAATTTATTTTGACTATTATTCTAATTACTTTGTTTTGTCAGTTATTGAGAGATTTAAATCCTCATGTTTTTTTTTGCTCCCCCTTCGGCTCCTCTGTTTGTTTTTGGTAAAGATGATACCACAACAATGGTGGGCTTAGGCCCTCTTCCATATCAAAAATAAAAAAAAAGATACCACATTAATGGCAGTGGATACATTGATATTTGTATAGGTTTCATTGATTTTTTTTTTTGGCCTTTTTTCCTCATGATGGAACACAAGAAGAGCCGTACCCTTCGTTTAGTTTCTTTTAAAATGTTTTTCACCTAATTTCTCTCTCCATTGTAGGTTGCCGAAGAGTACAGACTTCTACCTGATACACTATTTTTGACAGTTAACTACATTGATCGCTATCTTTCAGGCAAAGCAATGAACAGACAGCGGTTACAACTACTTGGTGTTTCTTGCATGATGATTGCTGCGTAGGGTTCTTATCTCTTAATTATTGTTTGTTAAGCAATATCTACTTAATTTGTTTCATTGGACAATACTTGTTTCAATTACCTGTTTTCTTGTGTTTGTCCTGCATTTGTATATGTATTCCATAAGAGGTTATATATTTTTTGAATTTGGCAGAAAATACGAGGAGATCTGTGCCCCCAAGGCGGAAGAGTTCTGTTATGTAACTGATAATACGTATTCTAAGGAGCAGGTTTGGGTTTTGTTACTTATCTATTGATTGACTCATGAGTGAGTTTTGGATACCTTTTTATGGTTTTAGTCTCCTAAAACAATAGATTTGTGATATCATTGCAGGTGTTAGAGATGGAGTCCTCTGTGCTGAATTTCTTGAAGTTTGAAATGACGGCTCCTACAACTAGATGTTTTTTGAGGTAATGACTGATTTTCTTCATATTATTGATAAGTGCAAGTTGGAGTAAATTGCCATAGTATTGACTTGTGAACAATGCAGACGCTTCATTATTGTTGCCGATAAAACATGTGAGGTATGTATTACAATTGAGATTCTTTTTAATTTCTCTTATTAGGATAATAATGACAATTTATGATGTTTACCTTGTATTGTTTTCAGGTTCCATTGATGCAGTTGGAGTATTTGGCCGACTATATAGCAGAGCTATCACTTCTAGAATATGATATGCTCGAGTATACACCGTCATTAGTAGCTGCTTCAGCCACTTTATTGGCTAAATATATACTACTTCCTAGGAAGAAACCTTGGGTATGTATTGCAAGAAACCTGTTTTACCGAGGAATATTTTTCTTTTTGTAGACATATATACTGATGTTGTGCAACTATGCATATGTTTGGGTATAGAACTCTATGTTGAGGCATTACACAGGTTATCAAGCACCAGAATTGCGTGAATGTGTTAAGGGATTGCATCTGTTGTACTGCAATGGCTATCAGAATTTACCTTCCATTACTGCTATCAAAGAAAAATACAGTCAGCATAAGGTGAGAATACCCTGTTCTTGCTCTCTTGTGTAATGAGTGTAGTAAAAGTGGGTGACTTAAAATCAGTCTACAATCACAATCTTTAGTTCTTGGCAATTTTCTGCATCTTGTTCATCAGTTTTAGAGTTTCCTTCAACGTGGATTCTAATAATTTATTTTAAACAAATAGTTGATTAAGTGATAATCATATTGAGAACCGATAGAAATTCATTTTATTGCATTAATCTTTTACATTTTATTTAAAATATTTTCTCAGTGGTTAGAACTTTAGAAAGTAAATCAAATGGAGTATAGTGTAGTAATTAGAGAAAGTGGTGGACTAAACCATCTAGGATTATCTATCTATAGAGTATAGATATGATTCAAGATAAAAAATCATAGTTCAATACACATGATAGTTAGTTGAGGGTGGGAACTGTCCAGTAAACATAAAAAGGTTTTGATTGTTGTTTTAATAATTTGGATTTTGTGGGATTTGTAAAGCCAGAAACAAACTTTATGTAATTAAGGTTGCAATGCATGCAAATCAGTGCGGTATCGGGGATTAGATTGAAAGGTGTAAAGGGGTTGCTCATTTAGAAACTAGATTATTCTACTTCGTTATAATTTATAGTCAGCAATTACTAGTACCATTCACATAAAAGCTGGATTTTGTTTCTTGGGTTTCTATTAAAATTTCAGTCATCTATGCCATCTATTTATGGCTGTATATAGCTTGAACATCTGGATCTTATTGCATATGTATGTATCTCTGAAAGGGATGTCTTGGCTATTATTTTTAGTTTTCAACAAACTGGGCTGCTTGTGTTTGGATTAATGTCTTGTTTATTATTAAATACTTCTGTTGTCATATTATGCCAGTTCATCTTTGTCACCACTTACATGTTACTAATTGATTTAATATCATTTCATGTTAATATATGGATTCAGTTCAAGTCTGTGGCGAAGAAGTATTGTTGTCCATCAATACCGGTAGAAGTATTTCACAACTGAACCTATATACTATTACAAGAAAGGCTAGCAAAAACACTTAGCTGGAGATTTTTGAACACAATCTTTGTGATAGACATATTTTCCAAAAAGTGATATATTCTCAAGACAACTAAATTGACTTTCTGAGAAAAATGGGCCACAGTGTGTTTAAAATGTACTATAAAAAAATGTTACTACTATTCAAATACTTGAGGTGTCTTGTACTAAAAATAAATAAAAATACTTGAGGTGTCTTGTACTCAAAAAAATAAAAATACTTCAGATGTCTGCTGTGGAAGTTCTGGATCATTGGGAGCAAATGGATTTAATGTTGGTTGTGGAATTTTGCCTATGCCAATTTTGTGGCAATCATTTTGATTTTGATTTTGATTTTGAATTTGAATTCGAAGCTATTGTACCATGTCCATTGTACACATCCATTCTTTAGTCTTTACATCCACTACAAGAAAAGCCTAAAATTCAAACGGATTTTAAAAGGAGTTACTGGCGGAATTTTCCCTCAATAAGTTATTGAGGGAATTTTCCGCCACTAAATGATTCCATTCCGCCAGTAAATATTTCGAAATTAAAAAAAAATAAAATAATACATAGTGGCGGAATATTCCGCCAGTAAGTTCCCCCAGAAATTCAAAAATCAACGGTTACCACTTACTGGCGGAAATTTCCGCCAGTAAGTTGTCTTGGGATTACGCGCTGACACATACACTTAGTGGCGGAAATTTCCGCCAGTAAGTGGTCAAATCTGTTCAACGGTCAAACACGTATTGGGGGAATATTCCGCCAGTAACTGATGAATTCCGCCAGTAAATGCAACGATCCAGCAGCCTTCCAACGGACACTTTTCTCCTTCCCTCTATATATACTCATTCAATTCATTTCACTTTCATCCCTATCATATCTCTCTAACTTCTCTCTAAACTCTTTCATACTTTCAATTCTCTCAATTTTTTTCTCCTTTCACATCAAACCTCTTTCATACTTTCAATTCTCTCAATTTTTTTTCTCCTTTCACATCAAACCTCTTTAATACTTTAATTTTATTTTCTC
Organism: Trifolium subterraneum; assembly: GCA_951799995.1. Lineage (NCBI taxonomy): Eukaryota > Viridiplantae > Streptophyta > Magnoliopsida > Fabales > Fabaceae > Trifolium > Trifolium subterraneum. The sequence continues at coordinate 21,550,418 of OX637462.1, read as the reverse complement.
TATTACCAATTTATAACAACAACTTACTCTTTCATACTTTTGGTAAGTGTTTATCTATTCTTTTTCTTATTCTTTTTTTGTCTATTATTGTGATATTTACTAATCAATTGTTTATTTAATTTTATTATTTTGATTTAGGAGTGGGGCATAGGTGTTAATTCGTTGTTGTGGGTGGACATTATTTGGTAAAGCTCGAAGTCAGACTTCACTCGGCTACCAAGTAAGTAATATGTAAATTGTGATATCATTTTTATTTTAAACTATAAAATTTATTGTTTAAGTGTGATAATAATTTTTAGTTATTGATTAAGTGTAATAATAATAATTTTTTGTTATTTACTTTTGTAATAAAAGTATGTTAAGAAAATTTAATTTTAGTTTGTTCTAATATACTAGTTTTTTGTAAGTATAATAAAAAAAATATTTTTGTGAGTTTTAGAAGGAAAAAAAAACTTTATTATATTTGTTTTTTTAAAAAAGTAGGTGATAATAAAATTAAGTTTTTTTAAGTAATAAAAACTGTTATTTATTCTAATAATAATTATTTGTTATTGTTACTTCTTTTTTATGAGTGTACTAAATAAAATTTATTGTTTAAGACTTGAAATAATAAGAAACATAGGTTATGAGAAAAATAAGTTTTTTCATGCTAATATAATAGTTTTTATAAGTGTTACTAAGAAATATACATATTTTTGTGAGTTTTAGAAGGAAAAAAACTTGATTATTTGTTTTTAAAAAAAAAAAAGTGATAATAAAATTAAGTTTTTTTTTTTAACTAATAAAACAGTTTTTTTTTGTTCTAATATAATAATAGTTTTTTATTGTTTAAGACTTTAAGTGTAATAATAAGAAAAATAGGTTATAAGAAAAATAAGTGATAATAAAATTAAGTTTTTTTTTAACTAATAAGTGTAATTATATTTGTTTTCGTAAGAAAAAAAAAATTATGTTAAATCTTCCCTTATATATTATAGAAAAGAAAAAAAAATACTACAATGCATATCGATCCCCTGTATATGACATCGATCTAATTAATTAGTGATCGTGTTGATATATTATGTTTAAACTTTCAGATCATATATAGTTAATATGGATCGTAATTGGATGTACGATAGATATTATGATGGAAATAGGGGAGAAATTAAAGAAATTTTTAAACTCGGTGTTGCACTATTTCTCAAAGCTGCAAAACGTAGTAACATCGTCATAAGTGAAGGGGGAATTAGGTGTCCGTGTGCGTCTTGTGACTGTAGATGGATTCGCAGTGAAGATGAAATTAAATATGACTTGTATACTAAAGGATTTAGACCCAATTACTGGATTTGGACAAGTCATGGTGAAACAATTATGTCGGACCCGCCGGCGTCGAGTGCTACTAATTTTGGTGCTGTGTATCAAGGTTCTTCAAGCAGCAGTGCGCCAATAGTACCTGCTCAGAATTACCAGCATTACCCATTCAACGAGATGAATCATATGATAACTGATGCTCTTGGGATTGGTGTGGCGGATGATGGAGATGAATATGATGGAGACCAACTTCCGAATGCTGATGCCCAGAGATTTTTCAATCTTTTAAAAGATACAAATGAACCGTTGTTTGAAGATTCCACAGACTCGAAGTTAACAGTGTGTGTTAGACTTTTGGGTCTAAAGTGTAACTTTCTGATTCCGGAATTAGCCATGGATGCGATCGCGAAACTGGTGTTAGATACAACACCCATCTACGCCCGCAATGATTTGCCGCGAACTTATTATGAAGCAAAACAGCTAGTGTCAAAGCTAGGACTTGGAGTGAAGAGAATTCATTGTTGCATCAATGGTTGTATGTTGTTTTATAACAACGAGTTTGGTGTAAACGATGGTGATTTAGTTCAATGTAAATTTTGTCAAGAACCAAGATACCGTCAAACAAAAAATTCGCGGTCAAAAAGGGGAAAGCCAGTACCAAGACAAGCGATGTTCTATTTACCCATAGTTTCGAGGTTGCAGAGGTTGTATGCATCATTGCAAACTGCAAGAAAAATGACATGGCATTCTGAAAATTATGAACAACGAAAAAGGTCCGGTGAGTTGCGACATCCTTCTGATGGTTTAGCATGGAAGCATTTTGATCAAGTTAATCCCGGTTTCGCTTCAGATCCAAGAAATGTTAGATTGGGATTGTGCTCTGATGGATTTACACCGTATACTCAAGCATCAGCCACACCATATTCATGTTGGCCTATTATTGTCACTCCATACAATCTTCCACCCGAAATGTGTATGTCAAAACCTTACATGTTTTTAGCCGCTGTAATACCTGGGCCATCTAGTCCTACTGCTGGTATTGATATCTATTTGCAACCTTTGGTTGATGATTTGAAGAGGTTGTGGGAAGGTGTTGTGACATATGATATCAGCCGAAAACAAAATTTCATCATGAGAGCAACTTTGATGTGGACCATCAATGATTTTCCTGCTTATGGGATGTTGTCTGGATGGGGGACACATGGTAAATTGGCATGTCCTATTTGCATGATGGACACCAAAGCATTTACGTTACAAAGAGGTGGTAAAGCTACGTGGTTTGATTGCCATAGAAGATTTCTTCCCCTTGATCATCCATTTCGAAGGAATAAATATGCATTTGTTAAGGGTCAGATTGAAACCCGACTACCACCTCGATATTTGACATCACAAGAAGTTTGGGACGAAGTGAAAGATAAGCCAAAAGTAGAAATAGTAGGTGGTGTTGCTTCAAAACCGCCAGGTTACGGTGTAGAGCACAATTGGACAAAGAAAAGTATTTTTTGGGATCTGCCTTATTGCAAAGACAAACATTGTTGACATCCACACGACCAGGAGATACGAACTGTTTGATCCATTCGCTATTGCCAACAATGTTACACAAGTTTATTATGTCCCTTATCCATCAACAAGAGTTGACAAGCGAGGATGGTGTGCCGCAATAATGACAAAACCAAGGGGTCGAATTGAAAAAGATGGAAGAGACGAAGACGTCGATCATCCATATCAGATTGATGAGATGACTAACGTAGCTGATGATGTAATTGCAGTTGAACCTTTTAATCAGCTTTGTGTCGGTGAAGACGAAGCAGAAGAGGTACCTCCCGGAGGTGATGTTGATGAAGACGATGAAGTGCCTTTGGAAGATGGTCAAGACGACAATGAAGATATATCAGATTGGGATGAGAACAACTAATATTATTGCATTTATGTACTTTTTTATTGCATTTATGTTGAATGTATTTTGTAATGACAATGACTATTTATTGCATGTATGTTGATTCTATGTTGAATGACAATGACTATTTATGTTTAATGTATTTTGTAATGACAATGACTATTTATTGCATGTATGTTGATTCTATGTTGAATGACAATGACTATTTATGTTGAATCTATTTTGTAATGACAATGACTATTTACGGTGGTATTATTATTATTTTTACGGGTATAGGTATGACGTCTTTAGCCGGATCAGGAGATCCACCCATACCTCCACCTGGTGGTGGTGGAGATTTAGGTGGACATGGATCAGACCCACCTGAAGCTGGACGTGGACGTGGTCGTGGGCGTAAAAAGGTTCCACCCCGCAACCTCAAGAAACGAACAGTGTACAATCGTGAATTGACACCTATGCCCCGCCGAACTAACGCAGATGGTACGGAGATACCAATTCCACCAGATCCAGAGGAAGACACCCGTCCAGATGATGAAATCCGGGAAATTGATCTTTTGGCTCCTGGTGATACTATGTTGGTGGACAGACACAAAAGACCTGTCATCATGCCTTACTATGATGAGTAAGAAATATTATTAATATTATTTTAATTATTATTAATATTATTTGTAATATATTTGACGTATATATTTTGTTGTGTAGCTTTCAACCACAAAAACCAGCATCAACACACATTTCTTCATTGGTTCAGGGAAACTACAATCAGCCATTTGTTTCCTGGAAAGAAGTAAAAAATGATAAGACTGCTTGGGAAAAATTTTGGAATGATTTTCGTGTAAGAAACAATTTGATAATAATATTTTATTATTTTACTTTATCATTAATAATCAATATTACTAATATTTATATTATTTTGCATTATGAACAGGTACGATGCACGTGGTTGAAAAAATTCGATGGGGCAATGATTAAAATTTTTAATAAGAAATGTTCAAAGCGGCTGTCAGCCTTGTTGTCTAATGTGCGCTGTACAGATAGTAAGCCAGATTGGATTGGTGACCAATCTTGGCCTGTTTTGAAAGGCAAATGGGCATCAGAAGATTATAAGGAAAAATGCAAGAAAGCAGCCGCCAATAGACATTCAGACAATAGAGGAGGGTGCAACCATAGAGGTGGGCAGACATCTGGAGCTACCTTCCGTGCTGAATATTTTGCCCTGCATGGATGCGAGCCAACTCTGTGTCAAATGCACGAGTTCTTCCACAGAAGACCTAATGGCGAGTGGGATACAGATGAAGCGGCACGAGTCCAGGTATATATAATTTAATTTTTGTCAAAATAAATTTATTTGGTTAGTTTAATTATTACTAATAAAATAATTTCTTTATCTTTTTGTAGAGGGAGATGGATGCATTTGAGGAAGCTTTTAATGCTCATCAAAATTCCATTCCAGCTAGTGAGCGGGCTCCTGAGGATGTTAGAGAGACAATAATGATTGATCATTTTGTCGAGGTTGCTGGCGGGATGCCCAAAAACCGTCTTAGGGGTGCCGGAAATGCTTCTTCAGTGGTGATGAGGACCCCAACAGGATATAGATATAATCCTAGCACCTCTATTGGTTCAAGCAGTTCTACAGCTCGATCTCATTCACAGTTCGATTTAGAAGAGATGGAACGCCGCCTCAAAGCTGACAATGAAGCTCGGGTCCAAGCCGAGGTCGCATCTCAAGTCCAATCTCAGATCGAACAATTGAGGTCGCAGTTCCGAGCTGAAGCAAGGCAAGACATGGAATTATTGTTGCAGCAAAGGTTTTCATCACAAAACCAGCAGGAATATCAGCAACAACCACAACAGCAACAATATGTGCCAGCTCGCCACTCAGCATATGCCAGCTCACATCCTCATCAGCAACAACCAAATGTGCCACATATGCCACCTCGCCACTCATCAGTTCATGAGTCCACGCGATTTCAGCCCTTGCCACAATTCCATAGCTCATCATCATCATCATTTCCAGAGTCTGGCGGCGGAAGTTCACGAGCAGGGCAAAATACGGCGCATAACTTGCCATATCAGGAAATACTTTATCGGCCTAATTTTGATTATGCGCCAAGTCAAGTCCCTCAAGTCCCACCATTTATTCCTGCCGCCACGAGGAGTGATACTGCGAGGGTAAGTCAGGACATGATTGATGAGTTACTTGCAGCAGGTCGAGATGAAGGAAATGCCGATGGAAATCAAAATAGTCGGTACTACAGTAGGGATTCTAGTAATTAATAATTAGATATTATTTTATATTTTGATGAATCTATTTTATTATAATTTAAATTTGTAGTATTTAGCACTATTTTATGTGGGATTATGTATCTTGGAACATTTTATTTTGTTGAATATAATTTTTATATTTTATGTGGTACAAATTTATTAATTATAATTATAATTTATTAATATTGTAATATATATATATATATATATATATATATATATATATATATATATATTCATCAGAAAATATATATATATATATATATATATATATATATATATATATATATATATATATTATTATGAAAAAAAAAACGTAAATTAAAATATATATATATATATTATTATGAAAAAAACGTAAATTAATATATATTTTAATATATTATCTGTTTTTTCTTTTTTTTTTTAATACAGGAAAGTTACTGGCGGAAATTTCCGCCACTAACTTAAATTAATATTTTATTTAACTTCTGACACACATTTACTGGCGGAATATTCCGCCAGTAAGTTAAAAAGCTGACAGGCACTTACTGGCGGAAATTTCCGCCAGTAAGTTGCCAGATTCTCTCGTTGCACTGTTTGACGAATTTACTGGCGGAATTTTCCGCCAGTAAATTTACTGGCGAGTGATTTACTGGCAGACCATTTCCGCCAGTAAATTTGAACTTACTGGCGGAAATTAGCATTTTGTGAGGGAATTTTGCTGCCACTAAATAGGGAATTTCTTGTAGTGATCATCATGTACATTAACTCCTTCTAGAAGATCTTGTTGAATAAATAAATTTATCAGTTGAAATTCTTTCTAAACTAAATCATAATCATTCTATTTTTTATTTCTTTCCATTGAACCTACTTTTATCCTTCGTTTTCTCTTCTGATTCATGCGAATTAGTTATCCTATGAAATATGTAAGAGCTCCCTTTTTTTGTTTTTGTCATGTTAATGATAATTAATCTATGTTATTCATAATTAATCTCTGTCAAATGTCAATGAACTTAGATGGCAAATGACCATCTTTAGTGAAGTCAGTCTGGTTACAATTATGTATTTTTGTTCCACAAGACTTTGCAAAATGTTGGTTTGTCTTGATTTTGTAAATAACAAAATTAGGGTTTTATTGAACTTTTTTTTTGACATTTGGAAAAAACTTATATGCATTTTTTGCTACCTCCATGTATCTAGTACAGTAAGAACTGTACTTATGGAACTGTACATAAGTTTGGTCCTCGACATTTTTATTTCTTTCATTCTAGACCAATTTGTAGTATGACCAATTTAATAATTAAATAAATTATTATTATTATTTTTTGTAAGGAACTAAATAAATGATTTAAACTGTAAAAAGTAATGTGATAGTTTTTCTTAAAAAAAATTATGTTAATTTAATTTATTTTTTCAAAATAACAAAAAATATTATCCTCCAACATGATTTATTATTTTTCATACAATGTATTAGTAATCGAAGAAGGTATTAAATTCATTTATTTTTTGAATTAATTTTAATAGCATACTTGTGCTTGTGCATACACCTAGTTGCGCAATTGGCTGCGCGTTGTGGCGCAATAATTTGAATATAAGTAAAGATTCATTTTGGCCCCTCATAAATTTCCGACATGACATTTTAATCCCTGACAAAAATAAAAGTCAAATTAGTCTCTGACATTTTCATTTCGTGGACAAATTAGTCCCTCTACTATAATGAATTAGGGACTAGTTTGCCCCAAATATGAGGGACTAATTTAGATTTTATTTTTTTCAGGGACTAAATTGTCCCGTCAGAAATTTGTGAGGGATCAAAATCACTACCCCATTCTTCTCACCACCACTAAGGGTCTGTTTGGAATAGAAGAAAGATGAAGGAAAGAAAGTAAGAGGAGGGAAAGACAGCAAATATTCAATCTTTCCGTCGTTTGGATACAGTGTCAGAAAGGAAGGAAAGTTGTTTTTTGGTGGGGCCCATGTGCAAAAACTTTCCCCTCCAATTTGCGAAGAAAGTGGGACGGAAGGTTGCATTGTTATCAAAAGACAAAAAACCCACATTTTGTTTATTTATTTCCAACATTTGCCACCATCTGTAGCACATGCGTAGCTAGCTAACATAGGTACTATTACTTTTTTGTTTTTATTAGATAGCATCATTATTTAGTTTCTTTTATTTTTATGTTTTGTCAAAAAAACATTTTTATAGTAATACACTATTTTTAAATTTTAAAATATTATATAAATAAATGTATAAGTAATATCACATTTTTATATAAGGGTAATTATGTCATTTACTAAATACTTCACTTTCTTTCCTCTCACTTTCACTTTCACTCCTACCAAACAACCAAAAAATCATATCACTTTCCACTCATCTTCCTCTCACTTTCTTTCCTTTAACAATCCTTCCTCTTAGTTTCTTTCCTCTTACTTTCTTTTGTCATCCAAACAAAGCCTAGAAGTATCCCATTCTTCCGTAGAACGATAACAAAATTTCAAACATAATCCCCTAAATCACGAACACTAATTTCTGCTGCAATGACAAAAGAAAACATTTTCGGAATGTGACTGTCACTAAAATCTAAGCTATTCAATTATCCAATGCACCCCAGCTGTTTATATAATGACAAAATATAAAGACATCTTTCATGTCCAAAAAAAAACCACAATCACATCCAATATTTTCTTCCCTGAAATACTACTATAAAGTCTTAATTAATAATTTAATTTCGTCAAAAAAAAAAAACCTTAATAATTTATTACTAATTTTTTAATTTAAGTTACTCTTTCTCTCTCGCATCCCCATACACAAATTTGAATTGTGCAGAATTTAAATTTAAATTAAAAAAAATTAGAAAATAGACAACTAGGCAAAAAATATGGTTGGGAATTGGGATACCCTTTCTTTCTTCTCTTCCTCACACAGTAAACGACAACATATTCAGTGACCGTTTGTTTCAAATTCAAATTCAAAATTCATAGCTCCTTTCTTCCAAATCCCTCAACTGCAGGGTACTACTCTTAAATGGGCCCCACCCCGCTCCCAACAAATACCGAAACCTAAATCAACGGCTCAGATTCTTCCTCATTTTAAACCTTCCCTTTTCCCCGCCTCAAAACCACAATTCCTTCATAAATAATCAAAATTTATTGCACTCACAGAATCAATCAAACACACTCTCACTCTTTTTCTTTCTTTCTTTCTTTTCTTTTTTCACTCAAAAAGTTTCAATTTCAAAGTAACGCTCTGAAACCATAGTTCAATTTCAAATCTCTTTTCTTCATTCTTTCTTTCACCTAAAACAAGTTCAAATTTTCAAAATGTCTAATCGTCGTTCATCATTTTCGTCTTCAACAACGTCGTCCATGGCCAAACGACACCCTCCGGTAACAGTCACCGCTTCAGAGAACAACGCCGGTAAAGTTCTAGCATCTGCCAAGAAACGTCCTCCTCTTACCAATCTCACAAATCAAAATGGTCCCCGCAATTCTTCATCATCTTTGGTATTTTTTTTCAACTTTTCATTTTCTTTAAAGATTCATTCTTTTTTCAATTTCATCACAAAATCCATTTCAATTTTATCGCAAAAATTGATTTTTTTTCTTTTGGGTTGTTTTTTTTCTTTCAGGTTACTAAAGTTGCAAAGACAAAGAAAGAACCTTCACTGTGTAATTCTTCGAGCTCAGCGATTTCTGGCAACAAAAAACCTACTTTGTCGAATGTTAAATCGGCTACTGTTGTTTTTCCTAAGGCCATTACAACTAGTACTACTGCTAGTTCTACATTTTCTGAAAGAAATGGAGTTAGGAATGAAGTTGTTGTTCCATTGGTTGGTAGTACTTTCAATGTTCCTGTTTCGAGTAGTATGGATTTATCATCTCCTGGTAAATCGGATGGAATGTCGGTCTCTATGGACGAGACAATGTCGTCTTGTGATTCTTTTAAGAGTCCTGATATTGAATATGTGGATAATAGTGATGTTCCAGCTGTTGATTCTATTGAGAGGAAGACTTTTTGTAGTCTTAATATTTCTGATTCTAATTACCCCACAGGTTGAATTTTGTTGCTGTTTTGGTTTTTATTGTTTCATAAATTTTGATTATTTGGTTTTAGTAGTGCATTTTGTGATGACACTATTGATTGATTTGTTTGCAGGTAATATTTGTAGTAGAGACATTCTTGTTGAGTTGGAAAAGGGGGATAAAATTGTTAATATTGATAATGATCATGTGGATCCTCAGCTTTGTGCATCTTTTGCTTGTGATATTTACAAACATTTGCGTGCATCTGAGGTATAACTTCATTTTCTATTGTGTTTAAGGATTCTATTCTATGCCATAAAGGTCTTGATTTGAGTTTAATAACTGTTCTTATATGCTATACATAAGATAGAAATCTATGTACAACCATATTTTGTCACAATATAAGCAGCTTCTACATTATTTATTGTGTTTAATAACTGTTCTGATATGCTTAACAATGGTCTTTATTGTGTTTGCAAAATATATTTTATGCCAAAGGTATTGGTTTTGAGTTTAACAACTGCTTTGATATACTATACATAAAATATAATGTATGTTGTACAACCTTATTTCGTCAGAATGAAACCCTCCTACGGGGTATGGGTCTATTAATCCGCAGTTAAGTACAGTCCGACTTGTTAGAATGAAACCCTCCGGTTCTCCGAGGCATTTGTCTATTAATTCGAAGTTAAGTAATGTCCGACAAATGATTGTTTCAATCAGTGCTCAAATTAACAATTCGACCTTCACTAAAATTCGTTAATCACTTGAGCTAAATCAGTTATCTACATATTTTTTTTGTAAAACATGAGTGTCATTGATTTTTTCTTGTTTTTACTGCCAGAAAGAAATGCCCTAAATTTTGTTCTTATCATTTCCAATTTCTGAAATCTCAGGTAAAGAAAAGACCTTCAATAGACTTCATGGAGAAAATCCAGAAGGACATAAATCCCAGCATGCGAGCTATACTCATTGATTGGCTAGTGGAGGTAATATTTCTAGTATCAATAAGTTTGATCCATTTGTTGTTCAAAATGGAACTTTGTTGTTTGTCAATGTGAAGATATGAATGATACATCCGTTTCGTGAACACTGTCTCAATGTCGAGTTCATTATGGACTTGTGTGTGCTAACTATCTATTTCGAACTGCAGGTTGCTGAGGAGTATAGACTTGTACCAGATACATTGTATTTGACGGTAAACTACATCGATCGATATCTTTCTGGGAATCCGATGAACAGACAACAATTACAATTACTTGGAGTTGCTTCTATGATGATTGCCTCGTAAGGAAGCATACATATTTGTGTTTTTTATGATAAATGTTTTATTTCTAGCCTATATCATATAGTTTATGAAGCAATAAGAATTGATTTTTGATTGTTGTTGGCAGTAAATATGAGGAGATTTGTGCACCTCAGGTGGAGGAATTTTGTTATATAACTGATAACACATACTTCAAGGAAGAGGTTTGTGTTGGATTATTTGCTTCAAGTTAACTTGTTTTGTTTATAGTACTTGATGTTTGCAAATCTGAAAGCAAATCATTCTTTGCAGGTTTTGCAGATGGAATCTACTGTCTTGAATTTTCTGAAATTTGAAATGACTGCTCCAACAATTAAATGCTTCTTGAGAAGATTTGTACGTGCAGCTCAAGGAGTTGATGAGGTAACTTATGCTTTTTGAGAAGATTTCTAAGGCTCATGCACTTGTGTCATAGGATATTCAAACATGAGCACTTCACTTTTTTTTGCACAAACCTGTAAGAACTCATTATATATATAAACTAATAAGTAATTGGAGAAGCTAGTAAGAACACACATTATACACTCTTAAACTTGTGATTATTTCCCTTTCCATTCCTCAGATTTGATAATTATAGCATTGATTTCTATTTTGTATGGTAGATGATTCTAATTATTAGGATTCCATTTCTAAAGTGTTTGTGGTTTCATTTGCATTTCTCAGGTCCCTTCACTACAACTAGAGTGTTTGACAAACTATATCGCGGAATTATCTCTATTGGAGTACAGTATGCTTTGTTATGCGCCATCACTTATAGCAGCTTCTTCAATTTTCCTGGCAAAATATATGCTTTTCCCTTCAATGAAACCATGGGTATGGTGCTAATGACAGAATATTTTATACCAGTTTCATTATGGAATTATAAACTTTGCTTCGCTTAACTTGCTGGTTCTGATTTTTGCCGCAGAATCCAACATTGCAGCATTACACTCAATACCAGCCTGCTGATTTGCGTGTTTGTGTAAAGGATCTCCACCGCCTTTGTTGCAACAGCCCTAATTCTAATTTGCCTGCAATTAAGGAGAAATACAATCAGCACAAGGTAACATATTCCTCTTACCTTTTAAGCACACATGTCAAACCTCCAACATTGTATCTTCTGTTTTGGTAACAGTCTTCTGATAATTTGTTTGTTTTACAGTATAAATATGTCGCCAAGAAGTACTGCCCTCCTTCAATACCTCAAGAATTTTTCCAGAATTGAGCAGAGTTGAAATGTTGAATGTCCAATTTCCAGTTGGAAAGCATTCAATCGACACAAGGGGCTTCTTGTATCTGCTTTAATTGATGCCGACAAAGTTTACGCTTCAAGAACCAACTTGTATCATTAGCTACTGCTTCTGTGCAGCATTAGTGGCTAGATAGATGTAACCAGTTTCTAAATTTGTTTCCAAATAATGGCTAGCTAGATAGATGTAATGGAAAATGAAACAAATTTAGAAGTGAGTTTAGCATGACAAGGTTTTTAGTGTATGATCATCATTGTGCTAGTTGATGTAATCTTTCTAACCTTTTCATTCAATTCAAAGTTTTAAAAACAGCTCAATAACTAAATCCAAATAAATATTGTGTGTTTATAATGTAAATGGTTTTTTATATTGCTGCTTCAATTTAAATATCCATCAAACAAGTCTACACAATCCAAAGGCAGAAAGCAAGGCCAATATCACATTAACAACAAAAAACGCTCCCATACTTATAACGAAAATCTTGCCAAAACCAAGAGCACTCACTCCATGGTGCACCATGATGAGCAGGGAAATCTGTTGTAATGAATTCTAAAGGTTTTGTGAATAATGAATTAGTATTTTCCCTTTGTTGTAATTGTAATGAATTGTGTTTATTTACAGTTTTGTGCTATGATATTACGCCCCATATCAATTGTCTAGAATATCGACAAGGACATATATAATTGAAACCGGATACATTAGAATTACAAGGATAATTCACCTTGTGATTGCGTTATGTCTGAAGTGATCTTGGATGTTTGTCTGCATAGATGCTTGATGAAGTCATTTCTGCTTTACCCACATTCTGCGCGCTTGAAACACTTGGAAGTTAATATGCAAATTAGTACTAGTACATTTCTCTGTGGTTGTGATGTTGGTTGTTTGAAATGAATGTGAACTTGTTGATGTTATAGGGTATATGATGGCCCCTTAGAATGAATTTGGTATTTTTCCTTTGTTGTAATGAATTGTGTTTATTTACAGTTTTATGCTATGCTATCTTTTGGTTGTGTTATGTCTGAAGAATTGATCTTTGGAATTGGATGTTTGTCTGCCTTTGATGACTGAATTGTGGCCATGTCTGCATAGATGCTTGATAAAGTCATCTTTCTGCTATTCCCAGACTCTGCGTGCGTGAAACACGGGGAGTTAAGATGCAAACCTGTACATTTCTCAAAACACCAACAAAATACATTTCTGAAGCACATTATATCAGAAAATTTAACGATCATATCGTATGAGTCGTACAATACAGCTGCAAAATCATGCGAAGATCAACAAAGTTATCTATATGCTTTTTTATCACCAACTTTAGCTGATTGGATACATATTCCATGGTCACGAGAGAAATTATTTCACCAAAAACAAAACGAAAGAAATTAAACTTCTGGCTGGGCAATGTTTTCTTGTTAAATTTTTTGGCTACCCGATCTTGTTTAAATCAACCGTAGGATAAAATTGTTTAAGCATTGCTTCAATACAACTATCATGTCAAATTGTATACTGAGCCCTAATCCATTTTTTAGGGGAGATAGTAGAGCTTTTAAGGTAATCATAAATCAGAATCTCTGTAACTACAAACAAACTGTAACCATTGATAATTCTTTCCTGCTACCTATTCATTCTTTGATCACAATTACCAAACTAAGCCATGTATAAAGAAGGAAACCAATAAAAATGTTGGAAAAAAAGGGAACATGTCTCAATGTAGAGTTCATTATGGAACCTCTTTGTGTGTGCTAATTATTTATTTCCAACTGCAGGTTGCTGAAGAGTATAGACTTGTACCGGACACATTGTATTTGACAGTAAACTACATCGATCGATATCTTTCTGGGAATCCAATGAACAAACAACAATTACGATTACTTGGAGTTGCTTCAATGATATTGCCTCGTAAGGAAGCATACAACTTTTTGTACTTACGATAAATGTTTTATTTCTAGCAATATCATATATAGGCATGAAATGAAAAGGAATTGATTTGTGCACCTCAGGTGGTGGAGTTTTGTCGTATAACTGATAACACATACTTCAAGAAAGAGGTTTGTGTTGGATTCTTTGCTTCAAGTTATTTTGTTTATATCTTCTGCTTTTAAGTTGTGCCATAGCTCAAGAATTAAATCCAATTAAATCTCGTGTGTTTATAATGTACTAGTAAATGATTTTTCATTTCATATTGCTGCTTCAAAAAAAGTATGAACAATCCAAAGGCAGAATGCAAGGCCAACATCACATTAACAAAAAAAAAACCCTCAACCTACAATTTTAACATCCCACCCTCAATTATTTACTATAACACATACTTAAGTTGTTTATGGCATCATCATTTTACATACCACATTGTGCATGTAGCCCTGTACTACTGACAATGTAATTTGGCATGTTGTCGAGCCAATGAGGATCATCAAAAGAACAATAAGGTCCACCCTTAGGCCTCTCAACATTTACTGGCTTGATATATTTGGGTGACCAAGCAGGCGTTCCGTCTTCATATGAATTATGCGTCAATCTCGTCAAACCCGAACCATCCAACCTAACGGTGAAAATTTCACCGTAAGGTTGGTAAGCATGCGGGTTTGAAATTGGTTCAGCTGATATACCTGCATAGTCTGACGTAAACACAATACTCTTTCCATCGGGACTAAAATACGGATGATTCGTTCTACCACCCGATCCACTTTGAATCAGTTTCCTCAACCCGGTTCCATTCGGGTGGATTAGGTAAATCTCGAAACTTCCACTACCCGGGTCATGACGATCTGATGCAAAAGCGATCCATTCTCCATCAGGGGACCAATTGCACATTGTATCCGTCCATGCACCCTCGGTTAACCTTCTAAGTCCGCTTTTCTCTCCGCCAACAGAATCCATTATGTAAAGATTCTTATGACCCGTTCGACCCGAACGGAACACAATCCATTTTCCGTCGGGCGATTGTGACGGAAATGCATTGTTCTTTCCGTCATGGGTCAACTTTTTGACGATGTTCCGGTCAACATCAATTGATACGATATCAACCTGTGTGCTCTCCGAAGCAAATGTTTCTCCAACTGCCGTATAGATTACACCGGGTCGAACCCGGTCCCATGCGGACGAGAACGCCATCGAGTCAGAAACCTTACGCCGGTTTGAACCGTCCCGGTTCATGACATAAACTCCAGGCATCTCTACATAAGCAATTCGGTCTCCGGATGGTGAGAAAACCGGAAAGGAACCGGTGAACCGGAAGAGAGTTAAATTTGGAACAGGGCTCCGAACATTCTCTAGCAAGAACTGAGGACTGCTATTACTACTTTCCTTTCCCCTACACTTATGGTACCCGACCCGAGTTGAATCGGGTGAGATAAACGGGTTGAGATGGTGAACGTTAGGCGAGACGAAACGAGTTAACTCCTTGAACTCGTTGTTAACAAGATCGAACAATTCGATATGACGAAAACTAGAATCAGGTCTTCTCGTCGCGACGGCGATGAATTTGTTATTTCCCGGTGAGGTTGCGGGTGTGAAAGCGTGTAAACCCGGTGGTGTGACTCGTTCGATGATAACCGAGTCAGAAGAATCATCAGCGGTAAGAATCACTCTGTAAATACTCCACCAACCGTCGTTACCTCTCCGGTGAAAGTAAATTGTCCGATCGTCGATCCAAGATGGCCAGCCACCGTGCTCAACCACCTTATATCGTTGAGTTCCGTCTTTAGTGAGAAAAACGTAGATATCTGTAGTGAGATCCTCTACTTCGCCGGACCAACCATGGCCGCCGTAGGAAGCGACAGCAGTCCATTTTCCGGAGGGAGATACGGCGGGGCTGAAATCAGCAACGCCGTAAGGAGTGAGTCTTTGGGTTTTACCTGATATGAGGTGAGTGGAATAAACGGCGGTCCAGCTTACACGTGGCACACGAGGATTCTCGTGTGTTGACACGTAGATTAAATATTGACCGTCGGTAGTTACAGTTGGTTTATCTTTGATTGAAACTTGAGACTGAGATTCCTCTGTGAGATGATTAGGTAACAGAGGAAGTTGAATTCTGTTTGTGGTAGTTGTGTAAACGGCGTCGTAGTATATGGTTGGATAACCGTTTCTCTCGGTGACGTAAACGAGTTGCAGAGGAGGTGAGTCTTGGTCTGTGGGTGTGTGATTGGAAAGGAATTGGCCGTTAAAGTTGACGGAGTGGCCGTCAGTGAGTTGTAATTCATGGTAAGGGTGGTGAATTGGGAGAGAATAGATATCGAAAGCATAGAAACCTCTGCCAAGTGTGGTGAAGATGATGCTGTCGCTGGTGGTGGAATCTTGTTCAGTAGCCCATAGTAATGGAAACGCCAGCAACAACAGAAACAGTATGCATAAGTGTTGTGCAATCATTGTTACTAATTTTGAGTGTGTGTGTGTTGGTTCAGATTATTACTACAGTTTATATATTTTGCTTTTTTAAGAGAAGATAAGATAAAGTGAGACGTGGAGCCAATCCATTGTTCATTTGTTTGTCTTTGGAAATCAAGAGGAGAACCATTCTTGTCATTAGCATTTCTTTTACTAATTGTCATCATTAACATGTTAAAATAAGAATTGATAGAGTAATCAAATTTCTAACTAAAAAAATGCTGTGTCTTTTCTTCATTCAAGTATCTTGCCGTGGTTAGAAATTTCACCTTAAAATGATTAAGTCAAGTGTTTCAGTTTCAAACTTGGCTATATATATATGCATATATATAATGTTATGTCCCTACCGACTAAGTTCAGTCAAAAGAAACAATAGTCTTACAATATTAATCAAAGAGGTAATAGATATTACTGCATTAATTTGTTGGTAAATTGGTTATTCCAGTTGAAAGTGTACATATGTTGCAGTTAATAATTCTGACATAAACAAAACACAAAAACATTGGTACTGTACTTTATGTAATACTAGTCAAAACTAAAAAACGCGTAGCCATACAAGTAGTAGATCTCCTTTTTCCTTTTTATTTTTGTTTTGGAGGAAACTTAATCACCAAGTCTAGCCAAATAACTCCACAATTCTTTTTAAATTAGAAACTTAAAACTCATTTCACACTCTGCAACTTTTTTCAATTTCTGGTACAAACAACCAAAACAATTAACAATCAACTTAGTTAAGTAATTCAGTGTTGAGTAATGAGCTTCTTGAGACCATCTGCGATGTACAATTTTGTGTTTACTTATCCTTCATCGCGATGGATGCCGTGTCAGAGTTGGGGATTCCTTCGATGGCCGGGTCTTGAAGGCTTCTTTAGACTTTTGGTGGTTTTCCTTCTTTGGTCTACCTTCTCTCAGCTATGCTTCATACCTTCTTCTTCTATGTACCCTACCCTTCGTGTTGGAGATCGAATTATTGTCGAAAAGGTACATGATCTGCACACAATTTAAGTTTCTGATTCTGTTATATTATATCTGTCTTTATTATGCAAGATCTTATGAATTGAAGAGTAATATTCCATAATCATATATTACAGGCCAATGACATGCAATTTTATTCCATGTATTTTAGGTATATTTCATTTCCTTTTTAGGTATCTTTTTCCTCAGATTCTAATTCATAGCTTGTATCTAGACTTTTTATATTCAGACACATTTTCACTTTTCTACATACTTTACCAATTCCAAATATAATGGATTTTCAGTATTTCATTTTAGGATTTTATGACATCATTGTAGTTAGCATTATGTAGTGAAAAATATTCACTGTTGTCTGCTGTTGTTTGCAAGTTGCCGCTGAAGGAGATAATTACGAGTTCAACAAATTAGTTTCTATTAGCTTGATGATACTGCTTAAATATGAAAATAGTGATCAGGTCTTCATACATCTTTCTAGGAAAACATGGTCAAAACTTTGATTCTTGAATGGCATGCAGAAATGACATTATGACATTGAGTTTAACCCTTGACCAGTTTTTGAATGGGCTCAAATTCAAGTTTATTGAGGATAATCATGCTAAATATATCTTTTTTATTGTTTAACTAATAATCCTAATTTGATGTATGATATAGTCTAGTTTTTCCTTTGTGTTTTACTGGGAATTGGTTTTCCTGTTATGTTGATATCTAATATCGCTAATCATTCTATGGGATTATATTTTAAAGACCAAAAATATACCATGCCTTATAACTAGGTTTATGAGAATGCTTCTTGGTTTGCTTTAGTTATAATAACATTAGTACTTTCTGTTACATAAGTTAGTACTTGTAGCTGTTTTCTGTCCTATATACAGGGTAAGATATAGCAGAAGTGTAAGGAGAAAATTCTCTCTTCTCATGAAATTGGTAGCACCTTACTCTAATTGGGAACAGATTCCATTAAAGACTAGCTGATTTGCATTACTAGTTGTGCTTTATATTGAGGATAAGTTATTTCCTGTGATCTAATGATATTTAGTTTTTTTAATATTCTTTTACCCCTTAAAATGTCATAGTGTAACATTCTGTTGGGTAAACTTTCTAGATATAGTTTTCAGAACGGTGTTAATGAGTAAATTTATTTTGCATTACTTGGTTTTTCCTGAGTAGTAATATGAGGAATAAGATTGAGAGTATTGCGGTAATTAACAGAAAAAATGTTTAGCTATATGGATTTCAAGTGAATAACTGCACAAAGCAGTCGATTCATTGCAATTGTCTTCTCAAGAATGTGATCCCATACATGCATCAAGTGGTGTGATAACCAGCAGAACTAGAAGTGTGCTTCACTTAAGCTGGGATACTTTCAAGCGAGCCTTCCGTGATTTAATATCTTAAAAAAACTAGATTACTTGGTTTTATGATGCATTTGACTAGCACCTGTAAAATTTGGTTCTTGCTTGTTTACTGAGAACTTCACTAATATTTTGGTAGTTCATACTATCATATTGAAAAGTTAAGCTTTTGACATATTTTGTATTAAAGATACTAAATGAGATTTTCATCATTCATTTATTCAGCATTTCTAGTTTGCACATAGTTCTCTGGATTACATGGCCTTGTCCTTGGTTATTTACCTTTCTCATCTAATGTTAAGTTTTAATTAATTAGAGCACAATATTAAAGGAAAATAGCTTATTTGGTGATAATGGGAAAGAGCATTAAATTGACTGAGTCATGTTTCTTAAACTAAAGTTGTTTGGAGAAACAAACTGTTTTCATATACCTTTTCTAATCTTCCAAAATCACTTGACAAGGATTTCCTTTGGATTGATTTTGGTCACTATGCATATTATGTATTATAATAAATTAGTTATACTTATACCAATGGAATCAAAAGTTTCAATTCTTAAGGAAAATGTTGAGATCTTGCATAGCCTAGTGATATGGATAAAGTAGTCCAAACTCCTTTTAAGGATTAGTCAATCCTCGCCACTTGAGCCAACTTTTGGGGTTGAGTTAAGCATCTATCATGCATTTTTGTGCATTCCGAAAGAATGAAATTCACAGAATTTAGGGGACAGAAATAATATCAATGGATATTTTCTGGTCTTGTATTTATTTTTCCACATGTTTCATATCTCTTTATGTTTTACTGGTTAATATCCTCAGGCTTCATATTACATCTGGAATCCTGCTATACATGATATTGTAACATTT
Source organism: Trifolium subterraneum (assembly GCA_951799995.1). Classification (NCBI taxonomy): domain Eukaryota; kingdom Viridiplantae; phylum Streptophyta; class Magnoliopsida; order Fabales; family Fabaceae; genus Trifolium; species Trifolium subterraneum. Next base: position 21,530,851 of record OX637462.1, on the reverse strand, counting down.
CGGGATCCAACACAGGTATGTTGTGCCGGTATTCTGTACTGATATGGAATATTATGTAGCATACTTACATTTACATGATTGGTTTTTTTATTTTATTTTTTGTAGCATTGTGAAGACAACACAGATGTAATTTTTATTAAAAGAGTTGTTGCAAAAGAAGGCGACAGTGTTGAGGTACTAAATGTCAATTGAAATTTACAATACACCAAAATTAAGTATCTACTTGGTAATTTTATAAAATCATCATTGCTAAGAAAATATGTGAAGGTGTTTTTTATTATTTCAATTGTCTAACACTTTGCAGGTTCATCATGGAGGACTCTATGTCAATGGTGTCGCTCAAGAGGAGGATTTCGTGGTTGAGCCACCGACATACACAACCAAATTAACCGTGAGACCATTTTGTTTTCAGTTCCGATAAATTCTATCCGTATTTGTTTATATATTCAATATTCGGATAGTTCCTTTCGTCATTGCTTATATCCTTGCAGTATGTTCCAAAAGGCCATGTTTATGTGTTGGGAGATAACCGCAACAATAGCTATGATTCTCATGTATGGTAAGTAACTTTTACTGCAAGTTACTCTACTTTCATTTTTCATTCTCCATTAATATTGAAGTCTTGATGTAATTGCAATTAGGCCATGTTTTCTCTTAATCAATATTAAAGCCCTTTCTCTTAAATCAACATTATTAAATTATTATACTTGACCTCATGTTCCTCTTTGTATCCGTCCAATGATGAACAGGGGACCACTTCCTATGAAAAACATAGTTGGACGATACGCCATGCGCTGTCACAGACCAGTAAATTGAGACTATGTGAACCGAACCAACCAGAGTTCTTTTTTCTTTGATGTCCATGAAGAGTTCCATCTTCCAAGTTCTAGTCCGCTATTCGGTAATGAAAAGCATATCGTAAATAGATTCTCATATACTTGCTCATGGTGATTACTGAGGATGCCCTCTCTCAGTCAGTAAGCAACGAACGTAAAGAAGAAGAAAATAGCATGTCACTTTTGAAGGGTTTATTATAGTTTGAATCATGTCATTTGCATATTATAGGAATATGATTCTTTGTTTGTTACTTGATATCATATATCTATCTTGTTTAAGCTTTGGTCAAAGAAATTTGTGAAAGACAAATGTGTCCCTCCTTTTTCCTTGTAAGAATTTAGCTTTAGAAAACCAGTTGATTGTGAAAAGTAGGAATGGAGGGTGATGTTTTTTTCTACTTGAGAATATGGATGGATGGTTGAATTAAATTAACCAGAACTTTATCAAATTATATAGTACTATATAAGTATATTATATATGGATGTGTAATTTTGTGATATTTGTCAATGTCAGTGGTATCCTTTTCATCAAATGGCTCTTCATAAAACTTTGGAAGATTAAATATGCCATTTGGATGGTGGCTGGGTGGAGGAAATTTTTGAAATATCTACTTATTGGTTCTCCACCTTCCATTATTTTTTTAAGCTTAAAATTGACAAATAAGAAACTAAAGGACTCTTTGCTTTGATTGATTTGGTTCCTCTAATTCACAAGTACACTTTATTGAATGAACAATAAAATGTGGATTTTTTCTTGGTTTAACTTTGACAAAAATATATGCTTAAAAAAATTATATTCTTACATATAATATATTTTTTTGACATGTTCGTATTTTATTATCATTATTTTCTCCCCCTTCTAGATGAAAACACAGGTTCAAGATGTAATTTATGGGAAGTTAGATATGGTGTCAAACTTTTGTGTGTCAAAAAAATCAAAATAGCATTGTTTTGGAGATAAAGTGCGTATGAAGGATGTATACTGGATCGATTGGCAGAAATGCCAACATTGTTAGATAGGACACCATAATTTCGGTTCGAACTTCAATCTCTCTACTTTGTGTGTGTGAGTTTTCAATGGTTTGCAATTTCGTCTATTTAGCAAAAAGAATAAATCTATTACTTAAAATCATGATGCATCATGGAACCATTAAGGTGTCCTCATTTAACAAAAAAACACAAAATTTAGATCATCTGCAACCAACTTTATAGTGCAGACGACAGTATATAGAAACTTAAGGAGAAAGAAAAAAGAATGTGTCTCGAAAATAATCAAAGTTAAATATCACATATGTTAAATACTAAGGCGTATTGAGTTCAAGTTTGCTCGCTATAAATATCTTTTTAGTTCAAGAGAAGAGGGAGCTCTAAACATCTCTCAAATGTCGCTACAAGCTCCCTTCAGGAAAAGTAGCCCTGAGCCTCCATGACCTACTACTCCTTTAGAGAAGAAAGCTTGCCTCCCATCCGATACTTATGTGGTAGGTGGGTTATTGAAGGTGGATAAGTTTTTGTAATAATCAGTTTAAGGATCAAGATCGGTAGAAAGATCAAGAAGAGCTCCTCTTCGAAGGTGCCGCCGAGGAGCTTTGTTCGGATGATGATATAGAAGAAAACCGGATGGTATGACCTTTGGTTTGGGGTATAGGATTTACACCCCCCCATTCGGCCCAAAATATTCATTGAAAATTATAACAACTTAATAAATAAAAAACTTAATAATTCAAATGAAACAATATATGCAATGTAGTTCCAATATTGGTTATTCCTTCAAATTATGCCCAAGTGTATGGTACTAAAATCCAAATTAGTTATTCCTTCAAAATATCACACTGTGCTTAGGTTCGTATTTTACTCCCATCCACTCACAGAAATATCAAAGTCATTTTCATCTTTACTTCAATTCTAGAAGTATTTAAGTGATCAATTCCATAATGTAGGAAAGGAATTGGAAGAAGTGTCGCAAATTCAATTTTAATTATATATAAAAAAACAAAACATGAATCAATATCATGGTACGAAATTCAAGTGATAGTTGACAAACTTTATTTATATATATTATTCCCATGTATGTATGTAGTTTACGTGTTATTATCCAAGATCAAATTGATTGATAGCACTAATTCCTATTCCAAAAGAGGATTATCCCAATCCTCTGCATTTTAAAATAAACCACACATTTTTATATTCATATATGATCTTGTTTAGGGGTATAGATAATTCAAAATTGTATGCCAATATGCAGGAGCTTAGTTTCGAACCCGGGACACTCCACTTATTCATCTTTAAGGTGGATTATATTACTTGACAAAAAAATAATTCAAAATGGCATAAAAATAGATCGTCGCACAATTAGAATTAAACTTACACGTTCTTTGATGCATTTTGTTTTTCTGACCGTTGAGGATTGGGTTCCCACGTGGCCAAGAATAAAACGGCTAAGGTGTTATTATTGGAGTTAAAGGAATATTACCAATTTTTAGATAGATTTTTTTTAGTCTTAGAAGAAGTAGTAATGTATTAAAATTAAACTCACATAAGATCTCAGATTCGAACCCAGATCACGACGTCCGACCTAATAATTTCGGCATTTTTATTGTCAATTAAGCTAGGACTTATGAGATAGATAGATATATTTTAAATTAGTTAAATACAGTACTTCCTATAAAATTATCAAATTTTACTAATTGGTTCATATATAAAACTTATTTAACCTTAAATTTTAGGCAAAATGATCCACAACTTATTTAAGTTTTATGTTAATATCAGATAGGTTATTTACGTTTTTTAAGTTATAAATAGGTCTTTTAAGTTTTACATTTGTAACAGATAAGTCTTTTGAGTTTTTTAAGTAACTAATAAGTCATTATCGTTTGTGATTTGTAACAAATATGTCTTTAAGTTTGTAATTTGTAACATCTAGGTGCTTCCAGTTACTCAAAAAATAGGACTTAGATGTTATAAATTACAAACTTAAATGACTTATTTGTTATTTAAAAAACTTAAAGGACTCATCTGTTACAAGTATAAAATTTAAAGGACCTATTTGTAATTTTAAAATCTTAAAAAACGTCGTATCTGATACAAACCTAAAATTTAAAGGATATATGAAGTCATTTTGCCTAAATTTTAATATGCATGAAAGTTTGAAAAAAAAAAAATCCCCATTCCTGATGAACCGAGCCAACTAGTTTTAGGATAAATCAGACGATTGTATTTGGATCTTCTTTTGGTTTTTTTGTTCAGCTCTCTTTCCTTTTCCTCATCTAAGGCGGATAGATTCATAAAGAAGAAAAATAATTAGTTTAGAAGAGAGAGAAAAAGTAAATGAATGGTTGAGATTGATAATAAATGAAAAACATGAGAGAAAAAGTATGAGAGGATGAAAATTATTGATAATTGCTTAGTATTAACATATACTACTTCCGGTCATATGTATAAATAAATTTGACTTTTTTAATACATTGAATAATAAGTGTAGGATTTTTTAGAGCAAATATAAATATAGGAAAATGCTATTTAGTAAGAATTTTTTGATGCAAGTAGAGGTGGAAAGAGGCCAGGCCGGCCTACATAAGCCTACGGCGTAGCCTACATAGACTCAGGCCAGGTCAGCCTATTTCTTTAAATAGAGCAGACCAAGACTTTTTTATAGGCCTATTTAGCTAAAAAGGTTAGGCTTCAGACCAATAAAAAAGTCTATTAAGCCTACTAGGCTGGCCTATTTAAGTAAATATGAATAATATTTTTACATCTATTGTTATTATATATTAAAATTTGTACTTTGATTAAATTATAAATCTATTAACTTTTTCAGTAATTCAAGTTTATTAATCCACATTAATTTTTCATATATATAAATGTATTATTATAAACTACAATCGAAATATGATGTCCTATATAGTCAAATTCTCCAAAATATCATGTTAAATATCAAAAGGAAGTTTAATCTCATTGATTTATTTGTTCATTAGTATATTTAAAATTAAATATAATTATTTATTTAAATATGTTTATGTGAAATAGGCTTTTAAACAGGCTAATAGACTATGTCAGACTTTCAAAAGGTCAGGCTCAGGCCTAAAAAATAAGTCTATGATAGGCCACATGTTAGGCTCAGGCCTTTAATTTTTTGACAGGCCAGGCTCAGGCTTGGCAAAGCATAGCTTGGCCTAGCCTATTTCCACCTCTAGATGCAAGAAAGAGAAGAATTTTATGTGGCAACTTTTGATTGGCCAAATTCTAATCACTCTCTCTCCCATGTATGGTGAGCCAATTTTTGATTAGTCAAATTTCCTAATTTTGTGGATTCTTCTCTTTCTTGTGTAAATATTTCTTTCTAAATAGCAATACTAATAAATATAATAGTTAATGAGAAAATTGATCAACAAAAATGTATTTGGTCCTATTTTTAAATCAGATGCAGAAGTTTTTTTTAGTTAATTTACTTAATTATTATAATTAAAGATAGAAGGAATATATACATTGATATTATGTGTGAGTTTGGACAGATTATATATACAGTGCAAGTGAGGCACAACATCACGGTTATAATTTGAGTTGCTGCGTTACAGTGAAAGAAAGAAAGCCTCTAAGATCGACCAAGGTAAGATATATTAGTAGTGTTTAAACTTTAATTAATTTCTTTTAAAAAAAGCTTTAATTATTTGTTTCGATTAAGATATTTGCAATAGAAATCTCTTTGGTTCCAAATTTTTTGATACAGGTTTTTTAAAGTTAAAGATTGTAAAATTTCAACCAAATGACATTTTAAAATGCAATCAACTCATAAATATAAAATACAATATTTCTATCAATTAAACTCACGCGGATGCATTAATCAATTGTTTTATTTACTTTAACGATTAATATTCACCTATTTTAGCCATATTTATATGTTTTTTACATTGTTTTTCCCCTTCTTTTAAGAAATCTCTAAGCGATCACTAATAAGAATTTACAAACTCAAAACGGTGAATAAATTTGTCTCTAGTATAAGTTGCAACGAACATAACTCAATTGATAGAGATATATTATACTTTATATGCATGGTTGAGATTCAAACATTGGATTTTATTCACCTCAGAAGGTGAATTTCTAACCATTAGACTATTTAACAAAAAAATATCACATTAACTAAAAGTCTAAAACCGATTTTAAAACAAATGCTACTTTGTATATATTTTCCAAATTAATATTATATACATTGCTTTTAATTTGATTATAAAATACTCTGTATTTAATATTTATGATAATGGTTAACGCTAACACTCAATAAATAATAATGATAGTTTTATAAAATTATTATAATTCTAATTTTGTTTACATTTTTTCTTAAACTATTTATAGTATAATATAAAACTACCGATTAGAACTGATTCCAGTTGAAGGAGTAAAACTCTTATACATTAAATGATTAGTGCAAGTAGGTTATATCATAGACTAGATACATTAATAGTATAAGGAATTCATTCTGAATATTTTAATGTATCTAAAAAATGAATGTTTTTTTATATTAAGTACTGAAGAGAGTATATAATATGGCGAACCAATCATTAAATTTTGATTGAAATAGACATCCACACATATCTCAAAACAATTGTTTCAAATAAAAGGAACCTATAAAATAAAATATTACGACAACTAGAGTAATAAATGAGAGAATATTTTATATGTAAAAGTCAGAATTTAAATTTCAAACACTCCACTTATTTATTTCAAAAGTAGAATTTCTAACTATTAAATCACCCGACAAAAATACAAGCTTCGTCATAATATAATATAGGTCTATACATTTTTTTCACAAATCTATGGAAGGCTTTTCTATTATCTTTAATTATAATATCTTTAATTAACTAACTTATCAATAGTATAAGGAATTTATCTTTTAAGTTGTTTTCTTTATAAAAAGGTACAAATCTTATTTCTTACACATTCTATCTCTATTCTCTACCACCACTTATACAATTAATTGCTACACTCACTGTCAATAGAAGAAGATGCTACAGAAAAGAATCCAAATACAAAAAAAGAATTGTTTCTCTTTCTCCTTTAGTATTATATATATATATAACCCCTACACCATTTTCTTTCATTGCATAAATTAGTTGCATTGCATTGCACGTTTATTCAACTCATCTACTATAATAACCACAATAGTCTCCAAAACATCAACACACACATTTTTTCCTCGTTGACTTCCAACATCACCATTTTCATCTTTCCTTCCTAACTCTATAGTTCAATTGGGTTTTGTTGACTTTTTTGTGTGTGTTTTTTTCATATTGTGTGAACACTTTGTACCATAAATTAAACTTTCTTATTACATGTTAATTTCTGCCTCATGATAAGTCATAGTTAACCATCTTTATACTCCATCTCTTTAGTCTTCACTAAATTCAACAACCAAATATTTTTCTCTCACATTATTTAGTTAGAAATTTTTATAAAACATTTACTTTGTCAAGACTAAACTTTGGTTGATTATAGTCTTTTGTCATCATAAAAAAAAATGGTTGAGAGGATTGGTAGCAAGAATCATAACCAAACACTTGATGTCTCCATTGATCAACAAAGAGATTCTAAGCATTTCGACGATGATGGTCGCGTCAAACGAACCGGTAATTAATTAATTAATATATTTTTATCTTTCTGTTCTCAGTTGAGTTAGACTCGATCCAAATTCTAATAAGTTTCTTAAAAACCGTAGGAACTGCATGGACGGCAAGTGCACATGTCATAACTGCTGTGATTGGTTCTGGAGTGCTATCTCTAGCTTGGGCTATTGCTCAACTTGGATGGATTGCTGGTCCTATTGTTATGATTCTCTTTGCTTGGGTTACTTACTACACCTCCATTCTTCTTTGTGAATGTTATCGTAACGGCGACCCTATCAATGGCAAGAGAAACTATACTTACATGGATGCTGTTCATTCAAATCTTGGTAAATTCTATAATCAAAATTCACCCACCTAAGCCAAACATCTTATTAGAGTTTGAAATTTTTAATCTTGTTTTTGTGTTTATTATGTTTGTCAAGGTGGGTTTCAAGTACAATTATGTGGGCTAGTTCAGTATCTTAATCTTGTTGGAGTTGCAATTGGATACACTATAGCATCTGCCATAAGTATGATGTAAGTTTAATTGAGATCTTTATGATTATCTACCAAGCACAGACACAACACTGACACTGACACGTGCTTCATACATGGTCTAATTGGGTTTGGTTAATTATGTATGAAACAGGGCTATTGAAAGATCAAATTGTTTCCACAGGAGTGGAGGAAAAGATCCATGTCACATGAACAGCAATATTTATATGATTTCATTTGGTTTAGTGCAAATTGTATTCTCTCAAATTCCAGATTTTGATCAACTATGGTGGCTATCTATTTTAGCTGCTATTATGTCCTTTACATACTCCACAATTGGTTTAGGCCTTGGTATTGGAAAAGTTATAGGTAGATATATATAACTCTACTCACATGTTTATTAGAATAATTTCTTTGCTTTTATTAACTCTCAAATTTGTAATAATTGTAATGTAATAGAACACAAAAAGATTGATGGAACCATAACTGGGGTAGATGATGTGACAAAACCTCAAAAAATTTGGGGGAGTTTGCAAGCTCTTGGTGACATAGCCTTTGCCTACTCTTACTCCATGATCCTTATAGAAATTCAGGTATTAATTTATTTTGCTATTTTTCATTTTTTTGAAGACTTGTATTGTTCCATAACTTTTTGTAAAGAAACAAGTACTATATTGAAAAAAAAAAATTGTACAGAAAGAAATTTTAAAGAATGGCACTTATTTCCTTAGTTTTGTAAAATCGAGTTGGATTAAATCAAAACTTTAAGAATTATATTATATTATGAAACAGGATACGGTAAAAGCACCACCTCCGACGGAGGCGAAAACAATGAAGAAGGCTACAATAATAAGTGTTGTAGTGACAACATTTTTCTACATGCTTTGCGGCTGTTTTGGATATGCCGCGTTTGGAAATTCAAGTCCCGGAAACCTTTTAACCGGTTTTGGATTCTATAACCCATTTTGGCTACTTGACATAGCCAATGCTGCCATAGTTATTCACCTTATTGGTGCATACCAAGTTTACTGTCAACCCCTTTATGCTTTCGTCGAAAATTACACATCAAAAAGATTCCCAAATAGTGATTTTGTGAACAAAACCATAAAAGTTCCAATCCCTGGTTTCCGAGCATACGAACTCAACCTATTTAGATTGGTTTGGAGGACGATTTTTGTGATATTAACAACTTTGGTATCAATGCTCCTTCCGTTTTTCAATGATATTGTTGGCCTTCTTGGTGCGCTCGGATTTTGGCCTCTTACCGTTTATTTTCCAGTGGAGATGTACATAATTCAAAAGAGAATACCGAAGTGGAGCTCGAAATGGATTTGTCTTCAATTGCTTAGTGTTGCTTGTCTTATAATCAGTATAGCTTCTGCAGTTGGTTCTATTGCTGGGATTGTTATTGATCTTAAAGTTTATAAGCCATTCAAGACTATGTATTGATTCAATATTGTTACTACACTAACTTTGTGTATGATCAATATATGATTTGGGACTTTATGAGATACAATTTCTATTGCAACTTGTGTAAAGGGAGAAATATTGTACACAACTATAAGACTCTTTTATCAAAAGTGAAAATATTTATATTGTATGGTTCAACTGTATAATTATACTTAAAGTTAATTATAAGTTGAAGCTTGAACTTGAAATGCTTTCTTTGTGTTTTTCCTTCCTTCATTCCCATTGCAATATGGAATAAATGAAACAAAGTTATACAGTAGATTCTTGATATATTATCTAAACGTTATTGAGTTGTCTATTGTAATTATAATTTTGAAATTTAATCTTTATTGAAATTTTTTACATGTATATTATAAGATGTCTTGGATTAAGCCTACAGAGCTGGTTAAGCCTCTCTGGAATGATGCTCTAGGTGTAGAGTTGATTAGGGAGTGATCTCTTTAGGCTTTTTCTTTTCTTTTTCTCTTATGTAACCAAAAAAAAGATGTCTTGGGTTCGAAGCCATCCCTAAAAATAAATACTACATATGCGTTAAATCTCTCGAGAGAAATCTTTGTCATCCATTGTGGTCCTACTCAGCTCAAGCAATTAGTTTATGTAGTTATACGTAACAGATACTCGGTTCATATAAAAAAAAATATTAAAAGAGGGTTTCTATGGTGCATTGATAAATTGAATAGTATCGGTGCATTTAACTTGTAATTCAATAAATAGATCATTGTTGATTTCTTTTGAGAAATGAAGAGTATCTGTCCAATCCTCAAGAGAACGAACGCGGTGAGAGAGATGTGTTATGTGCTAGCTAGAGCACAATGAATGAATGATGTGTAGGTGAGGATGCCAGCCAGCCAGCCAGCCAGCCAGCAATAAACCTGAGAAGGCTATACTACCACTACTAGCAATACATACCAATAATGGTCCATACTCTATGCTATGTGGGCAATAGTAGTAATGAAATGCATGTTGTCGTCAAAAACAATGTATTAGTTTATGTTGCTTTTGTGTCATATATATCAAATTGAATTGAATGAAAGCAGTGAAGTAAGGTTTGGTTAGGTCACCTTGGTAGGTACTACTAGTTGCTGCTTGCAAATAAATCTCTCTGCCTTTCCCTGTCTTGCCTTTATTGTCAACAAATTTTAATTTTCAGGCTTCAAAATAACACACGTAGCACTTTTATTTAATTGCTTGCAGTGTTATGTTATGATTTATGAATCATTGATTTCTTCATTCACCGATAGGGCTGTAAAATTGCCTAAAAAAAACCAGGTGAAACTCGCACACTTTAAATACAGAGAAGAGACTGTAATTTAAATTTCACACTGATTGGAAGAGTTGATGTTGAACAATATATAAGTGAAAGGATCTATAAATTCAATACAAAAGTTTGGATGAAAGTACGGTGTCAAAGTCACTTATGTGATTACTAAATGTTCAATGTATTGATTCAATCTAGTGAAACTCCCCTCTCGGCCCAACACATCTCATGTCGAACATCTTAACCCAAATGTCGTTGTAGTCTTTTATTATGTAATCTATTTAGATTGCTAATTTGAGAAAATTTTGTTTTGCAAAATGAATTTGCCATGGTGGTTCTAATTAACAGGAGTGATAGGCCATAATATATGTGTAGCTAAGCAAATTAAACAAAATTGGATTAATTTGCAGCTAATTAAACACAAAGTGGTGCTCTGCTATGTAAAAGATGATTAGGAGAAGAAGTGACTGACACAATGTACTATCCTAGTCATGCAAAGTACAGTACTACTGAAAACAGAATCGCACTGCACTACAGCTGTAGTAGCTCAGCAACTGATCTTGTTGTAATAACTTCAAACTGATAGATAGATAGATTTTATAATTAATAATTCATTCATGATGAGTTTATATGAAGGTAGGTAGGAATCTCAACTTGTTATAGTTGATGTATAGCTTGTCAATTGATAATTAACTACATTTTCTAACGCCGCGATTAATCAAGTATCGCGTGGGTGTCTATGTATCATTCATTACTTGTAGTACGTATAAATGTATAATGCAATGTCATTTTCACAAAATTCAAGCCCTCCCTTCTTCAGATAAACCACACACACTTAATTTGTTCACATGTTATTTCTCTATGTTTCACATACATCCAGCTTATCATTCATGTGCCCACGTTCTAATATATCTTCAACGTTTACACATAATAATAATAATTAACAATACTTATTATTATGTTAACAATATTTTTGGCTAAATTATAATGGACTATATTTCGTGTCATAATCTAGAAATACGGAGAGATAAACGGACTTGTTCTAAATCTATTATTTGCATTGGCAATATAATGGACTATGTTTACACCATTAATTAAGATTGAGTCTAGCAAAATAAACTGCTTCCTCCGTCTCAAATCTTTGATCATTTTGCACATAGATTCAAAAATAACAAATATTGACAAGTTAAGTCATTTTTACTCATATTTTAATTTCTTAAAAGAACCAAAAGTAAAAGACTAAAAAGGCCAAAGTTTTGAAATAGAGGGAGTAGTATTTCACATGTCGAATCAATATTGAAGTTCCGTCTAATTGGATGTATTAACAAAGATGAGAGCTCAATCTACGGCTTCTTTGGTGCAATTGTTGTCTCTGCTTCTCAATGCTAATGCACAAATGGGGTAATTTACTTCCTTCTCTTTTTTTCTTTGTTCTTTTAGTTTCTCTTTTGTTACTAAAAACACCTCTGGCCACTGTTACCTCACACCTACCATTTTTCTGTATAGACTCTCTTCTAATTTGTATTTATCCAACCACCCTATTTCATTCCCCACTTTTGTTATTTTTCTTTCCCTTTCCGACACCACTCCGCTTCCTCTGTCCATAGCGTTCATTGCCTAACCTCGTCCCCCAACCACCCCCATTACACTTACACCTTATGCCACTCTTGAATTTATTTTTTCTCATCTGATATAACTACTTTTCATAGGGTAATTTTTGGTGATTTCAATCAAATAAAGAAAACGGAAAAGGGTGTGTATAGCAAAAAGGAAAGTGTGGGTAGCACTGCCCTTAATTCACACTTGCACAACTTCAAACCCACAATCGAACAGGAGGAAGGATTCATGTTTCGTTTCTCTTTTTAATTTTCTAATACGCTCTTTCATCAGTTTGAAGACCAAATGATTGCATTCGTTGATATAACTGGCCACATATATCAACTTAACAATTTCTATTTGGAAAAATGCCTCATTACAAGTATATAATTATTAAATTATCCTCATTCCAGCAAAGAAATTGTGTATGCAACTTTGCATGTTGAATAAACTACATATATATCCTGTCAAAAATAAATCTAAATATATAAAGCCTGTCTACACGGTTTGAGCGGGCTGACTGAAATATAAGTAGGTGTGTCTAAAAAACTGCTAGGAGCATGTTAAATTTGTAAATTAATACTTACAAACGTACTGTACCATGATATTGAAACCAAAACAATACTGTACTATGATAACTTACATTAGGCATTCAACATCGCTAGAACAAAGAATCTGCCGCTAAATGACATCATATATATGCACAAAGCGAAACCGTGCAAGTCGTTGATGGATCCATCGACTAGTAAAGACCTCAAGAGATAGATTTAGGAAAGCTCTTCTGCATTGAACTTGGTCCAAGCTTCCTGTTTTAAGATCAGAAAGAATAAAACTATGTAAAAGAAGCACCCATTTATCACACTTCAATTAAAAATGTGAGAAAAATATGTTACATCTTTTCTTCATTAAGAAATTGATCGAGCAGTAGAAAGGGAGATTTACATGTTCCGATTAATTGTGGTGATTAGTGTAAATCTAGCTAGCTGTAGCGCAAAAGAATTATGTATATTACATAGCAATGGCAGAATTGTAACGTTTAGAGTCCATTTATTTTGCAAAATGTAAGGTATTGAATGAACAAACCTATTGTCTTGTACGATGTTTGGTGGAAAAAAGGTTATTTTTGTATTTTAGACAACTTGTACTTGAGACAAAAATTTGTCATCTGGTTAGTGAGGGACAAGAATTTCAATTGTGTCCAGTCTCTTGACCTCAATTTGTCCAGTTCCAGGAACAATTTTAACTTTATAGTTGTTTTGTCCCTTATTTTTTAGCAAATCATACGCACGGATAAAAAAAAAAGGCTATGGATTTCTAGCTATAAGAATATTAAATTTTCAAAATTACTACAGTATTTGACAAGGTACCTTAAGGATGTCAAAAACCTTCTCTGCAGTATATTTCTGTTCAAGATTAGCACCTTTCTGCTGGACTTTATCTGGGTGAATACATAATGTCGCTTTTCTATACACTTTTTTCACGGAAGCTGAAGTGATCATATCCGTCAGAGACACTGGTTGCCACCCATAATCTGGCGAAAGAACCTGCATATAAATTTGAAGATAAGAACCATTGAACAGAACAAATGTTTCAGCATACGGAAAATAAAATTATTATTTATCGCAGAGGAAATAAAGGACCAGTGAGAAGATACACCATTTTCCTCTTAAACAAGATCTTAATAACAACTGTGAAGGGTTTTGTTAAGGAAAAAGCATCCAGTTAACCATAAATAAATTGCACAACAGCACAATGAAGGCTACGTTTATTTTCAAGTAGTTATTTATAATTCTCGCTCCCTTAACAAAAGAAATGTATGGTTGGAATTGACAGGCATGAACAAAAATTTATGTAGCTTTCAATCAACAACTCAATCAACATATTCCATTTATTCTACCATGTTTGGTTCACACAATTGGATACAACTGAAATTTTAAACACAAATAAGAGTGACTACTCACAACACATGAATTGAAAATAAAGTTTCTTCTAAATAGTTCTGTTTAGATATGGTAGAGTATTATTTATCCATTTTTCCATATCATTAATATTTTATACTGGATTCAATTTAATCCTTCTGCCCAAGCATTCAAAGTGAGAGTTATTCTGAACCTAGGTTTTCAATGCCTATCTGGCACGTAGAAAGCCAAACAACCTGATGTTTACATTTCCTTTCAATAAAACCTTATTGCACTAATAAGATAGTAAGAATCCAAATCAGAATACAGGGTTAAATCAGTCAATTCAAGAGCCTAAAGTGAAATTAATCATTAACAATTAACAACAATAATGGTAAAAAAGCATACATTTTGCAATGATGACAGCAATGCCCGCATATTGCCTTCTTTCCCTGCAGCCCACCTCTTTATCTGAACATCAACAGTGTCGGCTATCCGCTGCCAAATTAAAAAGAAATGCCACACTAAGAAAATCTGACAAATATAAAAAGAACTGGGGAGAATTATAGCAGGAATATCCTTGGAAATACAAAAGCTTACACGTCTCTCTTCTTGCTCCATCTTAGATTGAAGGTCACGCTGGTTCATATCAGCTACTGCTTTCAACTGAAATCATGACATTCAAAGAGCAAAACCATCCTATGAGAAATAATGTCAATATAAATCTGTAATGCCAGTGTTCAGATCAAACTATTAAGATATCATGTCTGCTTTGAGTTCAAGATTAAAGATGAATTAGCAAAAATGTCCTATGCCAAGTCTTAGTATAGATCATTAAACTTAAATTTGTCAATTAAATATGACAAAAAAAGGTGAGATATAAAAATACGACATTCAATTTGCAATGATGAGCCCCCCATCCCTTATTAATAGATATTAGGAAAAACGAGCAAGATAATAATACACACCGCTCTCTCTTGTGTTCTCTGATGACGTCCCAATCTCGCTTTTCTCCTTTCTTCAGTTTCACCTTCCACTTCCTCGAATTCAGTTGATGGGGAAGCTTTTGCAACAAAAAAAAGACAAAATGATAGGTTGACAAATAAAATCACTTCACTGTAATAGAAATCAATAAATTTAAACAACTCACCTCCAAAAATCAATGACAAATCATCAAAAGATGTCATGGGTGAAGGTGTCTTCGCATTGGCTTGGGATGCTGACGGCATGCTTTGTGACCATTCATGTTTTCCATTATTGTTTACTTGGCGATCAAACATATGATCCTAAGCAATGCATCGGCAAAAAAATACTGAATAATCTTTCAGTGTAGCAATATCATTTGATATTATTATATGGAAAATGTTAACAAGTGCCCTTAGGAAATTGTTTAAAGAATCAAATGTGGTAAGTTTAAAGAATCAAATGGGAAACGGTGTATTTATTACATTTGACAAATGTTCAATTCGTACTTTCAAGTTAAACTTTCCTTTTAGTGACTTTTTAGCCAATGCTCTTAGGGCACTCGTTAGCAAGACAATTTTATATTAATAATTTTTACCATAGTTGCAGTCCTTGACTTTGGTACACTGTTTGATCGAAAGCCCGCACTGAAAAAGGATTCAAGATCATCCGCACCATTTAACTGATTCACTCTTGTAGCTGGAGCTCCTTTATCTTTGTTTGTCTTAGCCGCTGAGTTTTGCTTAATCTCACCAGCGTTGGTATTTGCCTTTCTAGTAGCATTACTCTGCACCCGCCCCATGGCAAAGTTCTCAAGCTCATCAATTGATGACATACGCGAGTTGCTAACTGCATCAAAAAATGATATCAGAAAACTGCATAGAGTCGATAATAAAAAAGATTACTATTCACGTCTTCTAGCTCAAGTATTTGAAAGAATCTTTACCTGCACTCCCTGACTTCGGTGGAGGTCTCAATAATGGGGAGGGACCGGAGCTGCCACTTGGACTTTTAGAACTATTCTTACTCATTTGCTCTAATGAGTCCAGGAATGATTCTGAAGATGCTGTGCTTGAAGATGTTTCAAATACTAGAAATGGATCATTTTGAGATGTCGCGGTTGGTTTCTGGGCATTATTCGTCCCAATGCTTGCTTTCCTTAAAGAAAGGAAAATTGATATTTAGATACAGCGAGACAATATAGAAGGAAAAAAAGGTCAGAAAATGTACGCCATTATTTTTAATTCAAGAAATAAACAACTTAAAGCACTCGTAGATAGACAATATGTCTTACATTGCACTTAGAAATTAAAGTAGAAAGAATAACCAAATATACTCCCAAATAATATTGACATCAACAAGCATGCATTGATAGCTTCAAATATACCAAACTAGGAACTATGACTTGGTCCAAAGTCCAGGATCATCCGATGCATATGTCAAGAAATGTAATATGGAAAAAAAAAAAAAACTACCCTAAATTCATAATTAACCTAACAAAGTATGACCATCCCATAAATACAATCCACACAAAATCAATCTAATTTTTTCTTTGTATAACATCGTGATTCATGCACTTGAACACCAGAGTGCATCTCATGAATCTCAAATATTTCCTTCCAAAACATGAGAATACAGACAAGGCCAAAAATATTTGCGGCATCTATGATGCATGTTCAATATATCAATAATAAGCTTTACCTAAGAGGGTAATGCTCAACGCTAATATCCTACTTACACAATGGTTTTGTTCTTCTCTAACACCATCCAAAGCTTGTTAGGAGCATGTAAATACTAAATAGTATAGCAGATAAGTTGACCGCTAAAAACTTATATCTTGCATTACCGACAAGCAGAGATACTTGCGCCATTTTTAAAACAATCGAGTAAAACCATTGTGACGAAATTAGTTGAGTAAAATAGACAATTTACTTCCACATTAATTCCTTATTTTATGCATGTGTACTAGGTGTAAACCAGGTATCTTCCTAAGAGTTTTAAAGCTGTTGCATGCCCAAGTCAGGGATCAAACCCAGGACCTTGGTTAAGCTAGAAAAGATCCGCATTATCTCATCTAAGCGCTCTTGGGTTTGCATGTGTACTAGTAGTTAGTCCTTAAATCGATAAAACAGATATATTCTATGTTTGGTATCACGGTGAGTATGCCAGAATCACGGTGATCCACTGTGATTTTGCAGAAGCTACAAAGTATAGCTTTCGAAAAATCATGGTGAGTCACCGTGATTCTGACATACCCACCATGATACCAAACATAGGCATAATCTTGTTAGTCCTTTAATTAACCCAGTCAACCATACATTTCAGAAAATACTAACATCATGTGAACTGAATTACCATAAATTTTACAATCAATTATCTGCAGCATCAATTCTTAACATAAGAAAAGAAAAACAGAAACTGAAGACAAAAATCCATACCCATTATTGGAAATGCTGGTACCAGCAAACCCAGCCATCAAATCATCAAAATTAGGCGATTTTTGGTGCATCGAACTTTTACCATTCGTTGCATGCAAACCACCAATTTTACCGAGTAAATCATCAACACCACCACCGACACTTTTTTCATTGACACCACCGAATATATCATCTACATAAACCTGCGACGACGGTGAAACCGATTGATTGAAGCCACCGAAAATGGAATCGTTCTGAATCGATACGTTTGATTTAGGAATTCCAGCACCGAAGATCTGGTCAATGCCATCGGAAAAATCCCCTGAAGTCTGCGGCGTTTTGTTATTGAAACCCAAAGGTGAATGTTGAGGAGATCTAGATCCGTTTTGTGGAGAAGCGGAAGTAGTTTTTGGCGATGATCGTTTAATGGAAGCCATTGGAGCGGATTTACCTTGAGGTTTCAATCCGAATCTTTGGGTCAATACACCAAATTCGTCCATGATTGAAGAATTGAGGAAAGAAACAAAAAAATTGGAAATGGAAGAATAGAATAATTGATATAAAGGAAAGAGATGAATGTAGTGTTGGCGGGAATCGTGTGGAAAAGAAAAAAGTTAGTTAAGGGAGAATAAGATGGAAGGTTAAGGATGTTTTTTCTATTTGTGTTGTGTGAGAGAGAAAGAAAAGAGAGACTGATTTTCTTCTTCTTCTTCTTCACTATTTTACTCCGCTGACTGACTGGCTGGCTGGTTGGCTGGGTCGGGGCTGCTGGTTGTTGTTTTCTTTCTTGCTTTGCCTGCCTGTCGGTGCTTTTCTGATTAGTGACCAGCATGCACAATCCCACGCGGTTCATCATTTCACATATTATTACTTTTTTTTTTTTTTTACTAATTCACATGTTAATGCTACTACTTGAATACAAACATTTTATAATTGTAAAACTTTTTATATTTTAAAAACATTTTTTTTATTTAAAACACATAAACAAATGAATAATGTTTGGAACACACTTTTTTTTTTTGAACAAGCCAAACGTATATATATATATATATATAATAACAGGTACAAGGAATTCCCTCAGCACAAGGCGTGCCCAAGAAGATTATGGAAGATTACAAAAGAGTCAAAGACAAAGTTCGAGAAAAGGTAAATCATACAAGGCCCAAATAAACTAAAGGACTAGACCACCAATTATGGTAGTTTAAGGCTAAAGTACTACTCATCGTCTTCAACCACCTATAAGATACACATCCCAACACACTCTCTTTTATTGGTTAAATTTACATGGATCCCATAAAATTAATGGGACTGGTAAATGCAAAATGGTGTAAATTTAGGAGACTAAAATCGAGTAATTGAAACTTGAGAGGTTAAGATTGAACAGTTGTGAAATTTATGAGGTTAAATCGAGCATTTGAAATTTAAGCGACCAATATTAAATAATTGTGAAATTTGGAGGTCAAAAACTACATTTATGTCTGCTTTGGTTCTATATATAAGCAAAATTTAACTTTTTAAATACATTAAAAAAAAAATGTATCTAGTCTATATTATTGACTAGATACATTATTTTTTCAATGAATCTAGAAAATCAAATTTAATCATAGATAATTTGATGGGAGAACCAACCAAATTAAACTGGTGATAAAAGTCAAAGGAAAAATTATATTAATTTAATCATAGACAAGTTTTAAAATACATGGAAAATGTTGGATGTAACGCAAAACAAACATGAGACAGTTCATTGCCACATTTAATCACAAGCCTGGACTTGATTTCTATAAATGACACAAATTACTTTTTTGCCCCCTAATTTATCTCAGAGCCCCCAACGTGACCGTTTTGTCCATAGAAGGCATTCAGTTCCTACATCCTGGAACACCTTACATTCGATATGTACCAAAACAATGTTAAATAATGAAATGGCTGGGTAAGATGGGTTTTTTGGCGACGTTGTGACCAGGATAACGTGGTTTCGGTAGCTACGAGACAAAAATGCTCAACTTCGGTACATAGCTGACAAAGTTGTACTTTCAATACCCGTTAAACACATAATCGGGAGTGACGCGATCTAGGGCTATTTTTTGACATTTTAGAGGCAAGAAAACAACGTTTATTCACTCATAGAGGGTTCCTGTAACAGCCCCCAGGCCCCATCATGGGGTCCCGGTGCTTTACCTCACGATCTTCTCCACCCCCTTCTTTAGTGGAGTTTTTGCCTTCCGTGGGAATCGAACCAGGTACCCTGGGGTTCGAATACGTGTTCAATCCATTCCCACTGGAGAAGGTCGTGAGGTGACAGCCGAGATTGCCTACTAAATACGTAGAAAAGGGGCCCGGTCTGTTACAGTTCCTACACTCATTTGGAGTCATACAACAGATAATAAGCACTTTAATTGGTTTATTTTTCGAACTTTCATTGTTTTGTTGTCAAACTGTGTTTTGGTAGCTACCTACCGAAATTGGATCGGGTTCTACATACCAATATGGGCAAATTTGCTGATTTTGTAATTGGCTGATATAAGATAGGCAGGTTTTGGATTGGTCGAACCTCCGTTTGAATTGAAACCAAACATTGATGAGCCTGACATACCTCAACCTAATGCAGCCGAACCCGTCGTTGTTCAACCTAATGTTTGGAACCCGAAATTGAGCAATCTAATATTGTTGTTAACACCGAAAATTATTTTGTAAATTGTGAAAAGAATAAGGTGCGAGATGACATGATTGAATGGTGTAAAAGATCGGCTGCGAACACTGGATTTTCTATTGTGATTGCGAAATCATATAACAGTATTCCACTTTCGCCTAGGCTACATCACCAACTTCGTCTTCCACTTCATCGGCCTAATGAAATATCAACTTCAACCAACTGTACGTTCAATCAATGATTAAGGCAACAACGTTGCAGATTTGGAAGCATGAATATTCTGGTCACTTTAATTTTATTATATTATTTGTAATATTTTGTCGTTGTATGTTATTAACTCGGGTGTCGTGAGTTTGTTTGCAGGTACATCGTTTTCATTTTTAGCCATATTAAATTTGCATTTGTCAATTATTGGAACAAATATTTTTATATTTAGTAAAAAAAAAAACCTTAAAGTTAAAAGTTAAAACGCAAAAACCTCTTCGCCCCTGTTACGAACAATTTTGATATGCCATATCGTCTTGTGTTTCATCAATCTTTGGCGGGAGTTTGATGCGAGAATTCCCAATTGTAGTGGACCAAGGATTACTAATTAGTTGAATGAGCTCATCCCTCCCTAACCGGACAAGGATTGGGTGACTTCAGAGCACCAAAGTTACCATGAATTTGTGACCCTCAATTTATACGGACAATTTGATCAATCACATGCTTCATATTTTGCCTAATGTCATTGTTGTATTTTTTTAAAACCAAACAAACTTAACTCATATAGGGGCCGTTTAGATTCGATTTTTTTTTTGTTTACAAATGTTGCCGATGAGGATCAAACTAAGACCTCGTGTATGCTACCCAAATTCCTCACCACTGGATCAAACCTAGTGGCTTATATTCGATTTATTTTTGAAACACCTTACATTCGGTATGTACCGAAACAATGTTAAATAATGAAATGGTTGGGTAAGGTGGGCCTTTTTGGCGACGTTGTGACCAAGAAAACATGGTTTTGGTAGCTATGTACCTACCGAATTAAGCCTATATAGCATAGCTGACAGAGTTGTACTTTCAGAACCCCTTGAACACACAATCGAGAGTGACGCAATCTAGGGCGGTTTTTTGATATTTCAGAGGCAAGAAAACAACGTTTATCCACTCATAGAGAGTTCATACACTCATGTGAAGTCATACAACAGATAATAAGCGCTTTAATCGGTTTATTTTTTAGCGTTTATTTTTGAGTTTATGAAAATAACTTATTCAAATAAATAAAATTTTATGTTAATTTAAAAGTTTTCACTAACAAAAATTGTATTTTTATGAGGCATATTTTCATAAACTACTTTAAAAGTTTATATTTTTGAGAGAACCTTAAAAGTTTATAATAATATATAATTTTTTTTAAGACTTATTTAATATATAAAAACTTGCAACAAAAATTGAAACAGCAATATCATCTTCTATTCCCGTCGCCGTTTAACTCAGTAATTCCATCTTCTTCTCCAACTGCTACCATTGTCCAAGACAGCCGCCACATAACCACGGCAGAATCCGGCCACCACACTCGATTTCGACAGCCGCCGAATCTAACACCACACTCAACTTCGACAACCGCCCAATCCGACACCGCAATCGACTCCGACCACCACTAATTCCGACCACTACCCTTCTCATGTTTCTAACCACCGCAGCCACTGTTTCATCCCTCCAAATGATAGCTTGTTTCTGATATCTCATTTCGCAATGATTAACATTTCCAACCATAGACAAAATTTACTACTCAAATGCGTGTCTTTCTCCAAAATGTTAAGCACAACCGAACCAATTCACGACATTGAAGAATTAACAGAAACAGTGTCTAAGGTTATGATGTCTAATCCTGCAATCACACTTGACACTGCTCTTAATCAAACAGGAGTTAGGGTTTCACCTGAATTAGTCGAAACTGTCCTCAAGAGGTTCGAAAATGCCGGTATGTCGGCGTATCGGTTCTTCGAATGGGCGGAGAAGCAGCGGAATTATTCACATACTGTAAAAGCATATCACTTGATGATTGAGTCTTTGGCAAGGATTAGACAGTATCAGATTGTGTGGGATCTTGTTAATTCAATGAGGAAAAAGGGTATGGTAAATGTTGAAACATTTTGTATTATCATGAGAAAATATGCTAGGGCTCATAAGGTAGATGAAGCTGTTTATACTTTTAATGTAATGGATAAATATGATACACCACAGAATCTTGCTGCTTTTAATGGTTTGTTGAGTGCTTTGTGTAAGTCTAGGAATGTGAGGAAGGCTCAGGAGATTTTTGATAGTATGAAGGGTCGGTTTCAGCCGGATTCCAAGACTTATAGTATATTGCTTGATGGGTGGGGAAAGGAACCGAATCTTCCCAAAGCAAGAGAGGTTTTTGGTGAGATGGTTTGTTCAGGGTGTGATCCTGATATTGTTACTTATGGTATAATGGTTGATATTCTTTGTAAGGCTGGAAGGGTTGATGAAGCTGTTGAGGTTGTCAAGGAAATGGATGATAATAATTGCAGGCCCACGACGTTTATTTATAGTGTACTTGTTAATACTTATGGAGTGGAGAATCGGATTGAGGATGCTATTGATACATTCATGGAAATGGAAAGAAATGGAATCGATGCTGACGTTGTGGTGTATAATGCCTTGATTGGTGCTTTTTGTAAGGCAAACAAATTGAAAAATGTTTATCGGGTTTTAAAAGAGATGGAAAGCAAGGGTATTGCTCCCAATTCAAGGACCTGCAATGTTATCATGAGCAGCTTGATTAGTCAGGGAGAGACTGATAAGGCTTTTAGTGTCTTCCGCCGGATGATCAAGTTGTGTGAACCGGATGCCGACACCTATACAATGCTGATAAAGATGTTCTGTGAGAAAAATGAAGTGGAGATGGCTCTAAAAATATGGAAGTATATGAAGTCAAAACAGTTTGTCCCAAGCTTGCACACCTTTTCTGTTCTTATCAATGGATTGTGTGCAAAGGGTAATGTTAGGAAAGCTTGTATTTTACTCGAAGAGATGATAGAGAAGGGAATTAGACCATCACGTATTACATTTGGGAAGTTAAGAAAGTTACTTATAAAGGAAGGGAGAGAGGATGTACTCAAATTTTTGCATGAGAAAATAAATATTCTTGTTAAGGAACCTTTGTATGATTAAAAGCCGGAGAATGCAACTAGCAATTAGAAACATCTAAAGAATGATAGATGTAGCGTAGACTGATTTTGCAGTCAAGACAGTTACAGTTTGACCATCAGTGTAAGTAATCTTGCTCTTTTTCCTATGTTTTTGAACTTCTATTTTTAATTTGAATGACTTATTTTTAAAATTCAAGACTTGATATATTTTTTTTATTTACTTCACGAGTAATTAAGTTCTATTGGAAGAGTGTGGGTAAGAAAAAATTCTCATCTTTAGTGCAGTTTGACATGCAATTTTATTCCATATTTTGTCATTGATCATATATTCCATGCATTTTAGGTATCTTTCATTCCCTTTTTAGCTATCTTTTCTCAGATTCCAATTGATTGCTTGTATCCAGACATTTTATGTTCATATATGCATTTTCCATTTTCTGTCTACAATTCCATACATATTGGAATTTAAGTATGTAATTATCACCTTTTTATAAAAACAATTAGAGTTGCAATGACGAGAATGTTATGGTGGATGAATGATCACATAAGACATATATGATTTGGAATGAAATCAATTAGATAGAAATATAGGGTAGCTTCCATTGTATAAAAGATGGTAATAATTTTTACATGTCTGCATTTAGGACTCAATTAGCTGCTCTTAGAGATCAGTCTCTAGAATCGAAGTCCAATCTGATGTGAGATACTGGGACAGCACTGACTGCTTCAAGCAAAACCAAAGCTTGTACAATAAGCATCACTGTTTCAATATTTTTAATTTGCTTTCAATCTTGTAATTTACTATAAGTCATTTTGTTTGCCATTAAGCATGGCAGTTGGACCTGCACCTGCACATATCTTTCCGAACCTGCTAAATATACATTTATATGTGTTTTTCTCAAAATTCTTAAGTCATCGGTGGGGTTTGGTTCCCTGTTATGATTCAAAATAGCACATGTTTCAATATTCTTAGCAAAATGGAATTAGTTGAGGCAACGAGAGAAATGACACTTTTAGGAGTGATAAGAATCCTGAAGAGAATCTGGTTGGTTTTTTGTTTTTGTTTTTGTTGTTGTTGCAGCAGTCTAAGGTTGGGGCGGTGGAGGGAAAACCTGCTCTCGGCTTGCCTTATTGCCTCGTGTGTTTGCAATTCTGCATGTAATGGTGTGTGCACGCTTGGAAATGACTAATTTGATAATTTGGAAGTATTTAAAATCTTTAGGAAGGTGAAACCCTAGAAATGGGTTGTGCTCTACATAATGTGCGGGTTAGATTTATTGTTCTTTGCCATCAGTTGTTTTTCTGAAGCTAGAAACAATGGGGCGATGATTATAATGAGAGAGGCCTTTAGTGGGAAATACCCAATTCAATCGGAAAATCAGAACCCAACTTCTATCAATATCAAAAAAAAAAAGAAGGAAAAAATAAACAAGAAAGGTCGGAACTTGAAGGTGCCGCCACACTCTTTTAAGTTTTCACCGAAGGGGTTTGGCTTTGGCATCTCAGATTCTGTCTGTCTTCTTTCTTCTCTTCCTCTTTCTCTTACTGTCCCTTATTGAATTGGGATTTTCCCACAGTGACAGATCTTTCCAAATTTATACTTGATATGAGCCCCTCAGCATCTGATTTTCTTGTTATGATTATTAACTTAGTTGTTTTAAAATTTGGCTTTGTTCAGATTTTTTTTTTCATTGATTTTATTTTGGATGGTGAAACACTTGTTGTTTTCTTGTTGAAGATTAAGTGCGTACAGAGAAAGCTTGATTATAGCTACCGCTTGTTTATGATTAACATGAAATGTTTTTGAGAAATATGGTGGATTTGTTGTAACTGGGCAGCGGCCAGACAACCGTAGAGATGGACTCCACAGATGTTGAGTTTATTGTCACACTTCTACTAATTCCATCTCACATTTTTTTTATCTTCAGCTATTGATTAAGTTTACTTGTTTATTTTGATGTAACTATCATATTGACATCAAATTTGGGGTTTTGTAATTAGGAATACATATAGCAGTATGCACATAGACATTTGTGTTTGGAATCAATACATATAGCAGTTCAAATAAACCGAACCTTTATAGTCTTCTGTCGAACCGAACCAAACCATATTAATAGTTTAATGAACCGGTTCTTGATTCTGAACCGTTAAAATAATTTTTCCCAAACCAAATATTTTGTTTGTGAATCGCTTTTTCTAAACTATTTTTTTTATATGCTCTGCTTTTTATGACACCGATACACCATCACCTCCACCTTTGTTATCTTCTTCAATATTCTTGTTTCTAAAGTCCTGAGTTTTGAGGTGTGCATAATTTATAAGAATACATTTATATATGTTTTAGGATTGAATTTCTCTAATTTGTTTTGATTTTGAACTTTTTTCAACTTAAATCAATTGATTTCATATTTATTTACTTTTATTCTGTTCTTTTGTTTCTACTTAAAGTGTGTTGTTTCGTTTGAGTTCAACAAAGTAAAGTTGCTTTTAGACTTATACGTGGGTTCATTTTGAGGCTTCAAATGACTTTTTATGTTCATATATACATTCACGTTAAGATCAATAAAATAAATTAGATAGAAATTTAGGGTAGCTTCCATTGTATAAAAGATGGTAATGTTTTGCTTTAGATGGTTTATTAATAGAGAAGACTTGTTAAGATTGTTCACATACACTGAAGGTAATAAGGTAACTGATGGTCTAGCATATGATGGTTGCTCTTTGGTTTTGCATTTGGTTGATACTAATGT